>OY747706.1:5404029-5929029 GCA_963556495.2 Valencia hispanica
TCATCTAGCCTATCATGTAAATATGTGCCAGTGGGATGCTCAGAGAGGCTTGTTTCTGTGCTCCATGATGGACACCGAGGTGTTTTACGTTGCGTTTTTCATGCACCACTGCATGCAATGGAAAAAACAAACAAGCATCTGTATTTTGCACTAACAGTAGGACGGTTGGGTTTGTTTGGTGTAGCCCCGGCGTTGGTTCCCATGGCGCTCCTTGTGTATTTATGTATACTGGGAACCTGTTTAACGCCAATCTCACCTGCCTCTCTGCTGATGCAAACACACACACACACACACACACCTTCCCCATCGCTGGCACACGCCCACCGATTGGCTGCAGCTGAAGCGATGCCTAAGCTATTGCCTAGCAACAGAGTCCCTGTTAACCAATAAGACACCTCTCTGAGAGGAACGGGCTACTCTTCTTCTTTCCTCTGTTACTAAGGTGCACAGCGAGCAGACCCGCTCGGGGTTCTTTCTTCTCTGAAGCATGCATCTGTGCGCCGTATATGTCTGCCTGAGTGTGTCTATAAGCCTCCTGCAAGCAGGTAGAGCAGCTTCTGTCCCTCAGCATCATCAGACTGAAGCAGAGCGGCCATGGAGGGGAGCTGATTTTAGCAGTTCTACATCAGAACTGGAGTTTTTCCGCTTGCATTTTCCCTGTTGCTTTCATTAGCTAATGCTAAAGCCCTGTTATCAGCAGGGATTAGTGCGTCGTCTGGGCCGTCCAACAGCTCGAGTTAAGACACAACCCCCCTCCCCAAAATGTTGGTTTTTTTATGAATAAAAATCACATTACAACAGCGTTAATCCCTTCCGCTTGTTCAGAGCACCAAAAGAAAATCTGTATTTCCAAAGGGTAAACCTTGTGCTTGTCCCGCAGGATTATCTTAATATGAGGGATAAAACTGTGTTATGTCACGGTGGACGGGATGTATTCTCATGACAGCGGGTAACAAATCCTTTTAGTCAAATCAATGCGTGGCAGTGACACGACAAATTTGACAAATGCATCATATAGCTGCGGTGCACTTATTAAGCCGTGCGGATGTAAAGCAGCAATAATCAATGGTCCCATCAGAACAACTGGGCCAACCGCAGCCAAGTTCAAGAGGTCAAATTAGCATTATTTAAGGTTATGGGGCGCAATAATTTGGATTATTTAGCCTGTCATTAGAGAAAAAATATATATATGGTTATAAACATTCATATGTTTATAAATGTTACATTTCCTAACTAAATATTTAGATAGCAAGCAAAATATTTCACTTTCTAAATTTTTAGATAGTCAGTACGGAAGCCCTACAGGGTCATACATAAATACATTTTATTTCCCCCGTTTTCTGGTGATAATGAGATAATTTTCCTCAGTTTTCCCGTGTATCTATGCCTATCAGCTGGCTGAAAGAATTACAGCTACAGTTGCAAAGCTATGAGCGACGACGGAGAAGATAGCCCAACTAACCAATTACTGATGTGAACTTGTCATAATTGTGTTACTCTATAAAGGGCAGGAAAGCAAAACGGGATGATATTCAAGTTTACTAGAAAACAACTAAATCAACATTACCGAAACCTCCTCTGATATCACGAAACAGAACCTAGAACCGGTTAATCCCCCCCCCCAGATTGCATAAAATCATTGAAAATGGCTTTAGCTGCAGAGTTGTCCACAAATGCGTTGAAGTTGCATTAAACTTTCCCTGAATTTAAACTCAAAAGGAGTATTTTTTTATTTGAGAAACTTGAACTGAGAAAAATGCTTATTTTCGTCAGGGGGCAAAAGTTACTTTGGGTTTTGTGTGAAAAACAAAAACAAAACACAAAATGTACATCCACCAAACCACACAAGAAGAAGAAGAAAAATGTCCGTGAGTTTAGCGAGCTTCGCATCCTTCTTCCAGGAGGAAGAAAGGAGCATTAAATGTGGAGAAAACCCACTATAAATCTGGCTGTGTGGAAAGTTGCAGCTATCCTGGGGGAGAAATAGTCGGTCAGTGAGAGCCATCATGGGGGACGAACTCTACAAGGTCTCAGTGAGTATCACAAGTGCTAGCTAATGTTAGCTAACGTCATAAATGCAACTTCTGATTTGTAGTCTTTTTATTTTGAGAATTTTTTACAAGCAAATAAATCACACGAGAAACACAGTCAAAACACACATAATTAGTTATCATTTAAAACTGAGGTAAATTTGTGTGACTCAGGTCGTAAGGCAAAGCAGACCAGAAAAAAAACTTTTATCATCCCATTTACTTTCATTCATTTTATTTTATTTTTTTTGTTCAGGGGACCCCTGGGCCGACCGGAAAGGGGAGGGAGACTCAGGCTTCCCTAAAAATCATGTTACTGGGACAAATCAGGAATAATGATCAACAGGAGTGGGAATAAAATGCGCAGCCGCCACATTTGACACAACATGGACAGAAACAGTGTTGCCTGCTTGGCGGCTTTGAGTTTTTAGACCTTACTAGCGGCTGTTTATTTTGTTTTATTGGACACTTTTGGAGGAGGATGTGAAGCATGTATCCTTCTTGCTCTTCACACCGAGCAGCGGTGCTGCTTCTCCCGCTCCTCAGAGCGCTCAACGCCAGCAGGCAGACCTCGAGCTGCAGCGCCGCCAACCCAGCTGGCTCAGTTAACCCTGAAGCCGTGGCTGGCTGATTTTACCTGCTTAGTCAGTGTGGGATGTAAATGTAAAAAAATCAAAATAAACGACAGCACACTAAAATTTCACCAATTTCCCTACCGACTCACCTCGTCCACTCTGTGACAGATGTTAAACAGCCATCATGTCTCGGTCTAAACTGGAATTTCAGAAATACAAAAAGAGGTGGGATCGAACCCTGAATTCTGGTTAAAGCCGTTTATTGGAGATGTTAGGCTGTAAGGCTGATTTTTATTGCCACAATTAGTGATATAAAAAGCAAAAAACCTTATAACAGTCCCACCCCAACCACACTGCCATCAATGTTGAAAAAAAAATGATTCTGCAAAAATCCTCCCCCTCTCCAACAGCATCTATTACAATTACCACATGCACATTATGCAAATGAGGTGATGACATCATTTAGCGACTTCTAGAGACTTTTGGGACAGCTACTGTCCATCCTGAGGGGTCGGCAACACTGGAAGGAAAGGAAGACGAGTCGGAGCAGCAGATTCACCTGCATCACCTCGAAAACGCCATCGGGGAAATTATGTGAAAGTTGTCAGTGACAGAGTTGAAACATCATACACCGTTTGCCAGAGCTGTAACAAACTAATCAGGTTTACTCCCACCTCAGGGTGATGACAATTTTATTCTGCAATGTTTTTATTTTATTATTGTTTCTTTATTGTTTTGTGGTTTTGATTAGGATCCCCCCAAGAAAACCCGCCTGGGACTGGGAGGGAGTGGGAATTACTTTATTTGTACTGGAATGGGATAGAATTTTATTTTTCCTTGCTTTCTGGGATTGAGACAAGAGGATGTTTTTTTTTTTTTTTTCAATGGGATGGTTGGGGAAAACTCTAATCTGTAGCTGGTTCTGTCCAGGTCTGGCAGAGTTTAAAAACAGATATAACAGCACACGGCTTCTGACACTCTCTCCAGGGAAACCCTAAACCTGTTGCTTTGGGTTGTTGCACATGGAAACAGCCACGAGTGACACCTTCTAACTCCACTTGGCTGGTTTCTCTTGGTGTGAAGTGGGTGCGAATGTTTTACTGTCAGCTTTGAAAAGTTACAGATAATGGTCCAAATGGGCTTCGAACATGATCTAACCTCTAAACAATGTGCCTGTGGGCTTAAAGGGCCAAGCATCTCTGCAGCCAGCTGAGTCTTCCTACACAGATAGAGGTTATATTAGCAGCTTGTAGCAAGGAGGTAAATATAGGGTGCTGTTTGTACACCTGGGATGTGTATTGGTAAAAATCTGGCAATACGATATGTATCGCGTTACAGGGAGACGATACGATTTATCGCGATACGATGAGTAAGATGATATATTGTGATTTTTAAAACTCAATTTAACTGTAAAAAAACTATCACACAATTCTAAACACTCCAACCTGTTTCATACTTTAACACATCCAGCTTTTTTTCTAGATCTAGTTGATCCACTGGAATGAAGAAGGTAAAAACAGCCACAAACTAGCAGTCATACTTAAAATTTTACTACAAAATTACTGTCATCATTAGTGATTCCATTAAAATCCTAAAACAAAAAATAGATATTGCTTTTGAATATCGATACAATATTGGCAAATAAAATATCGCGATATATCGGCATATCAATATTTTCTTACATCCCTATTGTACACAGTCAAAATTTAACAGCAACAATTTGATGTATTTATGTCATAAGAGAAAAAAATGGGGGATCATTTTTCTTCAAAATCATACTTGCGTCCATGTTATTTATTCATTTATAAATGTCACGTCTTCAAACTAAATATTTAGCTTTCAAATTAAATATTTAGCTTTAAAGCGCATATTTAGTTAGCTAAGTAAATATTTAGTATGAAGCTAAATCTTTAGCTAGCAAGCTAAACTGGCTGGCTAATGTTTATTTATATAGAGTTTTACAGCCAAAAGGCAACCAAAGCGCTTTACAGTAAAGGACAAAAATATAGTTAGCAACACGAAAATGTGTAGCAAGACAACAAAAGAAAAGAGATTCAAAAAAAAAAAAGCAACAGCACAAACATTGAAACAAATAAGAACAATAAATATTAATTTTGATAATTAGAACCAAACACGGAGAAGCAGCTTTCAGTTTCTATGCTCCTCTAATCTGGAACAAACTTCCAGACAACTGCAAAGCTGCTGAAACACTGAGTTTTTTAAAATCACAATTAAAAACGTATATGTTTAGAGCTGCCTTTGAGTAATTCTTTGACGTATCATATGTTTTATGTATGCTTCTTGCTTCATTGCTGTTTTTTCTTTATATGCTTTGTCTGTGTTTTATTGCTATTTTTATTTTACCCCTTAATCATGACAACTGCAAAACTTCTAACTTTCAGTTAATTAAACTGCCTGCTCCAACAAGCTGCCTAGCAACAAAATGCTCAGTCCGCTACGGGCCTGAAGAAAAAAAAAAAAGATGGCTGTCAAAATTATTTCGTTAATGCAGGTCGATTAATTTATAGAATTAGGACACGATTATTTTTTTAACGCAAGTAACGTATACACAGTTTATTCCACAATTCAACCCGCGCTCTTTTCAGTGCTCGCACGTCTCATAAACAGCATGGCAGACCCGAACTGGATCCCTGGTTCCTTGTAAACGTCTCTTAGAGATTATCTTTCTATGTCACTCCCTGCTCTGCTGCGCATGTTGTCTGCAGAAAGGGAGGCGATTATGTCTTCTCCTCCTGGTCTCTTTGATAAAAACAACAAATGTGCATTCCATCGACTCGCCCCCTTCAAGGCAAACAAAAGACGTCTTTGGTTGCAACCAATCAGAAGCAGCGATTGGAACAAGCAGATGATTAAAAATGCCTTGGATAACAAACAAGCTAGCTAACATAGTTAACCAACACTGCAGCTGCAAGATAACTGCAAATAATAACTGTGGGAACCAAGGAGTAATATAAGGGTCGGGTGTCACACCATTTCTATTGCAGTGTTGATAAACAAATAATTCCTCTATTGTTAAGAAAATTTTTATTCAAAAATACTTTATTGACCCCAGAGAGAAATTAAGTGTTGTTGTAGTACAAAGCCCAGATGTGCTCAAAGAAGTATGTGTGGGAATTGCGAGATCTCGCGATAAAAGCCAGTAATAAATGCAGAAAAGTATTTTATGACTTTCCACTTCAAGTATTAGTTTCTCTTCGACCATGTTGTCCTGTTGCTTTTCTTTCGTATCTGAATAACGTATTTGTTGACCCACGCATGTACTACGTCTTGTGTGGCAAGAAATGACAAAATAGCTTTCAGAATTAAATACGTTTTGATTATACTATTTGTGTGAATTATGTAAAAGCACACACTATTATTTTTAGACAACATATATGTATAAATATACACGGGGTTATAATAATATTAGTGCTGTCATGCGATTAAAAAACCTTTGAGATTAATTAATTATGATCTGTAAATAATTAATCTAATGAATCTTTTTTAATCTCACTTGATAATTGCTGAGAAAAGCCTTCATCTTGAGGTATTTTCTTTTAAATTCATTACATGACTGTGGTAGAACAAAGGTTTGATACATGTAATTAAAAAAACTGGCTTTATGAAGTCATTTATTGTATTTAACAGACTTGAACAGATGCAGTCCCAGCCATTTACATTCTGCTGTTTTTGTTACTAGTCCCAAGTGGCGCCTGCAACCTTCTGCTTCAAGCATGCACGATTCATTAGCATTCTGGACGCAGTGGGGTAAATAGAGTCCAGCTGTATTACGGGTTAAAACAACAAGTAATATACGCGTTCTTTTTGATACCAATGGCTTGCCATACCGGTGGACCTGGGCGGTCGGGTGGAGCTGCAGTGTGCGGTGCAGACTGGTTGCCTGCTGTGAGCTCTGAGACGGGAGAGCGCCCCGCTGCTCGGTGAGAAGAGTAACAGCGTTACATGCTTCACCTAAAAGTTTCCAATAACCCCATAAACAGTTGCTAGATTTGCCGCTAGTTGTTTGTTTTTTTGAGAAAGAATCGTTAGAGGGGTCTAAAAACTCGCCAAATATAGCAACGTTGGCAACACTGTCTGCAACTCACCGTTCCTCCTCACCTCGCCCTCCCCACCACGATGGAAGCCAGTCATCTCATGATGAGTTTACAGCCAACTGATGTCCACTTTAGGGTGTGGTTAACCCCGAACAACTCAAGCACAAGAAGCCAAGTGCATAAAACGGGTTTTATTTAAAGGGAACTCACATGCAGAAACTGTAAAATTAAAGATTAAAAATTAGATTAAAGCGATTAAAAAACATAACGCGCTACATATGCCTGTAATTAATTGATCGCAATTAACGTGATAATTTGACACCTCTAATTAATTAGCTATGCATACAAAACAATCTAGTCTGTCTTTATTGATTTAGTTTGAAAAAACGGATGTTGTGCTTGTTCGGTATCCTGTTGGTGCTGTGTAATTTGTGTAGATTGACTGCGAACTTGCTCCGGCGTCCGGCAAAAGGATGGCGCTCGGCGGCATCAGCGGAAGCGTTCTCATTGACTACAAAGGGAGCGTTTCTGCTGCTGCATGCGTGGTGTAGCACATGCAGTGGAAATTAAGGGTTAATGTTCCTAAATAGCAGAGTTTAATGATAGCTGTTTTGTTTTGGTGTCGCTGTTCAGAGTTTCCCTGCGGAAACGTTGCAGTGCGCTTTGAGTTCTGCATGTGCTCAGGTAGAAAACAGCTGGATTCGTTCGGCACACGTGCATACCGAACCAGTATATTTCTATAATTCTCCACCAAAGGTCTACAAGGATACAGAAACAGCAGAAGAAGGATGTATTATTGAAAGCCACAGGGCTGAAAGAGCACAGCGGACCCAAAAACAGTTTGAACATGATGTGGTTTCTGTTTCCACATGGACAAAACCAAGAGGAACTTGTAGACATGCACACTCACTAGACTCGGATCAATTTGTGTTTTTGTTCAGAAGTCGAGAACACTGGCTATCCCTGGTACTAGTTCCCCCTGTTCCCTGACTGCGGCTGCAGGCTGTGTATGGCGCCTAGATTAGGGGAACCCTCCGAACTTCTGATGGAGTTCAGATTCTACGGCGTCCAGCAGCGGGGAAGTGTTGCGTTTGTGTGTGTGGGAGAGTGTCAGAGCGTCTCAGACTTACCGAGTTCCCTTTGTTCTGCATGAGGTCCTGCCGCTCGGGTATGATGGGGGAGGACTTCAGAGGGGGGGACAGGGTGAGGTCTCGCCGTAGCGGCCGTGAATCCATTTTCTCCCCCTGTCGTTCCCCCCTGTGAGTCGAGTCCTTGCCCCCCTCCCTGCCGTCCCGGTTCTTATGCCTCTGCCGGGGCGCGCCGTGCGAACGCCCCTCGCCGTGGCCATGCCTCTCCTCCCCGTGCCCATGGGGTTTGTGGGTAGTGGAGTCTCTGGGCTGTAAAGGCTTCATCTCCATCTCGTAGTTGCTGATCTTCTCCTCGTCCTGCTCCAGCAGCCGCCCCCCCCTGCCGTGTGTGCCCCTGTGCCCAGACGTCCAAGTGGCGGACTCCGTCCACCTCTCGCCTCTGGCCTGTCTGTGATTGGACGAGCCGTGCTCTCGTGATTTGTGATTGGAGGTGCTGTGTTTGTGTCCGTTGGCCCGGCCTCCTCCTCGGCCACTGATCCCGCCCCCTCCTTTCGATGACATTCCCCTCCTCCTGTCCTCGCTCCAGCTGTTGGCCCGCGGATACTCCCCCTTTATACCTCCCTCGCTGCTTCCCTCCATCAGCACCTGAATCTCCGTGTGGCCCCTCTCCCCCCCTTTCTCGCTCCTGTCCGCCGCCTCCTTTGCCCTGTCCCCGTAGTCCACGGCGCTCTGCCGGTGGAAACGGGCGCTCTTGTTGCGCTGCGACGGCCGGGCAGGCGGGGGCGGCGTGTGGGGCGGCGAAGAAGAGGGGGGGCTGAGGTCGGGGGTGGCGGCATCATTGGATGGGTCGTCAGATCCAACACTTTTTGAGTAAAGATCCGGGCTTTCCGCGGTGCCGGCACTACTTGACAGGCCCTCGCCCTCTACTTCACTGGAAACCTGACGTTTGGGACGCTTGACCTCCATACCTGCAGAGAACATGAGATAGATTCAAGGATCAGGAAGAAGACAAAAATAATTTTGGTTGCCGACAACCTTAGTCTTAGGTTTGTGTCAACATCTATAAAACAAGCATTAATTTCCATCCGATCTGTGGTCATGTGGGGTGAATTGGCTCATAAACTGAGGCACACCAGGTACAGTGGGGATGCAATCTTCTGCTATAAAAATCCTTCAGGCCACGTCCACACGAAGCCGGTGCGTTCCCTATCCGATATTTTTTCCCCCTCGTTCTAAAAAAAATTCCGTAAACACGGCGTCGTCTCAAGAAATATCTGCGTCCACACGAAACCACTGAAACCGACTGAAAACAGTGTAGTATATATGCCAGACCAGTATGGGGCGCAGTAATTCTGCCACAGAGATACACTATACACTGAGAAGAAGACTTTGAGCATGCGCATAACCTTGCGCGCTGTATACGAACCAAGAACAATACATTTATAACAAAGCAATAGATTTTGCTGTAATAAAGCTAGCAGGCTTAGTAGTTTCTGCAGCACGAACAAAATCATGTAGTCCGCCATTATTGTTGTTGCAGTTACGTGTGACGCCGCCGAAACGTGATGTGATGACATCATCGTTTCAGAAAATATACGGATTGGCTGTACACACGAAACCGCAAGGGCGTCGTTTTCAGATTTATCCACTTTGGGACCCGGTTTCAAAAAATAGCGGTTTCAGTCTCCCAAAACGCCGGATTCGTGTGGACGAAACGCTAATACGATAAAAAATGTATACGTATACAGCGAAACGCGTCTCCGTGTGGACGGGCCCTCAGGCTATGTGCTTCACGTATTTCCCATCTTGCCCTTTCAGCTTGGTGCATGATAGATATCAGCTCTCAATCAAGTTAAACAGCTTTAAACTTTGAAGGGTTCCAGATGTGCTCCTTTAGCTGAAATCAACATATTTCTGCTTTGCAGTTAAAACCAACGTTTATCTGCTGTAGCCTTTGCTTCACCCTGGATGAAGACGTTACTGAGCTCTCCGCAACCGACATGAAGACCTCAACCTGAGAGTAGAGCTGGGTATCGATTCAAATTTCAAGAATCGATTCCGATTCTGAAGAGTTAGAATCGGTTATCACAATCCGATCCAATCCAATCTGTTCCAATTCGAATATTGATATGGGTCAGTGCTACTAAAAATGTTTATTTGAAGTTTTTTTAGCTAATATAGCTAGTTTGCTAACTCAATATTTAGTTTAAAAATTAAATGTTTAGCTCCAAACTAAATATTTGAATATTTAGTTTGAAGCTAAATAGTCAAATATTTAGCTCGTTAACTAAATATAGCTCCAAGCTAATTACTTATTAGCAAGTTAAATGCATAGTTTGGAGCTAAATATTTAGCAAGCAAGCTAAATTAGCAAGATAAATATATAGCTTTGAAGTAAATATTTAACTCAGAGCTAAATATTTAGCTAATACGCAAATTCACTTGCAGAGAAGTGGAGGTGGACTACCAAAATAAAGACTGGGTCCCACAAAACTCTCTCTATATACACACTACTCACAATAAGATAGGGATATTGTTATTTACATGAGTGCTATTCCTATTTGGTCTGAATTTTAATGAAATAAGTAAAAGTATCCTTTGATATTACTAATAATGAATGAGAAGAAACACCATTTTCCTTAGTGTAATATTTATTAACCCAAAAATTTAGACTATAATGAGGGTAGCCCCAAATTACACAAATTGACAATGTCAGCAGCGGTCAGTAGTGTTTCCACCATTTGCCGCAATGACAGCTTGACAGCGACCTCTCATGCTCCTCACCAGCCTCATGATGTTGTCCTGAGGCGATACGTTCCACTCTTCCACAAGTGCTACATGCAGTTCTGCCAGGTCACGTGGGGGTGGGGTAAGATCATCCAGTCTCTGCTTCAGGTGGTACCAAACGTGCTCTGTGGGGTTCAGGTCAGGGGACATTGCTGGCCGTACCATATGAGGCACTGTGACAATTCTGGCAGGATGTGGTGGAGCGTTATCATCCATGAACAGAAAGTTGGGGGAGTGCTGACAGAATTAGGGGATGATGATGGGTTCTATGATGTCTCTGAGATAAGAACGTGCAGCGACGGAGCCATCTACAATCACCAAATCAGTTTTGCGCTGACTGGTGATGCCTGCCCAGACTGTTACACCTCCTCCACCAACGCTAACCCTGGGGACCATGTTGACGCCAGCGTATCGCTCAACTCGCCTTCTCCAGCAACACTGACGACCATCATTTCTGTGCAAGGTGACCCGACACTCGTCAGTGAACAGGACGGTAGACCACTGCTGCATTGTCCAGGTCACATGGTCTTGTGCCCAGTGCAAACGTTCACGGCGGTGTCAGTGGAGTCAGTGGAGTCATCTGCAACGGTCGTCTGGCATTCAAGCCAAAGCGGTGCAGTCTGTCTGGAAACCCTAGTACCCCTCACATCTCGTTAACGGGCCTGACTTACTGACAATACTAGGTTTTTAAACCCACAGAATGTTGAAACTGATGGCACATTGAAAAGGGTTGTATTTAGTATTTTTTGGTGTTTGCCCCAATATGTAAGGCACACTGTAGACAGGGAGATCATTATGTGGAAAACACAAAATGAGGTGTGTCTATCACCCCAATACAATCGCTTCCCTATCCCAAAACTCTCAGAAGTGAAACAAACACCTTGTGTATGGCATCCACTGAGTCTCTCACGATATCCCTAATTTATTGTGAGTAGTGTATATACCCCTGGTGCATCACTGTTGCTGTAAATACAGTCGGAAAACGTCTGTGTTGCTGTTAAAACAGCTCATCCTACATTTAAAGATGAGATTTGGACATGTCGGGAGGAAAATAAACAATGATTAAGAGTGACCTTCAGTCTCGCCAGCAGTTTAAATAGAGGTTTGCAAGACCCAGCTTTTATTTTGATAGTACACTTATCGCCAAATTCATTTGCATATTAGCTAAATAATTAGCTCTGAGCTAGATGTTTAGTTCAAAGCTAATTATTTAGTTAGCCAGTTTAGCTTGCTAGCTAAATATTTAGCTTGCTACCTCAACATTTAGTTTGAAACTGTGACATTTATACATGGATAAATAACATGGACGCAAATATTTAGTTTGTAACCTAAATGCTTGCTGACTAATTATTTGGTTAGGAAATGCGACATTTATAAACATATAAATGACATGGAGAAAATATGAAAAACAAACTGCCATTTATTTATCTTATGACTATGTAACTTTACAAATGGCACCCCATAGTTTTCAAGGTAATTAAAAGAAATCTATGAACTTTTACCACTGCATCACCAACTATTTGCTTAAGAAAACAATAAAAGGTGGATATTTTGTTGGGTTTTGTTTCATTGGAGCAAGGCCAATATGCAGAGGGAAGCCACTAGGGAAGGAGTACAAAAAAAGACAAACCTTGCAAGTCTTGCATGATCTAAACAGGACAAGGAAACAGACAAAGTAATGGAAGAATCCAGCAAAGAAACAATGAAAAACCAAGCGCTTCAATATCGAGGAGAGGGCAATAGTCTAAGAGAAATAAATCCTTAAGTACAAGAAACAAAACACAAACATAAACAAAGAAAATATACAGAAAGGAATGGACACCTTTGTAACAATAATACCAGAATATGGAAACCTACACTAGGAAACAGCTAGGAAAATATCAAATCCCAAACAGGTGGGGATCATGACAGTTCGAAGTCTTATATTTAACCAGTACAATGATGATTTCATTTATTAAGTGAACAAACTTATCTAGAACAACCTGGTTTGGTGGAAAAAGTAACCGCCCCCTAAGCCTAACAATCATGGCTAACCAGAACAACCTCCAGCTCCGTCATGGCTGCTGTCGGCCTCTTGCAGCCTCCATCACCAATTTCCTTTTTTTGTCTTCTCACCAATTTCAGAGAAACATCCCGTTTTTGTGATGTTACTATTGTCACATATTCTCCCAAATACTAACGACTGCATTCACTCCCAACACTTCACACGGTGGAACAGCAGGGCACCCGAGGAATAAGACATCCAAACAAACATGCCGCTAAATGTCAGAGCCGATACTCGTTGGCAGAGGCGTTCTCGCAATAAACACAGGCGCCGTTTTTTTTTTTTTTGAGCAGCGCAACGAAACTGGGAGCAGAAAAAGACGGCGGGATGTGGAGCCGCAGCTTACAGCACGAGTCACACCGTCTGTGTGTGCGGGTGTGTCATGACGCACGCTCCTTATGTGAAGGCCACCTGCGGAGCTCCACAGGTGTGACTGACAGACGTGGAATCGCAGAGCTGGAGGGAGGCCGTCATTGACCTTTAGCATCAACTCCCCCCAACTGACACACATAAGACATCGACACGTGTTTGGTCTGCTCACATGAATGTTTTGCACATGTGGGGTTAAATGCATCTGCTTGCCTGGCTTTGGGATACTTGTCTTCTGTTTCTGCTAATTGGTCACAGAAATGTTTCAGCTCATCAGACAAATTTATCATAGCAGTCTTCTGGTTGGGGACGAGGTCCTTCCCCAAGTGGAGTTTAAGGGGCCGGATTTATCAAAGGTTAGCGCTTGTTAAAACGTGTGCAAACCTCACAGCGGGCGCAAACAATATGCAGCAGGTGATTTACTAAGCAGGTGCAATCCATTCAGCGCTTTTGCTCCTGATGAATATGCAATGTGGGCGTTTCTGTCAGAAGGTGCAAAAATATTGGGAGCAGAACATCCCAAAAAAGTAGGCGTTCCCCGCGCCGTGTGATTGATCAAACATGAAACTGTTTGCACCGGCTGTTTTTACCGTCTCTAAAAGGCATGTCTTAACTTTGCACAACCACAATTCAACATAAGTTTATTACTGACGAAGGAAAAGTATCATTCACACACATTCTAACCTAATAGTAATTAATGCTCTAGTGGCCATGCAATGCAAATTTCCCACTATATAAAACTTTACTGATACATAAATATATTCTCAGTAGCTGTAAATATCCCTATCTCCAAATCTGGCTTAAATTGGGTGTCCTAATTTCCTTCTAAAATGACTGATTAATTTTCTCACAATGTCAAAGCTGGTTGGCTCGTTATAAGCAACATATATGAGAAATTCAGATTTTTATTCTTTGGGAAAAAAAGCATAGATGCAGAGAAGAGTCTGGAAAGACAAGTTACATTTTCAGAAACTCTTACAGATGTATTAAAAATTGTTTTGAGACAAATAAATGAGAAACAAAAATAAAACTCATTCACTCTTAATCTGAATTAAAAGCAAATAAGAGTTTATTTTAGTTTGTGTACAGACTGCTGTTGCACAAGTGTAGGTTACACATAATTTTGCACCATTGCACTGTAAGGCTGTGACTGCCAGACTTTTACTTTATTTTCATTTTAATTTATTCACATTTACCTGCCTTTTATGCATCTATTTAAGTACTTTATTTGTAATGTTTTTGTTTTTCTGAACCCTGCATGCTCCATCCATCCATCCATCTATCTATCTATCTATCTATCTATCTATCTATCTATCTATCTATCTATCTATCTATCTATCTATCTATCTATCTATCTATCTATCTATCTATCTATCTATCTATCTATCTATCTATCTATCTATCTATCTATCTATCTATCTATCTATCTATCTATCTATCTATCTATCTATCTTCAAGGATTAGAGGATTCAAGGAACTTTTATTGTCATACCATCTCACGTTACATGTGATGGTATGAAATTAGGACTCATGTCTGGAATTATAAGCCATTTAAATTCAATTAGTGAAAAAAATTATTTAAATAAATGTAATAAATAAATAACAATAAATGTGCTCTACAGGACACAGCAGGAGTTCAGCAGTCTAACAGCTGCAGGGAAGAAGCTGTTATTGAGCCTGCTGGTCTTGCTCTGTATGCTCCTCAGCCGCCCAGGGGCTGAAACAGGCTATGAGCGGGATGCGTGGAGTCCTTCAGGATGCGGAGGGGCCGTCCCCTGCATCGGGACGTGTAGAGGTCCGAGGTGGTGGGAAGCCTGCTCCCTACAGTCCTTTGTGCAGCTTTCACCACCCGCTGCAGAGCCTTCTTCTCAGCAGCAGTACAGCTGCGGTGCCACACGGTGATGCAGGTGCAGATGATGCTCTCCACTGCACAGTGATAGAAACTCCTCAGGACGGAGCTTCCAAGTCCAGCTCTCCGCAGCTTCCTCAGGAAGTAGAGACGCTGGTGGGCCTTCTTGACCAGAAGTGAAGTGTTGCCATTCCAGGTGAGGTCGTTGGATATGTGCACACCCAGGTACCTGAAGCTGGAGAGCACTTCCACAGCTGCTCCTCCGATGTACAGGGGAAGGAGAGGACGCTTGTCCCTTCTGAAATCCACCACCATCTCCTTGGTCTTCTTCACATTGATGCAGAGGTTGTTTTCTCTGCACCACTGCACCAGGTTTTCCACCTCCTTTCTGTATTTGGACTCATCGTTGTTGGTGATGCGTCCCACTACTGCTGTGTCATCTGCAAACTATATGACAGCAGGGGTGTCTCACTGAGCAGTCACACGTCAGCAGAGTGAACAGGAGGGGGCTCAACACGCAGCCCTGTGGTGAGCCTGTCCTGAGGGTGATGGAGGAGGAGATGGTGTTGTGGATCTTAACAGTCTGAGGTCTATTGGACAGGAAGTCCAGGACCCAGTTCCCCAGCGTGGGACTCAGTCCGAGGGAGGAGAGCTTCTGCACCAGCGTCTGTGGGATGACGGTGTTGAAGGCTGAGGAGAAATCCAGAAAGAGCAGACGGACATAGGAATTTCTGCTCTCCAGATGGGTCAGGGCTGTGTGGACAACCGATGAAATGGCGTCGTCAGTGCAGCAATTTTTCCTGTAGGCATACTGGTGGGGGTCCACAGTGATATCGATGGCGTCTTTGATGTGGGTCATGACCAACCTCTCGAAGCACTTCATGACTATCGGGGTTAAAGCTATGGGCCGATAGTCATTCAGGCTTGTCACTGTGGAACACTTGGGGACGGGGAGAATCATGGCAGTCTTTAAGCAGGTGGGGACAGATGACAGTGAGGTGTTAAAGATGTCTGGCAGCACCTCAGCCAGCTCGTGTGCACAGCCCCTCAGTACCCGCCCTGGGATGTTTTCGGGCCCTGCTGCTTTGTGAGGGTTGATTCACTGAAGGGTCTTCCTTACATCTGCTGTGGTCACACTGATGGGCGTGTCACCAGGTGGTGGTGTAAGTATGGTGCTGGGGGAGACATCAGGGAACTCAAAGCGGGCATAGAAATGGTTGAGTGCATCTGGCAAGGAGGGGTCTCTTGGGCATTGTACATCCTTGGTGTTGTAGTCCGTGATTTATTTAATCCCCCTCCACATGCGCCGAGGGTCAATGGTGGTGAAGTGACCCTGGATTTTCTGGACGTATGTGGCTTTGGCCCTCGTAATGCCCGCAGTCAGTCCTTTCTGGGCCTCTCTGAGTGCTGATGCCTCACCTGCCTTGAACTCAGCATCCCTAGCTTTCAGCAGAGCTCTCACCTCAGAGTTCAGCCAGGGTTTCTGGTTCGGATAGCAGGTTATTATCCTGGTGGTGGTGACATCATCAGCACATTTGGAGATGAAACCAAGGACAGATGATGTATATTCCCCCAGGTCCACCTCTCCCTCATGTGAAGCTGCCACTTTGAAGACCTGCCATTCTGTGCACTGAAAACAGTCCTGGAGCACAGTGATCGTTTTCTTCATTGGCCTGATACGTCTCAGCGGGGGGCGGTATGCTGGCACCAGCAGGATGGAGATGTGGTTGGAGAGGCCAAGATGGGGGCGAGGAAAAGCTCTATATGCACCGCGGATGTTGCTGTACACACAGTCCAGAGTATTTTCTCGGCGTGTAGGAAAGGTGACATGCTGGTAAAATCTTGGCAGAGTGTCCGTCAGTTTCACGTGGTTAAAGTCCCCCGCAACCACGTAAAACGCCTCCGGGTGCTTTGTTTGCAGCGAGCTAATGGTGTCAAATAGCTCCTTTGATGTTTCGTTGGCATTTGCACCCGGTCGAATGTAAACAATGGTGACGAACACTGCAGTTAACTCTCGTGGCAGATAAAACGACCGACATTTCACAGTCATAAGCTCTATCGCCTCAGAGCAGGAGCTTTTCACCAGTCCACAGTTCGTACACCAACCTTCATTCACGTACACACAGAGTCCTCCTCCCCGTGTTTTACCCGAGCGGTGGTCGCGGTCCGCTCGGAAAAACTGAAGTCCTTCGATCTGGAAGAATGAGTCTGGCATGTTGTTGTTGAGCCAGGTTTCTGTTAGGCAAAGAACAGCACAGCTCCTCATCTCTGTAAAAACACTCAGCCTCAGACGTAACAAGTCCAGTTTGTTATCCAGTGAGCGGACGTTGGCCAGGAAGAGAGTTGGTATCGGCGGTCTCCTAGCCTTTAACTGTGCCAGCGCACCCGCCCGCTTTCCTCTCTTCTGTTTTCGGGCACATCGTTGCCTCTTCCCCGTTGCTCCCCGAATCCTGCTGCGCCACTCCGTTGTCCTCAGGAGCCGTTAGCGTCCGAGAGCAGATTTAGGTTTTTGTGAAATTATAATTACAGAACTGTCCCTGATGTCTGTCAGTTCGGTTGAGCTGTACTTCAGCCGTGAATTTAGCACTAAATTAGTGCTAAAAGTGCCCACAAAGGGCAACAAATTAGGCTTAATTCCGGGAGCTGGAGAAGCCGCTGCAATACTGTGCGCCGCCATAGCAACCTTTTAACAGCTTCTGCTGTTTATTTATTTGGATCCTCATTAGTTTGAGACGAGTGGTTACTCATCTTCTTGGGGTTCAATTAAAGAAATATAATAATCGTTTACAATGCCACAATGACATGTATTACATATGTGACATTTTACAAACAAAATCCATACATTTCAGATTACATACAAAAAAGAGATGTAGTTAACTTGTAAATTTCCAACCTTCAATAACATACTGGAAACATTCAGGTAGATCCAAAGCTAAACTGAGATTTTAATACTTTTTTTTAAAGAATACATGCCCTTTAGTTCTCTAATATTTTTTAGATAATTTTTTCCATTCCTGAGATGCTCTGTAGAAAGCAGGAAGTTTGTTTTTAGCATGTTTTACCATTAATGTAGTAGGGTTGTGCCGATTCACCATCAAACGATGAATTGCCTTCTGAAACGTGCAAAATCGAAGAACTGTACATGCTGAATATAAAACTAGAAAAAAACTCCAGACTTTACGGTTTTCTTCAGCAAATCTGAAACATTTAAATGTGACAAAAACAGAAGAAATCTGTGAGGGTGTAAATAGTTTTTAACCTTTTCATAGCACTAACTGTACATAAATTTACACCGTAAGGATGAACCTTTCTGGTTTTGGTGATGCTGTGTGTATATGCGGTTGGTTGTGAGCCCACCGTTTCCAGGGTGCTGGAAGGACGGGGAGAACTGCTTGGCAGTGACACTCGCCATCCGACTCTCCTCGTGAGCTTTCTGCGCGGCTCCGACTGCCGCCTCGGCTTTCCCCTGCGCGTGAGCCGTCCTGAAACACAAAAACCCGTTAAAATACAAAGAGATTGCTCAGAAACACCTCACAGTCTGTGGCCTGACCTCAAGGCGAGCATAAACTAGCTTTATTTAGAACCTCCCTAACCATACCAAAATCATTTATAGCAGCGAAAACTGACCAAAGTGCTAAACATCGAAGTGTTTCAAGGAGTTCATGGTGCAATCTAAGGTTCCCAGGGCCCACAGCATCACAGATCCTCCACTGTACTCAACAGTGGACACAAGGGGCTTTCCCACATCAAACCCACATTGTCAGGACTGATAAAAGAGTCAGGCACTTTTGATTTCAATAAAATTATTATTTCTGAATGCAATTTTTTTATTTTCTGAATAATTGCACAGTGGATCACCCGTGATTAATACACACAGTGAAAACTGTCTTTGTGCTACGGCAGAAGCCAACGTCTACAGTCGTCCTAATTTCTGCTCTTCGCGGTTCAGCCAATCAGCACCAAGAAAGAAAAAATGCAGCTCCTGGATTGGCTGCTTTGCAAAAGCCAGTACCATTGCTCCTAGATGTTTCAGCTTCCCAAGCTAATATTTTCTTTGAAATATTTCAGATATGATCTGCAAAAGAGTCTGGAATGAGGCAAATCCACGAATACTGAACCGAAAACTGGGCGGAGGTCCGATGTATTGAAGTTAAAGATTGAATTTTTCAGTTCTTCTGTTTGTGTGTTCTTTTAGTGTGTAGGTATACTACTGAAATCAAAATGTAATTATGTGAAAGGCTGTTGACAAATTTTCACTGGGTGTGCCATTAAATGGGGAGGGCGGTTTTTGTACTTTGACTTTCAGAAAAGTGACGGCGTGCTTTTTTAAATGCTTCCTTTTTGTGTTGCTATCTGGGCCTCTGCTGCCTCTATAAACACTCCACACATTAATAAGGTGATAGATCTTTTTCGGTACTTTGGAACCTTTTACCATTACAGATCAGGCAGGCGTCTACATTGTCTATTTTTAAAACTCTGCTGAAAACTTTTTTGTATGCTTTGGCGTTCAACTCAACATGAGAGTACTCTAAAACAATAGATTTTATTCTTTAAAATTTATTTTATTGTAGCAATTCTGTTGTAGTTTTGGGGTTTGTGTATTATTTTGGAATTTTAATTTGTTCACTGTATTGTGAAAGCACTTTGGGCATGTTTTTATGTTGTAAAGTGCTATATAAATAAAGTTGACTTGACTAATAAAAACCATCCATCCATGCATCCATTTTTTTTTTTTTTTTTGCTGTCAGAACTCGTGCTTCTGTGAGCCGTTTGAAAAAGTGCCATAATGTGACGTTCAGTGTTGCCAACTCTCTCCAACAGAAAGTAGCTGAAGTTGACCCAGAAAGTCGCTAGATGACGTCACACGCTGATTTGCATATTGATGGCGTCACCAGGTCACGTCAATGTGATGACATAGAAAAAGCCATAGAACAGAAAAGTGTCGCCTCATGAGGTCCAGGAAAGATGGCAGATGGGAAGAAGAAAGAACTGGTAGGTGGCTTATACATTCAAAGGAAAGTTGGTATAATGAGGAAAACAGAACAAAACAGAAAGGAGGAAATAATTATATCTAGATTAGGATTTGGTCATACAGGGTTAAATAATACATTATTTAAACAGGGGAAACAAGCTACAGGGAAATGTGACTTTTGTCTTCAAGAAGAGACGGTGGAACACGTTATATTATTTTGCCTGAAGTAAACTGTTAAGAGAACTGGTACAAAAAAATTATCAAATTGCAACTGGACTTCCGAGACCTTTCAAACAAAATTTCTAGTTCTGAAAAAAATCAATAGAAAGAATATAGTATGTTTGTTTGTTTTTTAGTACTTTGTAAAAATAAGTAGGGCATATTTACTGTGCATTGAACCTTGCTTGCCAACCGCCATTAAACAGATGTTTATGGCTCATGGTATTATTTTCTGTTCTTTAAGTTATAAATTTTAAATTTCCTACGTTATTGAACTCACCATGTGTTTCGAAGGTTCCTTAATTGCACTACAGGTGTAGTACAGACAAGCTTCTGCCTGATGTTCGTGTGTGGCTCATAAAACAAAGATCGGTCTTATATATGCTTGCAGATTTCACAAAACAACTTTGTTTGTAAGCAGGTGAAATGAACCGAGAAAGGTTTATGATTGGTCAGATGTACTGTAATAATACTGGATGCACATGCGCAGATCATTCCCTGCATCCAGTGTGTCTGGATGCACTACAAGCTGGGTCTCTAATCTGTAGAGAATATCGGCGACAAAGTTACACAGAAAGTAGCTAAGGGTGGTCAGAAATATCGCCAGATTTGTCGATAGACGCTTTTTGGAAAAAACGTTGTTAAGGGGCACTGAAAAGTCATTAGAAATAGCGACAAAGTCGCTAAGTTGGCAACACCCACCCCTGACATGTCAAACCCCACCCCATTTATTAAACCACGCCCATTATATTCCAAACTCCGCCACCGTTTCAAATTCCATGCCATTCTCATGTGTTGCAAACCTTCAGCCTAGTAACAAGATGGGTGTGCGTGGTCTGCTACTACTAATTAGCATAAAAGTGACAGAGTCCTCTAAACAGCTCATCCTCAAGAGGACTGAAATTGTCAAGAATTGGGCCGTTTTGTTCAGACCACAGCACAAAAAGAGGCATAAAATGTCCCCGTAAAGGTTGTATTAAAGAAACAGCCCAGCATAAAAGGACGACCACAGAGATTAGCCAGTCTATATATATATATATCTATATATATATATAGATATATATATCTATATATATATATATCTATATATATATCTATATATATATATATCTATATATATCAACAATAATCATCGCCATTTTCATGCTTTTATTCTAAGGTGATGAGTCACAAAATGCTAGAACAGAATTCATGTTTTTCTGGGTTATATTGTTTATTCCAGGTGATAATCCTGATTTTATTAGGATATTTGAGCTATAAAAGGAGAGAAACAGCAGGAGTGAACATGTAGCCAGATTATTGTGGGCGGACAGTTACTACAGAGCTGAACTACGTTGGTGAAGCTGCAGAAATCTCTTACAAGATGACTATATGATAAAATAATTCCTCTTACTGTTTGTGTATTTGATGGGTTTTATTCTAATCTAATCTAATGGCCACCCTGCAGCGTCGTGTACAGGTGTAGTTTGGTTTTCACCTGCAGTTGGTCCCATCCTTTGGTTGTTCTCCGATTACATCAAACACACCTTTTGTCTCCACCGCAGCTTGATTCTCTCCGTTTCTGTTTATTTGCCCTGCGCCCATCTAGGCACCTCCTGTCTGTGCGCTCCCTCTCCTCTCTCTGGCCAGTAACAGTCTTGATGCAGCGTTGCATGTCGATGGCTATTGATTTCTTTCCTCTCTGCTTCCCTGTGCCAGACTCACAGGATACGCCACACCGCCGACCATGTGAGCGCAAAGCATGTTGGCTGTCGGGTTGGTGAGACGTAAAGGAGCTGATTGTCAGCAGAAATAATAATAATACATTTTAAAAAAACAGCCATGCTCTCTCTCAGTAATCACTTCATAAAACATATTCTTTCTGCTCGTTTTTTTTCCAACCATAACTTCTAGTTTCACAAATTTCATCCAAAAGGAAAAGCCTGTTTTTGCTTGTAGAAAGAGAAGATGCCTCTTCAAAGAAGCCTTGATTACACAACACAGCTTCGTGTCCCAAAAAAAAAAAAAAAAAAGATTTACAGATGGAGAGCAGGAGGAGGAAAAAGGAAGAGATGCTGTGAGGTGATGAAGTCTTTTATCTGAAGAGATGATGGCGAGTGAGGAAAGCAGTGGGAGAGCTAAAAGGTGTTTAACTTGAATGAATCACAGCCTGCCTAATTGTGAGACAGCATAATTACACCGCTGTCCACAAAGCTGTCAACCTCTGCATTACAGCAAAATTAGGGTGGAGGAGGACAAGCAGTTATGTCTTCATTTATTTTCTTATTTTTTTGCAGTCGCCAACTTTGAACACGTGTGGAGATATTTTGGAAATGTTGTTTGCTCCCCAACGAGGAGAACCCAATCAGGACGCAGTGGGCGGGCGGGTGCATGCAAGTCGACATACTACGAGACTCTCCCTGCGTGACGACAACGTGCTGGAGTTTCACAGTAGGCGCACAAATATTTCAAACAAATATGTGTGACATATATAAGCACAGGAAAAGGGAAGCAGCTACTTTCAGCCAGGTGACCGGCGGCAACATGTAGGGGAGGGGCAGACGTGTGCGGCAGGACAATCTTTTATGGTCTGCTGAAAAAATGCAATAGATTCTTCCTTAAAACTTGCTGCTCATTTTCAAGAAAATAGCTTAAAAAATTCCCAATACATAAAAAAATGTTCCTGGATAAATATGAAGTATTTTTTTCTTTCCTGTTTAATTGGATGGGTGGACAGATGGGTGACTATGGCCAACACGGAGACACTGATGCTTTTAACTCCAGTAGAATTGATTACTGTAATGCCCTGCTTTCTGGTCTTCCCAAAAAGACAATCTCAGGTTTACAACTTCCACAAAATCCAGCAGCGCGTGTCCTGATGAAGACCAGGAGGCGGAAACACATTACACCTGCCTTAAATTCACTACATTGGCTCCCCGTATGTTTTAGGATTGATTTTAAGGTTCTTTTAATGGTTTTTAAGTGTCTTAATGGTCTTGGGCCTTCTTATCTTTCAGAACGACTTTTACCATATAAACCTTTCACGGTCTCTGCGCTCCTCTGGCAGCCGTCTCCTTGTCATCCCTAAAGTCAGGACACACACGCATGGCGAGGCGTCTTTCCATTATTATGGCCCTCACCTCTGCAACAGGCTGCTGGAGAACCTCAGGGTCGCAGAGAACGTTCATGTTTTTAAGACCAGGCTCAAGACTCCCCTTTTTAGCCTAACTTTTAATTGATTATTATTTATTAGTATCTGCTTAATTGCTCTGCATGTTTTATATGATTATATTTATCAGTGTTTACTGCTTAGTTTTATATTTTAATTTGTTATTTTAATCTTCCTTCCAGTGTTTCCTCTGTGGGAGCCCTCTGCCCCGGGAGCGGTGGTCGGCTGTAGGTGCCTGGGTGCTCTCCAGGTGGAGCTTGGGTGGAGGCGGGGGTCTTGGCCTTGCCTCCCCTGGGCGCCCTGTGTCGGTGCCTCGGCTGCTGCTGGTGGAGATGGCTCCTCTGATGGTGTTTCATTGCATTGTTCGTCTGCACCCAGCCCAATGTCCTTTTTTATTGCTACTTCTAACTGTGTGTGCATGGGAGATGGGTTGGGGGGAGGGGGGTATAACTGTGACCATGCTTTTAAATCTGTGGGGGAGGGAAGGGAAGGTGGTTTTATGTGGGGTCATTTTAATCTGTAAAGCACTTCGTGATGCAATTTCTTGTATGAAAAGCGCTTCATAAATAAAGTTTGATTTGATATGGTAGAGTAGTTGGTTTGTAATCAGAGGGTTGTAGGTTTGATTCCAGCTTCTGCCTGACACATGTCGACGTGCCCCCCCGGGCAAGGCACTTAAACTCAAGTTGCCTACGGAGCTGCGTGTCGGTGTATGAACGTTTTGTTTACCCTTACCTTCTCTTGAATCACTTCATCACAACAGGACATTGTGCAGAACACGCAGCATCATCTCTGCATCCATTCTGTTTTCCAGCTACTACCCTCTGGGAGACGATACAGGACAATCGCATCCAAATCGTCCCGTCTTCCCCACTGCAGTTAACCTCCTGAACGCTGTTCATTAGAAACATCCGGTCTTGTCTTGTCTGCAAGTGGTCTCTCTAAATTGTCTGTGGGTATGAGTTTGTGCACAGATGGGTGGATGTATGCTGCACTCTTAATTTAGCAACACAGTGAACGCATCGTCTTCAGTGGCTGTACATTGAGGAAGTGGAAGACCCTGAGGACGGTTCAGGTACGTGAAAACCTTGTGGCTCGAGATCACGACCCGGGAGGTGACAACTTTCACTAAAGAAATTAACTGAATGGATGAAAACCTCGAGCTCACCGGAGACGATAAATAATTAGCTTGACAGGAAATTATCCCCACAGAAAATCCACATGTGGCAATTCACATCTTCAACATTTTTAATCAATCTTTCATGGATGGGGTTTCTACAGGTTTCTTTACACGCACACATGTGACGATGTGTTTTTCTTTTCTTTCTTTACTGATTAATGGCCCTTCCAGCCCTCCGTACTGTTTGGCTTTCCTGCTAAATAAGAGTTTGTTTTCTCTGAATCACAAGACTTTTTTTTTTACGTGTCCTGTGTGGAGCTCAGAATTGGTGTCTGAAGCCCAACAGATTTACTTTCACAAGTGGAGCATTACAGCTTTTGCTACAATACTCCACTTGATATATATGTGTGAAAAATCTTTATTATGAATTGCTGGGGGGTTTATTTTCTGATGTTATGGACACAGAGACGGAAAATAAAGGGGAAGAAAGAAAGAAGATGAAGAAGAGAGGTAGGAAACAAAAAGTCAAGAGAGAGAGAGTTGAAATACAAGAGAGGAAGGGGAACAAAGAAAACACAGGAAAACGTCTGCCTCCATACTTACAGAACGGCAGAGAGAGGGGGAAAAAAGTAAAAAGCCGAAAAAGGAACATCGACAAAACAAACCAAACATTGTGAACTAAGAACTACACAACCACATCATACAAAAATGGATATAAAAATACAACAACGTCACAGAAAAACTCATGGTACCGATTAATCAAGATCTAGTAATGATAATGATGATGATTAATGGCCCTTCTGGCACTCCGTACTGTTTGGCTTTCCTGCTAAATAAGAGTTTTTTTTTTTTACTGAATCACAAGACATTTTTAAAATTGATCAGTGGGCCACGGATTAGCGCTGGATGAACAAGCACGGAGATCGATGCGAAGGGAGACGAGAAAGGAAAAAAAAACAAAAGGAAGAGAGACAAATCAGAGACGGCGACATGAGCCGAGGAGAAAGTCTAATCCAGGACTCACACTCTAAGCTCCTCTATCATCTCCGCCAACGCTCTGAAGCGGCTGATGATGAGGAGGATGATGATGATTCATATCTCACAGAGCCTTCCGGTTCGCATCACTGCTAATCGTTTGTGTGAGCAATCAAGTTGTGGGGACATAAATTCTGTTGACACACCGCGCTGATTTGCTCCCTTTTCCGGGTCACGCGTACAAGCAAATCAGTTGATTTTTGTAATGAAGATTAGTTTAAAGTTGGAGTTACATTTCAGGAAACTTATGTAAATAAGGCAATGCTGTCTGACTGGATGGATGGATGGATAGAGGATAGAAATGGTGTGAATGTGTGTGTGTTTAGCAGTAAGAGCGTGTGTGTTGGGCTTCAGGCTGATGAAACGAGGTCACAGAATTGCAGCGAGAGGCTCCGACCACAAAGCAGAGTGAGTCACTGGTGTGTTCATCTGGTTTTTCACTGATCACAGGTAGCCTAGTGACACATCGGTTACATCAGCACATGTGACTGCGCTAACGAGGGCACATCAGCCGGCTAACGCACACATAAATCCTGGATTTACTGTAACATCAGGCACGTGGACCAGCCGCAGGGTTCTGATCCTGACTCAACCTTTTACCTCCAACCTCCCTGCTTACCTGACATGTTGGTCCGAGGTTGGAGAAGCGTTCAAAAGCAATCCTGGATTTACTGTAACATCAGGCACGCCCGAGAAAGAGAATTGCAGCAATTATCCCGTGACTGTTTCACCTCTCAGGGTTTCTCCCGGAGTTCCACAAGGAAATACCCTGCTGCTATGTTCTGGGACACTCATGCTGAAGCGGTGCTGCGCTGCAGGAATCTGGGTTAGATGTTTCTGTTGGTGTGTGTGTGTGTGTGTGTGTGTGTTTGTGTGTGTGTGGAAAGAGCTGAGAGCCAGGCCAGGCTAAAAGTGTATGTGGAGCTGGGTTATTCTGGAGGGAGAAAGTATGATTTCCATCATCATTCTTCACATCAGGAGGCAAGGCAATTTTATTTCAAGTAATTCAAGGGGCTTCACGTGAATTGGCGATAAAGAAAAACATTGAATAATTTAAAAGCAGCAATTTAGCATGAAACACACACAACACATGATACACAAGAAAGCATGAAAAATAGCAATAAAGCATAAACACATATGATACAGAAGACATTAATCGTTTACTCAAAGGTAATTCTAAGAGTTTTGAGTTATGATTGAAAGCAGCACAGTGTTCCAGTAACCTTAGTTCAAATTCATTCTGTTCATTCTTCAGACACCTCACACTGTCTGGAGATTATTGTGCATGGTGATCAGATGTATAATAATCGGTGTATTGGTGTAATAAGTTTCATATAATCTAAAATAAAAGAGTACAAATGGGGGGTTCATTTTTCAAAAAGTCATATATTTCAACATGTTATTCATGTATTTATAAATGTCCCATTTGCTAACTAAATATTTAGTTAGCAAGCTAAATATTTAATTTACAAACTAAATATTTAGTTAACAAGCTAAATATATATTTTATAGATTAACTATTTAGCTCAAACCTAAATAATTAGTTTACAAGCTAAAAATTTAGTTTGAAACAAAATATTTAGCTACCGAGCTAAACTAGCGAGCTAAATATTTAGTTTATAGCTAAGTATTTCGCTTTAAACTAAATATTTAGTGTGTAAATAATTTGTGTAAAACTTTTAAAATAAATAACTAGTTTGTAAATGAAATATTTTGCTTGCTACCTGAGGTTTAGTTAGCATTAGTTTGGGAAATGAATCCCCATTTTTTCCCTCTTATGACAGGCTAAATATAACCCAAATTATTGTTGTTAATTTTTGATGGTGTAGCTTTACAAATGGCACACCAAATTCCTGTGCATCCATCGTCATCTTGCATCAAAACGGCCTCACATGCAGCGAACTGCATCAGAGAATAATGCTGATGAACGACGCTGGATCAAGAACTTCAAGATAGGAGCTTGAGTTTCAGAAAAGACTACTGAGCTGGGTTATGACTGGCACAGACCATGCTCAGTAAGTCACAGCAGGAAGATGTGTTTGATAAAAATTCTGCAGATGTTCATGAAGTTCCAGAAAAGACTGTCCAGAAAGCCAGGAGCATCTGCACATTATATCGCCGTTAAGGTCGCTATACATTCTTAAAGGAGTCATGACCTGTAATTTTCACTTTTCCATGAGAAAAAATGTATGTTATGATTGCCTAACGATTATACACTGCCCGGGAAGCCGATATTTAAAAGTGAAGCGTTTGTTTACCCCTGGGTTCGTCCACCAGCCCACGTGCACGCGCACTCAAATACGTGGTTTTATTTCACGGCGAGTTGATGTCAAGTCGGCGCAGGATATACCATATATAGACATCGCAGACCTATGCTGCAGGAAGCCCGCCCTCTCTCCCCCTCGCTCCTCTCCCCCTCATATTCAGTCGAGCGCCGCCATTACTGAATTCTATTGATGGGAATTCCAGCTCTTTCAGTTCTTTTGGCTTGGCTCAGCATAAAGAGCCGGCTCTTTCGGCTCCTCAGATTTTCTGTTGCTTAAAGTGTATTTATTACCAAAATTTATGCAAAACGATGTGTACCAAATGTACCGATACAAGCGGGGGGGGGGGAATGAAAAAAAAAAAAAACGGCTCCCAATGACGAGCCGACTCCCATCGTTCACTTCAAAGAGTTAGCGCTAAGAGCCGGTTTGTTCGCGACCGACACATCAACGATTCAAAGTACGAACTCCACCGTGAAAGATGCAGAAAGTTTCTTCACGCAATGATGCATTAAGAAGACATAATCGTGACAGGCTTTTATTTTAATCAGCTAAAACCATTTCTGCCAGAAACGTAGTGCAACACGTGAGTTGCTCTGTTGTTGACTGCCGGAATCAACATGGAAATATTTTTTCTATTTTTTTTACGCCAAAATCCTTTACGAATTTGGGAAAATATCAGGCGAAGTTGGCATTGAAGGTCCGTTTAGAAAAAGGGGCCATTCCAACAATCAGAGACTTGCCTGCAATTGAAATGGTAAGGCTGTGTTTTTATTGCTCTGCTGTGTGTAACAAACAGCAGCTAACTGCTAATGTGGCTATTGTATGCTAGCGGGAGTAGTAGATATGGGTTAGATATGCTGAAGCGTTACCTGCGGTGTCAACCCCCCTCCTTCTTCCCACCAATCAACGCGCCCCTCATTTGCCTTATTACAATGACCGTCAATGAGTTTCGCATCATATCTCGCGAGACAATAATGCCTTCAGAAATAAGGGTCAGAGGAGCTCTGTGTTTATTTATTTTTCACTTTTTTTTTTTTAGAAGAGCCTGAAAGACTATAATAGAGCGTGGGTATCCAAGATAATACTAGGTTATGACTCCTTTAACAAATCAGTATCGGTCTGATAAGTAAAACTAGGATCATATCAACAACCAATGTTTATTGTTGTTTGTGTTTCAGGAGGGGGGGTTGGTCATGTTGTGTTTGTTTGGTCACCGTGATTGTGATGCAGCGTAGGATTACTGGGTATTTGAAGCAGACAAGCAATGTCAGCAGTATGGTCGTTTTTACAGTGTGTTGAAATGGCAGGGGAACATATATATTTGTATCATGGCTGGGCAATAAGGCCTCAAATCTTTATTGCGATATAATCTAAAGCGTGTGCGATAACTATATCTATTGCGATATATT
Organism: Valencia hispanica; assembly: GCA_963556495.2. Classification (NCBI taxonomy): domain Eukaryota; kingdom Metazoa; phylum Chordata; class Actinopteri; order Cyprinodontiformes; family Valenciidae; genus Valencia; species Valencia hispanica. The sequence continues at coordinate 5,432,997 of OY747706.1, forward strand.
CTTTTCTTTTATATATATGTCAAAATAGCAGTTTATGAAAATTCTCACTTTCCAGATACATTGCAGCAGAACAAGAAATTCAAAAAAGTTTAGAATTCCATTTAAAGAACATGTATTGTGCACAATGCTTTTTTTTTTATTCAAATCTTTTTTACAAAAAATGCAACACAAAAATTCTCACAACATAAAAATTAAGAAGTTTTCAATAAATTGAAACCTAAATGTTATTTACACAAAGTTCAAAATTGTCCACTTTCCTGGTTACTTATTTATAAATGTAATTATTTGAAATAAAAATGCTTCAAGTTCAGCAGGTTTTTTCCCTCCGTTAAATGGGAAACAACAAATTTTAAACTTGCAATACGTAGCATAACGACGAACACTGAACATCGGTATTTATCCTCCTTGATGACAGCTTGATGACATCATCAAAATGCGCAATTGCAGTAGGCTGGTATAGTCAAAATCTCTACCTTTGGCTAAATTTATATCACTTCTACCTTATACCTTTTATATCGCCCCACTACTAATTTGTACATATCAGTTATCGGCCATAAAAGCAATATTAATATCAGATATTGATATCGGCCCAAATTTCCATAGTGATGCATCCCTAAAAAGGACTCAAACTAAGTTCTGTTATGAATCCTCCTCGTAACTGTAAATATTGGTCATATGCAGAGAAACTGCCTTCTTGTTTAGCATCAGCTAAGCTTGGATGGGAGCTTTCCAGATTTTTTGCTGTAGTCACAATGTTTATTACATTGCCATGCATGTTGGTGTATCTGAAAACGGGTTTTGTGTTGGTACAGAAATGAAACATACAGAGTCTGTAAGTGTCGATGCATTCCGCAAGCTGAGGTGAGAGGACCTCTATCAGTGCAGACAGAGGGTCTGCATAGTCTAGCATGGGGTTAAGTACCATCATGTCACTGCTACCCTCGCGTTCGAGTAGCACTTTCAAATTCTGTAGCAGTGATCCGTCCGTCTGCCTTCCTGTTGTCTGAGCCTGGATATTTTCTCTTTTTGAGTCATTCTCTGTAAACCTGACAGATGGTTGTGGGTAAAAAAAATCCCTGATTGATTGGCTGATTCCTTATTTTTCCAAATAAAAGCAACTGAACAGGTGTACCTAATAATGTGGCCGGCGAGTTCATGTGTTCTGGCTTGCCTCACAGACCGCGTCATGGGGACATAAAATGTCCCATCATTCTCCCTTTCTATTGCTGTCATAGTGAAGTAAATTCAAGAACTTTTGAGGTTTGGGTTTATCGGCTTGATGCTGGCAACAAAGTAACATCCTACTTTAAACAAGGACACTGTCTGTCCCCAGAAATATGTCAAGCCCCCCTTTTTTTGCACGTGGATCTGTCCTCATATCAGAGCAAAGTCTCCCTTAGCAGCTAGAAACTGAAGCTGAACAGGATTATCAACAGTCTTAAACTGCGAGGATGTACATGAATGTGAATATGTCAAATCTGTGAGACAGAAACTAAGCTAATCCATCAGATAACAGCTTTAATCTCTGGTCTTAAACATACAATAGTCTAATTTTACTGCAGAATAATAAGATAAAGCAAAAACCTAGTTGCAATACACAAAATGACATGGGACATTACTCACCCAAGCTCCCGCCCCCTTCACTTCTGGTTAGAAGACAAAAATACTGCCACCACTGTTATTAAATCTAATAGGTTTTAATAAGAAATTAATAGGTTTTAATAGGAACGTCATCCCATAACTCAACACGTCCGCAAATTAAAACGACCATATAGTTCAATTGTGACAGCTACCAAAAATGACCTGAGCGAGCGCTTTCTGGGGTCAGGCGCCGATCCAGCAGTGACTAGCTACCAACAGGGCATGCGCGTCCTTTCTCAGAGGAGCTGCCAAATACGCACGCGCAAAATTTATCTCAGTTCAGCTACCAACATTCGTACTGGTAAAACTCACTGCAGTTTCACTATTTACATACATTCTATTGATTCCTTCATTCATGTGTTGCTAGGCTTTTGGTTGTGGCAGTGTTGTTATCATAGCGCATCAATTCCAGACGATCGAGTTACAAAGTTTACCTGAGGTCCAAAAACACTCTCTGCCTCCGTATGTTTAAAAGGCATTTGTTTTCATTCTTTACGGTTCTAAACATGGGGAAATGACACATCCTTTGACATGTGAAATTAACACATAATTAAAGAATGGCATTGAATTACCAAAACCACCCAGGTGTATATGAAAAGAAGACCAACCTGTATCTGTGAAGACGGCATTTTCTTTTTTTAAGGTTTTGTGGCCACACAGTGGCCTTTATTTGAACTGCAACACTCAGCAAATGTCCGTGGGGTGGAAGTGAACCCCCGGAAGGCCGCATCCCTCTGAACATGGAGCGCCTGTCTCAACCACTGTGCTACGCGACACGGCTTTTAAACTTTTTGTTAACCATGTGCAGCGTAGTGAACCCCACTGTCTTCAGAATACAACGTTTATTAGTTAATTTGTAGTGAGATTAGTTCGATATCTGCATCATCATCTGTTTAAATGCCCAAGGTAGATGCGCCAGGCCCCAAAAGGACCGTTTGTTTTTTACAGCTGGCATTTTAAACCACAAGGGGTCGCATACAGAATATAGAGTCGTTTTTTGTAGCTGTCACAATCGACCTATATGGTCGTTTTCATTTGCGGATGGACTGCATAACTTGTTAGCTATTTGAAACCGGTCTGGAAGCATGCGCTAAATACAGTTAGCTTTGCGCAAAATACAGTTAGGTTTGTGCAAAGTACAGTAAGTTTTGTGCTAAATACAGTTAGCGTTGCGCTAAATACAGTTTACCTTGTGCTAAATATAGTTAGGTTTGCGCTAAATACAGTTAGCTTTGTGCAAAATACAGTTAGTTTTGTGCAAAATACAGTATGTTTTGTGCTAAATACAGTTAGCTTTGTGCAAAATACAGTTAGTTTTGGGCTAAATACAGTTAGTTTTCTACTAAATCCTGTTAGTTTTCCGCTAAATACATTTAGCTTTGCACAAAATACATTTAGCTTTGCACAAAATACAGTTAGTTTTGTGCTAAATACAGTTAGTACTGTGCTAAATACAGTTAGCTTTGTACTAAATACAGTTAGGTTTGTGCTAAATACAGTTAGCTTTGTGCTAAATACATTTAGCTTTGCGCTATATACAGTTTACCTTGTGCTAAATATAGCTAGGCTTGTGCTAAATACAGTTAGCTTTGCGCAAAATACAGTAAGTTTTGTGCTAAATACAGTTAGCTTTGCGTTAAATACAGTTTACCTTGTGCTAAATATAGTTAGGTTTGCGCTAAATACAGTTAGCTTTGTGCTAAATACAGTTAGCTTTGTGCAAAATACAGTTAGGTTTGTGCAAAATACAGTTAGGTTTGTGCAAAATACAGTTAGTTCTATGCTAAATACAATTAGCTTTTGGCTAAATACAGTTAGTTTTCTGCTAAATACATTTAGCTTTGCACAAAATACAGTTAGTTTTGTGCTAAATACAGTCAGTATTGTGCTAAATACAGTTAGCTTTGTACTAAATACAGTTAGGTTTGTGCTAAATACAGTTAGCTTTGTGCCACATACAGTTAGCTTCGCGCTAGATATAGTTTACCTTGTGCTAAATATAGTTAGGTTTGCGCTAAATACAGTTAGCTTTGTGCAAAATACAGTTAGTATTGTGCTAAATAATGTCAGCTTTGTAGTTAATCTTATTCAACCATCTGCACAAAGGTGATCTAAATCAGTAATTCCCAAAGTTGGGGTTGGGACCCCACTTGGGGTCACAGATATGTAAGCGTGGGGTCTTGAGATCCTCTTTAGAGAATGTTTAGAGAATGAGCAAAATACCAAAACAAGGGAATGAGAAAGCAGATGCATTTTATAAATATTGTAAAAGATTTTAAAAAACCAGGACAGGACAATATAGCCTACTGTATTGGTTCTTGATGCTGATTGCGTATTATTGTCCCACTTTTTATCCGACTCAGTAAAATTGCTTGCAACGTAAACCAATAGTCTGGGTCACGAGCCTCTTACATTTTTATTTTTGGGGTCAGAAGCTGGAAAGTTTGGAAATCACTGATCTAAATCAGTAATACCTACATTTTTTTTCATTTTGTTATTGGAAGTGTTCAACTGCAGCATCATGGGTCTGGATAGCGGGTGTGGAAGCTCTTTTTGCTCTCGAGTGTTGATCGCGTGCACGTTATTACCGGATAAAGACCATAACATTCAACATGTGTATAGAATGTGGCTGAGTTGCTTTATTTTTTATCTTTATTACATTAGGTCTTCTCTATAAAAGCTCCCCTCATGGTGGCAGCATGTTGGAGGAGTTCTGCTATGTTAGTTCTGATTTGTTCTGTCTGCAGACTTTTGATCATCTTTTTCTTTTTGGTTGGACAGCTGTGAGCAGCTGATTAGCATATCAAAAGTTTAAATAATACCTGAACTATGACCCCAAGTCCTAGAAGAGTTAAAAGTGAGGCACAGCAGGACCAAAGAGCAGACATATCATATCCCCTACTCCATTGTCTCTTTCCCCGGCTTTCTATCCATACGGCCAGACAGAGATTTGAGGAGGAGCGGCAAAAGCAAATGAGGTGGATTAGCAGAGCTTGCCAAAAACTGATCGCGTCATCCAGGGCATGTTACTGTGTAATATCGTCTCTGCTGCCCGGATAATGAGCTGCTAGCATGTCATGATGGACATGAGACTGTCATACCGCTACAGTCTTCAGTCAGAGGCTTCATCAGATTCATTGCAAGACTGACTGCTACTGGAGATGCTTTCTGCCCACAGCATCACCTTCCACAATGACTCTGAAAATACTTGGATGATAAGAGTTATTGCAGCATTTAAATTCCCTTTGTGATAAATACAGTATTATTTAATTGAATTACGTGAGCATGACTTATCAGTAAAATTAGCTGCTGCTTTGCACACACATGCTCATAAAAGTGATCAAAACTTGAAGGATTAAATCTTTACTCGTTTAGCTATTCTTGCATGCTCAGCAGCTCTATTCACATCATGAAGAATCTTCCTTCCAGATTATTTTCCACGATGTTTCTTGTTTTTAGTGACATTTATATTTCTCTGAGAACCCTCCCGGTCTTTTAAATTTCCATTCTGCCCCCATCTTCGTGCGTGATTCCGCTCTTGCACTCCTGAATCATTTCACACACAGACTCTGTGACCATGAGGTCAGAATGCTACGCATTATTACGATTGATCTGCTTCAAGGTCATCTGCTAATCTGATAGTGAAGCTAATCCACTTTCAGACAGAAGCTTAATTCGTCGTCTCCGTCTGCAGTAAAAAAAAAAACTTTGATAAATAATAAGTAAGCAAATATAGTAAGCAAAAATAAAAACAGGATAACACAATACAAATACTAAGGATAAGCCAGTTTAAAAATATGAGTCTTTAGCTGTTTTCTGAAGAGGTCCTCGGAATGAAAAACTCTGTCTCCTTTGGTTTTTCATTTTGGATTTTGGGACAGTTAGCAGTCCCTGATCCCTCGATCTCAGAGTCCTTGCGGTAACATATGGATTTATGATATCTGAGATGTACAATGGAGCATTGCCATGTAAAGCCTTGGAAGTCCAGAGAAACTTTTAAATATGTTCGTTATATTACCATGTTTCTTATGCATGTACATCCTGAAAATGTACTGTTGTATGGCAGATAAATATAAAAAAGGACGGCTTTGACACCTTTTCATTACACCACCTACGTCACCTGGTTTTATGAAGAGCCGAACTGACGCCCAGTGCGTGGTTTCCAACTTCCCACCACCACCATCTTGGCCGCTTCACACGTCTCGTCAAGCCCAGAAAATACGCCCCAGTTTATTTATTTTTTTAATGGGCAAAGACGTGGAGCTGAGAGTGGGGCTGTGAGGGTGGGGGTGGATGATTGACACTCTGAGGCGATGTAGCTACGAGCTAACTGAGCTAACCCAGAGCTAACCAAAGCTAACGGAGATTAGCGGGCGCTTTTAGCCAGAAAACCACGGTTGAGTGACTCTGCTACCCCTCTGCCTTCTAGGCAGATTCAATAATTTTGTCAATTAAAAGCATGAAGCCTTGCTGGTCTATAACATTCACTAAAACTATGCGAATTTTAATTAAAACAAGTTTTAATAATCAATATTAAAGAAGAAATGTGATCATTTCAACCCATTTTTGACCAAGCAGCGTTAACTGAAATGCACAGCAGAAATATAATTTGACTTACCGAAAAAAATGGAGCAGAGACTTCTTGGATGGTCCGTTAGTGCAATTAATACCACAGCGAGCCATCTTTGTTCAATAAGAGCACGATTAACACCCGAACACGGATAAACATTGCAGACGCAATTGATGGTCAAGTTCAGAGAAACAAAATGGCCGAGACTGTTAACGTGAGTTTGAGGCTGAAAGCCTTCCCTGGAGCAATCAGGGGGGGAGGAAGCACTGATGGCTCATCTGAGATCTGCCAATCAAAAGGACACGCCCCTTATATTCATAATTTCAAGCTTAAATTACATCTAAACTGCTGAGTCATTTTTTAAAACATGGGAGTCAATTGGAAGTTGCTCCTTTCTGAAGCCAGCCTCTAGTGGATGAGGGAGGAACTGCAATTGTTGTGACTTCCGCATCGGCTTCACATTTGGCCGACGGAGTTTGCCCCTTGGTGCCAATAGGACTGATCTGGTGTTCTAATCAGTTACTCAGTACTGGAGAAGCCTTATTAGGTCTTACTTTTTTAGTCTCAATTTAGCAATTTTTGGACGGCTACTTTTTAGTTTTACTTGAGTAAAAATATGTTGAAGTACTGCTACTCTTACTTGAATACATTATTTTTTGGGTGCTCTACCCACCTCTGGTCTTCGGGCATGGAGCATGTTCTCCCTGTGCAACAAGTGGGTTCTCATCGGGTAAACTGTGACATTGTTTCTGTCTAGTGGCAGAAATTGGGTCTCTTATTAACATCTGGTGTAGAAGAAGAGATTTTGGGCAAAGGTCTATCATTGTGGGGATCTCTGTGGGTGTGTGGATTCAGGCCATGTTCTGTATGAGCATGATGCCGTCCAGATCTCGCAAGCAGCATAGAAGAAAAGGCTTTTTGTGCAGAAGCTTTGATAAACATTCCTGTTAGATACTTGGTATAGTAAAACAATCAAAAGAACATAAAGAAAAGAAAACGTTTTTCACAGGGTCATGATTCAATTCAAATTTAAAATATACTTTATTGATCCCAGAGGGAAATTAAGTGTTGTAGCTCATATAATTCATTCTTTAAGGAGTTGTTGTAGATGATGATGGCTGTGGGCAGGAAGGATTTCCTGTAGCGGTCTGTATTGCAGCGAAACTGAAGAAGCCTCCGACTGAAGACGCTCTGTTGTTGTATGACTGTCTCATGAAGAGGATGCTCAGGGTTGTTGAATTTTTTTTATTTTATGAAGAATTCTTCTTTGCATCATCATCTCCAGATTTTCCACAGTTGCCCCAAGAACAGAACCAAACCTTCTTTATCAGGTTGTTTAGCCTTTTTAAATCCCTGGCTCTGATGCTGCTACCCCAACAGATGACGGCTGAAGAGATTACACTCTCCACAACAGACTTGTAGAAGATCTGCAGCATCTTGCTGCAAACCTTGAAGGACCTTTGCTTCCTCAAGAAGTCCAGTCTGCTCTGTCCCATCTTGTAGACGGCTTCACTGTTGCGCCTCCAGTCCAGTCTGTTGTCAAGGTGAACACCGAGGTATTTATATTCCTCAACCACCTCCACTTCTTCTCCCATGATGGAAACAGTGTTTGACTTATCCCTGTTTCTTCTGAAATCTACAATCATCTCCTTTGTTTTGTTCACATTCAAGGTGAGACGATTGTTTCCACACCATGTCACAAAGCGGTCCACCAGCTCTCTGTATTCAGCTTCTTGTCCATCTCTGATACATCTGAGTATTTCTGCAGATGACAGGTCTCTGATTTGTACTGGAAGTCTGAGGTGTACAGAGTGAAAAGGAATGGTGAGAGTACGGTCCCTGTGGTGCTCCTGTGCTGCTGACCACCTGGTTTGACACACAATTCTTCAGTCTCACAAATTGTGGTCTGTTGGTCAGGTAGTCGTTGATCCAGGCGACTGTTGAGGGCTCCACCTGTGTCTTCAGGAGTTTCTGACAAATCAAATCAGGCTGAATTGTGTTAAATGCACTAGAGAAATCAAAGAACATGATCCTCACAGTGCTGCCTGCTTTGTCCAGATGACAGTGGGTTGGTTGAAGTAGGTGGATGATGGCATCTTCAACTCCAACTCCACAGCGATAAGCAAACTGCAGTGGGTCCTGATACGTTCTTGTTTGCTTACTCAGGGGTGTCAACAGGAGTCTCTCCAGGACCTTCATGATGTGGGATGTCAGGGCAACAGGTCTATAGTCATTGATGACTGATCGGTGAGTTCTCTTTGGTACTGGAACCAGGCAGGATGTCTTCCACAACACTGGGACCTTCTCCTGAGTTAGGTTGAGGTTGAAGAGGTGCTGCAGAATCCCACAGAGCTGCTCAGCACAGGCCTTCAGGACTCTGGGGCTGACACCATCTGGACCTGCAGCCTTGTCCCGGTTCATTTTCTCCAGCTGCCTCTTCACCTGACTTTTGGAGACAGACAAGTGGGAGATGGAGATCTGAGATCTCCTGTCTTTAAGGAGATAATTCCTTCTTCAGATTCATCTGGATGGAGCTTTAATCTGTCACTTTTCCCAGATGGCTCGGATTTTCTGTCGCTTTTATGCTTTAAATACCAGTAACTAAATGTTCAGAACTGGGTTGATCCATCTATCTCTGAGTTGGTGTTCTTTAAACATTTAGTAGGATTTCATATTAATATATCAGTCTTGGTGGTTTTCCTTGAAAGGGGAAATATTATGCCATATTTATAATGGGTTTACGGTCTGTACAAAACATGTTCATGAAGTTATTTGCACAGAATCACTTTCACATAAAGCGATTTCAGCAGCTCAACTCTTGACTATTTCAGTCCCTTTCAGAATGAGCTGTTTAGAGTACTCTGTCACTTTTATGCAAATTAGCGGTTGCAGACCACGCCCACCCGTCTTGTTACCAGGCTGCAGGTTTGACACACATGAGAATGGCATGGAATTAGAATTGGTGGGGGTGGTTTAATAGGTGGGGGGCGGGGTTTTACCTGTGGGGGGCGGTTATATGCAAATTCTGCCTTTTGTGATGTCACAATGAGGCAGTTTTCCAAACGGCTTGTAGAAACACAAGATTTCTGACAGCAGGAATTTTAAAACAAATGGATGGATGGTTTTTATTAATGTTTGGAGTGTCTATGGAGGCAGCAGAGACTTGTTGCCATTGGGGTGAAAAAAGTGAAATTAATGTCCCCTTTAAAGCCCAGTCACTGACAAAGCTTCTGTATCAAACCCTGGCCTAAACAACAAGGTCTGGGACCCAAACGGGTCATTAGAATGCCTTTGATGCAGTTAGGCTTTTATTTAATAAATTTAATATTAATGTGGATCTATGTCTTGTGGTCCTGGGACAGTTAATTAGTCCTGCGGTGAAAAACTAAAACGTGTGCCTTATATCTCTCTCTGAAGGTCTTAGCTGGTGTGAAGTAGGTCAGGACACGACCATTAGCACCCCAAACCCTGAATGTTCTCACTTTTCTCATTCAAACGTTGGAACATCTACATGTAAGTTGAGAACTTTTCTGCATAATCTCTCCACATCATTACGTTTTAAATGATTCAGTATCTTTGTAATGCTATATTTTTGTATTGTCATTGCGATTATTAATGGTATTAGTAAGCATTTACTTGTACACAAATATTAAATAAAAATAAATATATATAAAAATACTATACACAAATATACATGTTATTCTGAAACATAATTGGATGATGTTCTAGATAACTTTTAAACTAGAACTTCACACATTGGCCAATAAAGTAGTGACTTGAAAATCTTTCAAGCTTTGATTTTGTTTAAAAATAAAGGATAATTGAGAACTGCAAATGCCAGACAGATTAATAAAATCACTTGAAAATGGTTGATGTTGTTGTTTAAGAATCTCTGTTAAGAAAAACTGTGCCAACATTTGAAAAAAAAAAGTTTAAATAATTTTGGAGGTTTTTGGATAATCGATTTTAGTGATGTTAACATTCGGCTTGATGTTTCAGGTGAGTAATTAGGCTAAGCATAGAGCGAGCTGTGTGCCATTCTGCTGATGAAAAACACTAACATAAAGCTTTGGTTCGGTCCACATTTCTTTCTCCATCGTCACTGCAGCTTCGTGACAAACCTTAATGTTCTCAAAAAGCAGACTTTAGTAATAACTGGGAGTCCTCTTTGGTTTGTCTTGTTTTTTAAAGTTGTGCTACAGAACCTTACGATGTGGGTTTGGACGTCACACCCGAGTAAACAGCGTTCCAGTTAATGTAGTCGGATAAGTCGGTATTCCAATATGGCAAATCCTGGGTAGCCCTTGTTGGTAGTGCCTGTTATAAACATTGTTATAAGATGTACTTTCCATTTGCAAACACCACTTTTATTTTGTCAAGTTTGGAGTTCCATGCTCTATATGTAATATTGATTTATGTCAAATAAACGTTTCCACCACAATTTACTGTTATTGACACAATGAGCGGCCATATTGAAATGGTAAATGGACAGAACTTACATAGCGCTTTTCTAGTCTTACTGACCACTAAAAGCACTTTACACTGGAGCCACATTCACCTTTCACTCTCATAAGTATTCATACACCGATACGCAGATCGTTAGGCAACTTTGGCAGAAGGAAGCTAGAATCGAACCTACAACCCTTCTATTACAACCCAACTACTCTACCTAGCACAGTCACCCCAAAGTCAAAGTCAGAGCAAGAACAAATCTCCAACTTTCCGAGTGAGAAGTCTATGACAGACTACTAGGGCCATTTTAGACAAAAGAAAAATATTTTGCAGTGAATTTCCACCCAAAAAATTCAGACTTTTTTATATTAATTTCATATATTTTCCAGAAAAAAACTCAGAAATTCTCTGATTTAGAAAAGTTGAAAGTTTGCGAGTTAAAACTCATAAATTTTGAGATTAACTACAGATGTTTTCAAGAAAAAATTCGGAAACTCTCCGATGTCGAAGAGAAGCCGGGAGAAGTCGTTCTGATACGTGAAAAGAGCCGCATGTAGCTACCACTTACACTTTTGAAAATATCCAAATCCGCTTCCTGTAAATTTAACACTTAAATCTCATGGGTCTGGCATTTTCTGTTGGAAATAACCGATTTAAGATAAGATAAGATAAGATAAGATAAGATAAGGTAAGATAAGATAAGGTAAGGTAAGGTAAGGTAAGGTAAGGTAAGGTAAGGTAAGGTAGTAAGGTAAGGTAAGGTAAGGTAAGGTAAGGTAAGGTAAGGTAAGGTAAGGTAAGGTAAGGTAAGGTAAGGTAAGGTAAGGTAAGGTAAGATAAGATAAGATAAGATAAGATAAGATAAGATAAGATAAGATAAGATAAGATAAGATAAGATAAGATAAGATAAGATAAGGTAAGATAAGAGATACTTTAATAATCAAAAAATATTTTTTTTCAAAAAGATATGCTTTTAATCACGGAAGTTTCCGAGTTAACTTTTTAAAAAAGTTTTTTTTCTTAAAAAAATGAAAATTTTATCTAAAAATTTGGTGTTTTGGTGGAAATATACTCTCAAATGTTTTCTTTTATCTACAATGGCTTTAATACTCATAGAAGTCTGACTTTGGGGGACATTCCAGTTAATTTTTCCCACTCGGAAGTTGGAGTTTATGACTTCCGGCTACAAATGGAACGCACCATTAGCGCTGCACATAAATAACCATTCTGCATGTGCTCAGGTTTAAAAGCACGCTGAACCGAAACAGCAGAAGTATTCTAGGATAGCTACACCTTTTCTAATTAGCAATGCGCTATTCGCATGTCGATTTTTATATTTGTCATTTTATTTATTTAGCAGTTTCATCAAATTAGACATCATAAATAAAAACTTTGTTCTGCTTTAACTTAGTGTTGACACAACCTTTCAAAAATTACCCACACTTAAGCCTTTTTAAATTAGCAAGGATCAAATATCTCGTATTCTTTAGGTCAAGAAAATTTTTTCTTTTCTTTTTTGTTTTGTTTTTTACTTCTTGAGTTGTATTATTTCAGTTTGGTCAAAAGGCAAGAATTACTCACTCACTCACACAAATGACTCAGTGGTAAATGATCAGTTCTTGGAAGCTTTTGTGCATAGCTAAATCAGCTTTAGATAGAAGCATTTCTGCACAGCTGTGGCGTTCCCCTAGTGAAAAAGATCGCACCTGAACATCCTCAAAACACAACAGGGGGTTTTAATCCAGTCGTCGTTATTTTAATGTAAAAAATGTTTAACTAGAATGATTTCCTGAGAATCTGGATTTGAGATTTCTGTTTGGTTCCACATCGAACAAACCAACACAGGTCCCCAACAGTCAGAGCTCCTACCTGGACAGAGCGATCTCGGACTTCTGCCGGGCGACATCGGCCGCCTTCTGCGCCCCCTCCACGGCTCGGTCCACCTTCTCCCGGATCTTGCTGGCGCGGAGGGGGATCAGGTTCTTCCTTTTTCCGCTCACCAGGATGTTCTGCTTGTACTTCCCTTCCTCCTTGGTGCCATCGGGAAACGCGGTGCAGCCGTAGCCGTGCCGCTTGTTGCTCAGCCACTCCCCCTCGTACTGCAGCCCGTCGGACCGCCGACTCACACCGAATCCGGTCCGCTTGTCGTTCTTCCACTCCCCGCAGTAGGTCTCCGTGGCCGTGGCGTCGACGTCATCGTCCGCGACGGCCAGCTCTGCGTCTGCATCTCCGAGGCTGGAAAGGGCAAAGGTCACAACGGTTTTCACTGGTACATTGACACTAAATTTCCAGACGGAATGAAAATATTTAATAACTACTTAAAACTTTTAGTTTAGGTAGCTCTAATGGTGCGTTTAAACCAGTCAGCGCGTCCAGGCAGCAGGGCAGCAAGATTGTATGCAAAGTCTTTGGTACCTACGCGTCAAGTGGGCGTCAAGCTGCCCCGTAGCAAGTCGCGCGCGTCGCCGCAGCTGCTGCTCGGACGCGCTGACGGACCGTTGTAGCAGTTGCTCCATGAAGTTGGGAAAACTGAACTTTGGGGCAGCAAACGCAGGGCGTCAACCAATCGTAGGGACTCTTTGTACTGACGTGGATCGGCAAGTCATTCATTCAAAATGGAGGATCAACTAATCGTCGCTGTCTGCAATTTTCGTGAATTATATGACCCGTCTTTGTCTTTTTACAAAGACAGGAAGAGATCGGATTTATTTGGAGGAAGATATTGGAGGATTTTGGAGTGCCAGGTAAGCAGTTAAATATTTTCTTTTAACTTTCTTGTTATGCCAGCTAACGCTAGCCAAACCCGGCTAGGGCAACTACTGGGCGTGACGTGCCGATGGACTACAAAGTGTGCAAGCAGCTCGGTTTTAATTACAAAGCGTCAACTTTCGTCCGTTTGAGTGATTTGACGGCGTGAACGCCCCATAACTTTGCAGCTTTTTCATAGTTTTTGCGTCAGATTGACCAATGGGATGTTTGCCACCTGTCATACACAGAAACTAATCTTCCAGCTATGAGTACGATGCTCTCCGCTACACTGTAGTCGCGACCAGGATGGAATGAAGGAACTTTTCTGTCGGTATCAAACTAGTTATCCTTAGTAAGCACATCGACTAAGGACATTCATGAAAAATTACTAATACAAAAGCAACAAGATAACTTTTTAATTACAGAGCACAGTACAAAAAAGAAAAAATATAATTTCGAACTTGATGTGGGAAACACTAATATAGCAATGTTAACTATAAAATTGGATTCATTTTGTTATTATATATATATATATATATATATATATATATATATATATATATATATATATATATATATATATATATGTGTATATATATATATATATATATATATATATATATATATATATATATATATATATATATATATATATATATATATATATATATATATATATATATATATATATATATATATATATATATATATATATATATATATATATATATATATATATATTTATATATATTATATTCCCCATTTGAGAACTGCTTTAGACAGGAAGGCTGAATGATTCCATTGTTGTTGAACTTGTTGATTTGGTTTTAATGTCTGCTTCTTTATATTACATTGTTGTATTACTATATGTGCGACTTGTTTTCTGTCGGTTTGTTGCACACTTTGATTTGATTTAATAATTTTGTTGAAGGAAGCAAAGATGAGCTACAGACAGAGAAGGAGCCAGCAGCAGCAGAGCTGTTCCAATCAAACATGGAAATTGTTCCCAGTTATTTAAGCAGAATTGTCTGGTGCTAGAGATTGCTAACCGAGTAAACACTAATGTAACTCTTGATGCATCATGACTTGATGTAGCCCAGTAACAGAGAAGACCTAAGAAATAAAGTTGTAGCTGAGAAATCATGACTTGACGTAGCCCATTTGTTTGCATAAGGATATTTACTTTGTGTTTTGTATTGTTAGTTTACAATAATCATACTTTGCACATTACATTCAGATATCATGATTTAGTAGAGGGTAGGAGAGATGAGCTAAAGAGAAGATCTGCTACATCTCCACCAGAAACCCCAGTATCATCATTAGGCATGTGAACTGGTAGCAATAAAATATTCTAACATTGTATTATAGACCATTAATAAGAAAATGTCCTTTAATTCCAACTATCATAATACTTATTAAAATATAGATAGAAGCAAATTCAAAGCGGGTCAACAACAGTGCATCATTGAAGACAGAATAAATGAAATGTTAGATGTTATTTTCCAAAACGCAAAATATTGAACATTAAACATAAATTGAACATTAGATATAAAATTATAAGTCACTGTATATTAGATGACACATTACACTGTTTTAACATGAATACTCTGAAAATAAATTATAATTTAGGCACCTTGCTATGTATGCTATAGTCTATAATAATTGTTTTCTTTTTTCTTTTTTTTACAAAAATATCCCATCTTGTCTGGGCTAAGCCCAGGTACTCCTTAAAGGCTGGAGACGCCCCTGCTTGATGGCACAACCAGTAATTAGGTGTAGGGAGCAATTAAGTTTTTACATTAGACCAGTGTTACTGCCACATTTTCGTTTCTTTCCATTTTCTGTATTTTTATTATTATTGCCGTTGAGTGCTAGTAGGGGGCGCTATAGCATAAGAGTGAGCTTTTTATGCAGAGTAGAGTTAATTTCCTCAGAAGAACCGACCTCTCGAGAGAAAGAAAGATGCATGACTAAAACGTGGTCACTAAGCTAAGTCTAAGAAAAGTAAGATAAACAAGAAGAAGAAGAAGACTAAAACTAATTCCTCTCTCGGTACTCAGCCAACGAGGTATTGTTTTGTATGTTGTCTTTGTCAAAATGGTTTTATCTGTCAAATTTCTTTCTTTAAGCTAATTGTTTGTTCTGTGCTTTTAGTTTTCACGGTGTGTTTATGATCCTGACCAAGCTGGATTCAATAACTTGTGTCTGTTGGTACCTGGAGGAATTCCCACCAGGTTTACTTGGATAGAGTTTTTCCCCTCAATAAACTAAACCAACATTTGAAATCAAGGTTTTCTATGTTGGATATTAAAACGTTTTCACGGTTCTGAAACGTGTGTGACAGAGAAAAAAAAAAAGCAAAAACCAAAGAAATCTGAGAGGGGTGTGAATACTTTTATACAGCCCTGTATGGCCAACTTAGCAAACGCAGGGGTGGGCTGGTGTTGAGATTCAGCCTGGGAGCTTGGTTTGGAGAGGCCTTTTATCTGATTGCTCAAAGGATGCAAGTGGAACCATAATTTTAACAAAATACTTCTATTGGTAGCATAGCATAAAAATATTATGTTTTATGTTGTCACAGCCAGACGTGGGTATCTAGGTACATTTACTTGAGTAGTTTTTTGCAAAAAACAAAAACAAAAAAACTTTCAGGAGTAGTTGTGCTGCACCATACTTTTTGTTTTTACTTAAGTAAAATTATGATGAAGCACTGCTACTCTTTCTTATGTAAAATTTCTGGATGCTCTACCTACTCCGGGTAATTTCGCTGAATCAAAACAAATATGTTTTAACCAAAAATGCACCAGACAAGGACACAAACCTACAGTTTATGCAAAAGTGAGACCTCTTGTTTGTACACAAGAGTTGTTGTTCTAATGTTATTTTCTAGCTGATCAATTATATATACGGTAAACGCTTTATATTGTCACTGGAAGCCTGTTCTTACACATGACCTATTGTAAGTATCAATTTAATACATTTTACGTTGAAAATGTTGATTTGAAAAAGTGTTTCTTCTGCTTTAAATTTAAATTTAAATTGTAATTATATTTATGTTTTAATTCTTTTATTGTACTCTTTAAAATACCAGAATTTGCAGATAACTTTATATTTTTGTCTGTCTGATGAAATCATTTTAAACTAGGAAAGAATCTCTCTCCCCCCTCCATCCCCATGTTGTTATCTAATTCTAACTTTAGGTACTTTTCCTGTGAAATGTCTGTTACTGAGACGCATGGCTGTGTTCGTGCTGTCGCTGTGCTCTTCCAGCAGAGAGGGGAGATTCGCGCATGCGCCACCAATTTGGTGTGCATTTGCTCCAACCGTAGAGGGGCTCCTGGGCGAGCTCTTTGAGACGGAGAGAATTTTATCGAAATCCGCCCATAACATTTTGAGTTATCTTGCTAACAGACAAACAAACAGACAGGCACGAAAACACTCAGTGCCAATAGAACTGATCTGATGTTCTGATCAGGTACTCAGTACTTGAGTAGCCTTTTTACATATTTTTACTCAAGTAAATTCTTGGATGGGTACTTTATACTTTTACTTTAGTGCTACTCTTACTTGAATACAATTTTGGGTCCTCTACCCACCTCTGGTCGCAACATAAAAACATGCAGAAATATTTGGAAACTATGGGATCGAGACTTTTCAAGAATCAATTCTAAGAAAACACCTTAGCCCAGGGACTGTGGACCAAATTTTGTTTTTGTACAGCAATCTCCGGATCAAATCAATGGCAGCAGTCCATGAAATGGAAATAATTCATTGTAATGTTATAGTCAGCATGTTAGAGAAAGTTCAGCTCAAAGTGAATCACAAAAAGTATTGCCTAGCCTGGAAATCTTGTTGTTGTCAATCTGTTGCTTTGCAGGCTGATGGACGGTAGAGATCAGCAAAGGTGCACAGCAGCATCTTCAATAAAGGAAGATGCCTCACCCACCCACACAAACAGAAAGACACACAGCAGAACCACGGCAGTGGCTCAACCGTGGCTGCTTTTGGAGTACATAAAAGAAACAAATAAAAAAAAACTTTCTGGCCACCGGCCCTGGAACAGTTCGGGAGACTCCCAAACCTCCACATGGCCAGCCTCGCCCCTGTTGAAACAGTTTATTGACAGAACCATTACATTTCTCCGTGAGAAACACGGAATAGTCAGAGATTTCAGATGCTCCAACATTGTGAAACTTTTAATTTCCAATGTTATATTCCATGTTTGTTTGTTTGTTTTGATTTGTTTTTAATCACCAAATCATGTAAAGCACCTTGAATTACCCTGTTGTTGAAAGTGTGCTATACAAATAAAACTGCCTTGCCTTGCCTTGAAACGTTGAAGACCAAGTATTGTCTTATTGGAAAAAAGGTTTAAAACTTATCATCGGCAGGACGATTACCAGTCAGGGTGCAGGGAGCTGAACATGAAGAAACATCATCAACACTTATTCAGCAATGATTTTCCTCTCTGTCTTTAAATTCCCAGAAACACATCCACATGCCGTCCACCATTGTGACAACAAGAGCAGCTCTGCTGTTTACCGAGCCAATTAAAAACAATTAATCTGATGACGGATTCATTAGTTCAAGGCTAAACGATTTCTGCTAAATAAGAGAAGGCAGAGGTTGTTTGATCAGGTTTCTGCTCCGGACTGGATGCTAATTTTATTTTGCGGTTTAAGTGGAGCAGAGAGTCTGTCCTCCACATGAAGGACATCTCATCATCTAAGGACCAACAGCCATTAGTGAACACGTCCCAAAGTCATTCAGGCCAAACTACACATCTTTCATTTTTTGGGGAATAAATTGCTATTTCACTCACTGATAAAAGGCATTTAGGTGAGCGGATTCATTTATTCAGATGATCCTGTCAACTGACTTTCCAGGACTCTTTGTATGTTTCTCTGTCAATGTTGCCTGACTGTCAGTGATGAATCTGAGGTTTTTGTCACAAAACATAAAGAAGGAAACAAAGGCATACATTTTGTCTCCTACACACAGTAACAAGTTCTTTTAGGTAATAAGTTCTTGGTAATGGGTGATTTACCTTGTTTTTGTCAACTTGGTTTGAATTTACATTAATTACGTATAGTTAGGTTTACATCCACTCATCCAGAGATGGATGTTCTTGTAATTTTAGGCTTTCAATGGTTTATTTGAACATTTCTTTCTGTGTAGAACATTATACAACAAACAATTTCCTATCATTAAAAAAAAAAAAAAAAAAAAAACTAGATTTGGGTGAAGAAGTCTGAATTTATTCAGGATTTTCTGTAATATACAAAAGATCTAAACATATAATACATTTTGGAGGTCTTTGTCTTTTATAATTCCCTATGCTTTGTGCAGTTCACCAGTAAAACTGACAAACAAACCCACACCATGATGCTACCACCACCATGCTTGAGAGTTGGTAGACTGGAATACCAGTATTTGCAGGGGTTGGGGACCACACGGCCCAGAACTGCGTTCAGAACTGCGCTTTTTAATAGTTCACCAAATGTACCTTAATATGCATTAATACACCGTCTTAACGCTAGTACAGAAGCTAATATCTACACTCTTCCAAATTTCTGCTGTTGGGGGTTCAGCCAATCAGCGGCAAGGAAAATGGATGGTGTTTCTGGATTGTCTGCTTTCCAAACACCAGCCACCCGTGAGTCAAATAGCATTGCACCAAGGTATTACAGCTTCCCAAGCTGCAATTTCTTTTGAATATTTTAGATTCGCTCTACGAAACAAAAATCAGCCATCTTGTTTTACTGTGGGAAGTGACAACAGTCAGTACGTTTACATGCACATCTAAAGCGAGCTAATAGCATAACCGGAATGGGAGCCTTTATCCCAGTTTACGTTTCTCTCAGAAAATCGAAATATCGAATGAAGTGCGTGTCGCCACCTAGTTCACTTTGACTTCAGTCGGACTAAGGTGTATACATGCATTTCAAAAGTGCTATTTCAGTCAGATTAAGGCAACAGTTCGGCTTTCTCTTGCTGCATGTAAACGCACTAATTGTTGCAGAAGTTTCCAGTCCATGCCATGGTTGGTGGTTCCTGGGTTGTTCCTGAACATCCTAACCCATTGGTTGCCAATCTTCTTGCACCACTGGCCAAAATCACCAAGCTAAAACACATTTTCTATTTAGGAAGATAAACATTTGTCATGAGATGAAGATCTCAACCTAAATTGGCTCCATTTGCTGGAGGCCCAAATTTGTTCCGTTCTTGAACTGCAGGGGCCATTTAAAATCAACCCTAGGGGCACAAATGGCCCATTGCCCGCACTTTCGACACCACGGTACTAACCGATTTCGTTCCAACTGAGGTGGACAGTTTGGGTCTTTTTCCCGAACCTTGCAAAGCGGCACCATATCTAAATAACGTGTACTTACACACAGCGGATTGAACCGATTATCTTGCAACCGGCAGCTATTTAAGAATGACACTGAAAGATTTTCTCATCTACAACTTTATTTCTTAGGTCTTCTCTGTTACTGGGCTACATTAAGTCATGATGCATCAAGAGTGTTACATTAGTGTTTACTCGGTTAGCAATCTCTGGCACAAAAACATTCTACCTAAATAACTGGGACCAATCTCCATGTTTGATTAGAACAGCTCTGCTGCTGCTGGCTCCTTCTCTGTCTGTCGCTCATCTTTGCTTCCTTCTACAAAATTATTAAATCAAATCAAAGTGTGCAACAAACCAACAGAAAACAAGTTGCACATATAGTAATACAACAATGCAATATAAAGAAGCAGACATTAAAACCAAATCAACAAGTTCAACAACAATGGAATCATTCAGCCTTCCTGTCTAAAGAAGCAGTTCTCAAATGGGGAATACTGTCTGCAGGAGGAACGAGAGTTAAAGAAATGATCAGAGCTATAATATATATATATATATATATATATAAAATCAAAAGAAAATAACGAAATAAATCTAATTTTATAGTCAAGATTGCTTAGTGTTTCCCACATCAAGTTTGCAATGATATTCTTTTCTTTTTTTAAGACTGCACTCTGATTAAAAAGTTATCTTGTTGCTTTTCTATTAGTAATTTTTCATGAATCTCCTTAGTCAATGTGCTCACTTAGGATAACTATTTTGCTTCCAGCAGGACAGCTAAAGAAGATTATGCATGAACCAGCGTTTGCCTTTGTGAATCACACATTCTCACCCTTTGGCCTTTCTCTAGAAAAAGCTGAGGAGTTGCAACAGTTTATTTCGTAATTTTTCTGTGATCCATTGATTTCTGCTAGTCTTAGAAATGTTGCCAATCGTAATATATCTTCTGGTTTGGCGCTATGCAGTTTTCTACGCATGCGTTTGTACAGAGCGGCCTCATCAGGAGAGGCGATGGGCCGTGTGCCCACAGTAGCGATATAGTGACTATGGCAAGACGTTAACATACGCCTTAGACGTTAATACCTCAATAAGGCGTTGATACACGCCTTATTTTTGATACTGACGGCTTACCATAACTGACTGTAACCTGACCTCGATTGGAGTCAGCGGCAGCGCTGATCAGAGGAGAGTAAAGCCGGTGTTCTGTCGATGTGGCTTACCCTGTCAGAATAGCATACCGGAAGTTAATTTTTATAGCGCCGTCTGTCAGTTTAGCCTACTTTATAGAAACAGCATACCAGTGTTTGTGACGGGGTCTGGGCATGCTGTTTAGAAAATACAGCTTATAAAAATGTATGCCGTTTTGATAGCCACTTGTTTAATTGAAAGTACAGTTTATGAAGGAGTATGCTGTTTTCCCGGGAGAGTCGTTCTGATCCCGAAAAAGAGCGGCATGAACCTCACGCCTTTAAAATGATCCACATGCGCATCTTGTAAATTTAATACTTAAATCTTATAGGACTGGCATTTTTTTGTCGGACATAACTGCTTTAAAATCTCAGCAAAGTATTTTTCTCGGTTTTTTTTTCCGGACCTTACAATTTCAGAAAATATCTTAGCTTACATATCAAAAATTTACGACTTTTTAACAGAGTATTTCCTTGAAAATGTGTGAAATTAATCTCAAAATGTTTTGAAAAATTTTTACTCCATTTCTTTGTTTTTTTTACTTACAATGGCCCTAATGTACACAATCCTACGACTCCAGTTGCTAAAAATAATATATGGAAAACTTTTGTTAACATTTCTTGTGATTCTATAAGGCCTGCAATTAAGTCATGTTTATATAATATGGGATAATACACCAAATCTTATCGCTAGTAGCCTAAGGTATGCTGAATAGAAATTGATTTTAACGCATGCGCAGTTCCACAAGTTTCACTGCTGCGCATGTGCATTACTCTTAAGGTATGCCGTTCTGATGGGCATTGTGTTCCGTCAGAACACCGACCCGTTGTGAGTGATTGAGGGAGCGGTGAGCCTGTGGCTGCAGAGTGAAACAACAGACTGAAAACATTCGGGAGAATCGACCGACAACACCACTGGTCTGGGAAGGCACTCTACAGCTGTTTGCACCACTAATTAAAAGATTTAGGTGGATGTAAGCAATATAAAATGTTCAAATGCAACTGGAAGGGTTAGAACGGTCATCCCTGTGATGTTCTGACAATAACTTGTGACCAAAACGTAATAATAAACGCATTTTTACTTGGAATAAAATGTCAACTATAACTCCTGTTTTTTCACATGACATTCAGTCCATCTTTAAGGATTTCAAATGTGGGCTTCTGACAGCGGGCTTACCTGATGGTAGAGTTGATATCAGACGCAGCCGAGGAGACGGTGCTCATGCCAGCCTCGCTTCTAAACGAGCTCTGTTTGGACCTCTGTGATGCCAGAGAACTCCTGGACTCGGACTTCCTCAGCTTGAGACCAGACAGGATGGACCTCCGGAACAGGCCTCCTTTCCTCTTCCCCTTCAGCAGCTCAGCCTCGCTGTGCGCCGTCAGCACAAAGCCTCCGCGGGACACCGCGGGGCTGCTGCCGCTGCTGCCCGTGCTGCACATGGAGACGCTGGTGGTCAGGGTTCCCGGAACCGTGGGTGGCCCGGGAACCAGGGCGCCTGTTCTGTCCAGCAAAGCGGTTCCATTGCTGTGCTCTGAACCAGAGCGGAGAGAGTTTATGGAGGTGCGTAAAGGCGAGCGGATGACGGCCGCCATGCCGTATGGAACGCTCTGCCGGACTCCGTAGCCGTGACGCATCCCTCCGACCCACTGGCCCTGAAATGTTCCTGGAGGGGAGAACAGACCAGAACAAACACGGATCAGGTTTGAGACACAACCTGACTACATGAAACACTAAAATCTCAAACATTAACTGCAATGAATTGGATGTCAGCAGTTTTTTTAAACCCAAATGCTGCTTTATAAAAGGCAATAACAAGGTCAGCCTTCAATCACCTGAAGCACATTTCTAGGATTAAAGGACTGATGTCGCAACAGGACCTAGAAAAACTCATCCATACGTTTATATTTAATCGGATTGATTACTGCAACAAGATCTACTGCTACTATACCAACCCCCCCCCCCCCTCCCCCCTCAGATCCTCTAATTCCAGTCTACTCAACATCCCTAGAATCAGAACCAAACATGGAGAAGCAGCTTTCAGTTTCTATGCTCCTCTAATCTGGAAAAAACTTCCAGAAAACTGCAAAGCTGCTGAAACACTGAGTTCCTTTAAATCACAACTAAAAACGTTTCTGTTTACAGCTGCCTTTGAGTAATGATTTTATGTATCATATGTTTTATGTATGTTTCTTGCTTTATTGCTGTTTTTTACTTTATATGCTTTGTCTGTGTTTTACTGCTATTTTTTATTTTACCCCTTAATCATGTAAAGCACCTTGAATCACCTTGTTGTTGAAAGTGTGCTATACAAATAAAATTGCCTTGCCTTTATCCTGTTGGGACAATAGTATTGACGTCAGCAGGCTGTAGTTGTTACAGAAGACCTGAAAGGCACAGGGGAACTTCTTTTTTTTTGAAGAAATATTTTTATATATATATATATATATATATATATATATATATATATATATATATATATATATATATATATATATATATATATATATATATATATATATATATATATATATATATATATATCCTAGTGTTTGTGTGTGTTTCCATCTTTCCTCTCACAGACAAACACACACACACTCCAGCGGAAGTGTGTGTTTCAATCGGAGAGCAAGTTATCCATCCCGCCTGCCCTAACCCCGCTGATGTAACAGCACTCTGATTCATTCTGGAGCAAACACACTCACTCCAGCACGACTACATGACCATATAAGGAGTGCAACCACGTTCTCCGTCTGCATCGCAAACATGCACGTAACGGTTCCCCAGTGGGCTCGAGCGCCCGGGAAAACGGGAAGTGGTGAATGGAGCCAATCTTCTCAGCCAATCTCACACCGAGTCACGCTCTCATGCTGCAACATGAAGGTTTCAAAAAGCGGGAAGAGGGAGCCGGGGCATTAACTCCAAAAACATGCCTCCCCCCCTCCTCCCAGTGTCATCGGGGCACACACAGCGTCACTGTGAGACAGATGGGCAACACATCTGGCCAGCCCTTTGTAATCATATCAGCAGACAGCTGTATGGCCATATGAGAGACAGATCAAAGGACACACATTCATGTGCAACAGCTTAATGAGAGTTTATCAAATGGCTGCCCGATGGAGATGGAGGAAGAAGAAGAAGCAGCTTGTGCTGTTTGTACATAAATATCTGCCAATTAGTGTGTTCATAGAGTCAACTTCAGCTAAAAGTAAGTGATTATTTGTGTTTTGCCTTGCAGCCAGAAGGTCCTGGGTTCTAATCCCAGCCTGGGGTCATATATATATATACATATATATATATATATATATATATATATATATATATATATATATATATATATATATATATATATGTGTACCTGTAACAGTAATACAGAAAAAAAATGACAAAATCTGAAGTTATATTCTGGAAAAATAAGTATTATTTTCTTTTTAAAGTAATAATAAAAAATAAAGAGCAGCATTCACACAAAGACCCTCAAAACAAAGCGTATACTCCACTCTTTAGTTTCTCAGTCGAGTTAATAGATGAACTCTGACCTTTCTCAGCTTTTTCATAGTTTTTGCGTCAGTGTGACCAACAGGATCTTTGTCAGACACAGAAACAAATCTGCCAGCTATTAACACGTTGCCACACATTAGTAGCGACCGGGACGGTATGAAGGAAATGTTTTTCTGTGGTTTGTCCTTAAAGCTACTTCAGCTGATGTCTTATAAACAGCAGCTGCTCTGCGCTGCGCTGCAGCTCGGGGAGGATGCCCCGGACAGCAGCTGAAATGTGGACAATAAATAGGACTTTGCTGCTAGCATAATACACAAATGGCAAAAATGCTCCTTTCACAACTAAAGTGCAAAATATTTGCCGTAGTTTGTAATTTTTGCGCTGCATGGCTGAAACACTGGCAACAGCCATGATGTTTCTGCCGGTCCGTCGCCGGACTTTATGGTACGTTCCATTTTCCTCAGAAGTCGGAGGTCGGAGTTGGGTTTGACATCACGCCAGAGTAAACAGTGTTCCAGTTAGTGTAGTCGGATAAGTCGGGATTCCAATATGGCCATAGTTGGTAGTATCGCGTAAAAACAAGAATTGCTTCATCACACCTTGTAGTTTTCACACAGTAACTCTTTCCAGTTTAAATTCCTGTTCTTGTAATGGTGATCCTGTGGGCTCCTCATCCCTCTGCTCTCTAGAAAGGGCGGGAGTAACCATAGCGACAAATAACTCGTCACACGTTAAAAAGTTAATCAGAAAGAAGTTGGGTTTTCAGATTTGCATTATCTGTCGTGGCATCTTTAAAGTGTTTTATGACATTTTATAGTTTGTGACATAAAATCCAACAAAGCAGTGAATGATCCAGTCTGATTTAACAAAACAAATACAGCTGGTGGGTGGAAAAAAAGGTGATTTTATCCAAATCAATTTGAATGTCTGAATTATTTATGCAAAGGGCTTTTAAACAAACCTTAGAAACCCGACCATGCTGCCCTCCGGAAGACAGGACCTACTGGGGGCTGCTGTGCTGCTGACGGCATTACTTACAGCCAAGTGTACCCGATAAGCTGCCAGTAGAGAGAGTAAATGAGTGAATATACGTGAAGCAGTGTGTGGGCTTTTGTCTTCCATGGTTTCTTGGAAGCGTTCACAAGCCTCAGTCTGAAACGCCTGAGTAGATGAAATATTCAGTGGGGCACCAGGCAGCTAGTCGCTCTCCATGGTGCTGAACAAAATCAGCGAGGAGCTTGTTTTCCATCAGATTCAAATCTTCTTACAGTTCTGTAGGGAAAATATGGGTCTGATTAAAGAAAATTCACAGTATGACAACTCGGACAAGACAGAGACGGAGCATTATGTCAGGTTATCCTCTCCTTATGTCGCTCGCTGTGAACCCGTCACTGCTGCAATGATGTAAAAACAGACCTTTTGGATGTGACAAGTCTTCAGACCTCCAGACCTCCGGCCCGTACAGCTGTGTGAGGAGAATCCGCTTCACAGCCCAAAAACAATTTCACTGATTTCAGCCTGAAGGCGCTCCCAAATAATATGGGTCTCCAACCAGGGCCACCGGATCTGCAGGCATGAGGTAGTCACACGAAAACACCGAAGGCGGTGAGATCACGGCTGCAGAAACATCACAGCGATTGGAATTTATGATTGTGCCTTTAACAAACAAGCTTTTGTGTCTGAGTTAAAAACCATCTGAGGTCTGAGTCTAACTCTGAGGACAGAACACAACCTGTCAAAATCCTTACATACAGCCTTACCGTTGTGTTGTCACTCATCCAAAAGCCTTCTCATGACACAGCTGTGAAGTTTAGAACACAACGGAGAGCGCACATCTGTGATTGGTCAGCTCAACATCAGCCCCAGATCATTCCACCAGAACAGTGCTCTATAGTCGATGCAATCAGTAGTCAATGCAGCTTTTGGCCACTAGATGCTTTATATTGCAAGGCCAGTTTATCTAATCTGGTCTTTTTGTGATTTTGAACATCCGGAGATGTAGAGTATAACAAAACAGACTGTTGTGTTTGTTTGTTTGTTTCCATGCATTTTATGATTATTCTGTGAGCTGCCCTTCTAGTAAAAAACTTTCCAGCTCAATCTAAACTCGCTCTTTGTCGGCCATTTCTCCTTCAGTGGAAATGTATTTACAAGCTGAAGTAAATAAACTGTCGTCAACCAGAGACTTCACTGCAACGGTGGGCAGACCTGCCAGAAAAGGTCTGCGCCCCCTGCTGTCCAGGAGGGGAATTGCTTTGCAACACTGAGACCAGCGGAGAAGTATAAAAGGAAAACGTCTCCGTCCATACGTGTGGGTGTGAGTGCAAACTTGCTGATGGAGAAGCATACACTAGGCTTTAGTATTCACACCTCTGATCACTTGATGCAGATATGCAGACATTTTCAAATTTAAGCACAGAATACAGGTAACTAAATGAATAAATAAAAAGATTCCCATGAGAGCATCTGAGCATTGTGTCAGACCTGGACACCGTATTTAATGCATCTCTCTATCCAGGAGCTGACAGTGTGTTGAAGAGTTACTGAGGTTTTGGACCGCGTTGCTCCCAAGAGCCCGGTGTCGTGCCGACCAGCGGTGCATGCTGATGTATTTCCTCCCGCTGAAGCGATAGCTCGCAGGTCAGGAAACAGCAAGTTCAGAAAGTCTTTCTGACTTCTAAACACTTCGATTTGAGAAATCCATCTATCCATTTTCTGTACCTACCCGTCATTCATAAAGGGTTGTGGGGGGGCTGGTGTCTATCTCGAGCTGTCATGGGTCGAGAGGCAGGGTACACCCTGGACAGGTCACCAGTCCATCACAGGGCAACACAGAGACATACAGGACAAACAACCATGAACTCACTCATACCTAAGGGCAATTTAGAAAAACCAATTCACCAGTCATGTTTTTAACAGTCCTGTTTTTGGACTGTGGGAGGAAGAGAATCCACGCATGCACAGGGAGAACATGCAAACTCCATGCAGAAAGACCCCAGGCTGGGATTAGAACCCAGGACCTTCTGTTCAGCCCCAATTTGAGAAACATTCCCTCATTTCAAAACTTTGGCTGAAGTAGCGCTTCATTCCAATCTCCATTGTGGCAGCGGAGCGCAGATTTAGCCTCCAGAACAAAATCTAAACCACCATGAGAAGTCATCTGTCCGAGGCAAAAATCCAACACTTCGTGACAAAAACCTCTGCAGCGATCCCACTATCTGATTAGGTACAAATGGGTGAGCATTTTAGTTCCAATACAGAGCAGGAGGAACTTGTGAGACTGTGAGTTCAGGCTACAGCAGGTGAACTGTTCCTAATTTAAGTGCAATCGTTTAATTTAAATTTTTATACATAGTTCTCTGTTCAGCTTGTTTGGATTCAATGTTATTTAAAATTAACTAAAAATTAAAACTACTAACTATGTTATCATCAAAAAAAATTGAGGGTAAAAATAGATTGTGACTGGAATTTTTTTTTTACCCTGTCGCTCAAAATGACGAAGAAGAAAAATGTCTAACGCAACCTCTGATCTGGAGTTAAAATGGATCGAAGCAGATAAATGTGTTGGGATGGCCTAGTCAAAGTCCAGACCTAAGAATCTGCGGCAAGACTTGACAATTGATGTTCACAGATATTTCCCATTAAATTTGACTTAAGCTTGAGCTATTTTACAAAGAATTGTTACAAATGTCCATCTCTTCCTTTCATTTTAAAATCATGTACTACTTAATCTAATTAGTCTAATAATAAAATAAGTTGAAGTTTGTGGTTGAAATAAAGTAAGTGTAAAAAAAGTTAAAATAGTACAAGGGGTATAAACACTTTCTTTTTTCCACACAGTTTTGAAAAGAACATTTTTTCATACAGTATTATCTCTTATTTTCACTGTCCACTTTGTCCTGCATCAACAGAGGCGCAGGGCAAGCTCCCGGGTTAAAGATCTGGATTTTCTTTTTTTATGTTTCAGACTGCTCTGCTAATCCTTACTACAAACAACAAACCCCTGTTACATAAGCTGAACTATGCAGAGGAACTGTAGTGGTAGCAGGCGACGCGTGGATTAGGATTGGCTAGGAACACAAGGACAACACAACAGAACCCAAATACCTTCTCTGGGACCTGTATTAGTGGTCGAACTTGAGCACATTTTGTTGGAAATTCATGAAAAAAAATCAGAAATTTGAGACCGAATTTCCACTGCAGTATCATTTTTATGAATTTATGCATCATCTCTGAACCCGACGACGATCGTCTCACACAGAGAACGAGTAGAAAACGTCAATCCCAGCGACTGAACATGTACAACTCGTGATGGACTAACATGGACAAACATGTGTGGTCAGACCAACAGTGACTGACCAGTGAAAGGAGGGAAGGTCAGTCTAAAGCTAAACCTCTGCTTGCGTTTTAGTCTTTTATCCGTTTAAGAGCTTTTGTGTGGACCCTTTTTTTCTGTCTGAGTCTCACAGATTTCTGTCAGGGGATTAAAAATCTGTTCTGAAATTTCATGAAAAAGACCCACAATAACAGGGTGGAGCTAAGTTTGATTTATGTCACTTTAATATTATACTTGTATGTTGTTCAGAGTAAGAATATTATTATTATTATTGCCTCTCTGCCTGAGGAAGATTAAATCTGCATAAATATGACTGCAGAGCAGCCAATCATGAACCAGAAACACTAACCCTTGATTTTTGAGGATGCTTCCTGAAAAAAATATTCTTCTGTTTATTTCAGGATTAATCTTGATACACATAATACACAGTATTTCATTGTATGCATCTCTGTTGACAGCATCTCCATTTTTTCTCTTTTTCATTTTGTGTAAAGCTGGATATTGGCTGAACAGCTTGATGCTGATGAGAGGAAAATATGTTCAGTCACCGAACAAACGTGACAGTGAAGGAGGGATTATAAAGCTGCAGCTGGAGCCAAACCTTTTTGACTTTTTTAAACAAACGTAAAAATATACCAAACAAATGAACTAATGAATAAAACACTCCGACCTTGAAGCCTACATTACAAGGATTTGCTTAAGGGGGAGGAAGTAAAATGGCTCCCAAAAATATATTGCTGCTATATGCAGATGACGAAATGATTTAAATGAATAAATAATTAATGTATTAATGAGCAGGCAATGTTTACTTTATAAAATGTGACACGTTGGATTTTGTTCTGCATTTATTTTCCAGAATTACCATCAGTTAAACAATAATTTAAGGATACTGCTTAAGCGTATTCTTTTTTTCTTCGCTTATTTTCGTAAAGCATAAAAATTCACATTTTATTATTTACAGTTTGCTGAAAATAAATCTTCATTTAATCATTTCTGAATTTCAGGAATATCCTTATGTATTTTTTTATTGCAAAGTTTCTATTTTATTTATTTTAATTAAAATATATTTTATTCATAGTTTTTATTTTATTTATTTTATTAATTAGTTTATTATGACTGATTATCTTTAAAAACATACTGGATTAATGATTTTCCAATATTTGATATTTAAAGTTACTCCTTTTTTCATTTCTAATTTACTATTAATAAAGAGTGGAGAATAGTGATATAAGTTTGGCTGAATGTTAAACAAATGTAATAAGGGACCCTAATATAAGCTAAATGAAGTCGAAAGTAAAAGCAATAATATGTTATATTCTTTTTGATTAAATAACATTGATTTCCGCTTTCTTGTCTTAATAATTGATTTTTGTGGTTTCAGTCCTAAACCCTGAGTTCCATAAGTAATCTAAATCCATTTAGTTTAGTTTTACTTTTAACTTAAACAACATTTTCTACATGTTATTAATGTCCATAAGATGCTTTGGGACAATAAAGTTGTTTCTGTTGTTTCAGAAGCCTAGGCAACTCATTAAAACCCGGATGCTTGCAGCGGAGAAGACAGTCAAAGGAGCACTGAAGGACGAACCCCTGGAGGTCACCATTAAACTGAAAAGATGCCGGAGCTTCAGGCATCAAAGTGAAGAGAAAAACAGAAAAAAAACACAACAGAAGGAAAGCATCGAAACTGTGTGGAAAGAGGTCAGCTTCCGGAAATGAGCCGATTTCCTGGAGTTGACGATCTGATCTGTACCGGGTAAAGTGGTTAAGAGGATAAACTGGTAAAGAATAAAGGAATTAGTCATCATTCAGACCAAGAAGCAGCACAAAGGCACA
Organism: Valencia hispanica; assembly: GCA_963556495.2. Classification (NCBI taxonomy): domain Eukaryota; kingdom Metazoa; phylum Chordata; class Actinopteri; order Cyprinodontiformes; family Valenciidae; genus Valencia; species Valencia hispanica. The sequence goes on from OY747706.1 coordinate 5,463,615, forward strand.
GATCTCCCTGTAACCAAGGCTGTATCGTCAGGAGGATTATTTTAAGCTAAGGACTGTGGTCAGAACGCAACGCCCACTGTTGTCTTCATTTCCTGCTGAACACAATTAAAAGCATAGGCCTACATCCCAGCAGGTCTACCATCTTCTAAACCCTCAGCTTCAATCTTGTAGCAATCCTTCTGTCACAGTCCCCCCCGACGCTCGTATCCTCCGCTCTCTTCTTCAACTTTTGTTCTGTCCCCAGTCTGTTGCTTTGTATGGCTGACCCCAGGTTCATAAGCTCACCCATCCTCGGTAGGTCTCCTTAGAGCTTCTCTGCTCCAACCGTCTCCTTTCTTTCACACGCATTTTCTGTTCTGAATCTGATGTTCTGAACCTCTTCTTTCCAGATAATACCTGCTTTCTTCATCAGCTTTCTTCCACCTGTTATGTTCTCACTGCAGATCAGAGCCTCATCTGTAAGCATCATTGTATTGTATATGGCTTTCAGCCTCTGTTTTAATCTATTCTTCCTCCATTTTGCCACCAAATATGATCAGCGTGTGTTGCCAGAAACATTTTTCGACCCCACAGAGTCAAAGGATATGGGATGCTGTTTGTAAAGTCCCACAGTCAAAAGTTAACAGCAATAATTTAGGTTATTTAACATCTCATATGAAAAATAAATGGGGGTTCATATTTGGAAGTCATATTTGTGTCCATGTTTTCTCATCCATGTATAAATGTCACAGTTTCAAACTAAACATTTAGTTTGAAGCTAAAAATGTAGCTAGGAAGCTAAACTGGCTAGCTAAATATTTAGCTTTGAACTAAATATTTAGCTAAATGTTTAGCTAATGTGCAAATGTACTTGCCGATAAGCGGAAGTAGACTACCAAAATAAAAGCTGAGTCTTTTGACTCTTTATATAACTGCTGGTGAGACTTAATCTCATCTCTCTATCATGGTTTATTTTCATTCCCGACACGTCCAACCTTTTATCTTAAAACGTAGGATGAGCCGTTTTAACAGTAACACAGACGTTTACCGATGGATTTACAGCAACAGTGATGCACCAACAGCAGGAGTTTATATGGAGGTTCGCAAGACCCGGCTTTTACTTTGATAGTCCGCTTCTCGGCAAGTGAATTTGCATATTAGCTAAATATTTAGCTCTTAGTTAAATATTAATATCAAAGCTATAGACGAATCTGCATCCGGCGAGTGATTTGTGTATGCCGCCATCTTGCACCGCCGCCATAGCTGTGGTGACAAGTGTCAGCGATTCATTCATTATGCTGTCATTGTAAACTGACCCTCTAAAGTGACAGGATGATGAATACCTGGATTGATGCTGTTAGACAGTGGCCTCCAGTAACTGATAAAGGTTTATTAAATGAATGCCTATATTATTTATAAATAAATATTTAGTTTGAGCAATAAACAGGAACGATTACCGTAATTTTCTGACTATAAGCTGCTACTTTTTTCACACGCCTTGGATCCTGCGTCCGATACAACAATGTGGCTAATTTATAGGTTTTTACTGGCTAACGGCCTCCGGGGGGCACTATAGCAAGAAGTGCAAAAGTGAGACAGACGTGGTGGAATGGTTATGCGGAAAAGATGACATCATCATGGAAAACACACGAAGAAATGCAGCTTTAAAGTTAAAGGCAATCAGGCTGGCCGTCAATGAAGGAAATAGAGCTACTGCATGTTAGCTTGGCATCATTGAATCGATGGTGAGACGTTGGAGGAGGCAGCGGGAAAAACTGAGTCAGTGTAAAAAGACGACAAAAGCTTTCAGAGGACACAAAGACACTAAAGAAGAAGACAACTTCAGTGGCTTTAGTGAGAAAGAGGAAGCTAGCAACCAATGACTTTTCTGTAAGGCTGAAGTATGTTTTACTTCCTAACCAGGCATGATACTGTCATGTTGTATTGATGCTGTACTGCTGATTTTCAGGTAGCGTTTGAGAAAAAAAAGCAGCCAAGACCACTCACCCCCCCCCCCCTCCCGCATCCCTGTGTTATCTAATTCTAACTTTCGGTACTTTTCCAATAAAATGTGTCTGTTAATGAGATGCATGGCTTCCAGCGGAGATTCGGAGCTGCTGTATGAGTGAAGGTGCCTGTGAGCTCTCTGACACGGGAGAGGAGTGAAGGTTAGCGCCGCTGGTCGGTGGGTGGATACGCGCTTCATGTCGGATCAAACCTAAAATGTAATCAGTTGTTCCTGGTCACATTGAGGACATTTGCTGAAAATGTCCTCAAAATATGTAAATGCTTTTTTGAGTTATGTTGCTAACAGACAGACAGACAGACAGACAGACAGACAGACAGACAGACAGACAGACAGACAGACAGACCTCCTGGTGGAGGTAATAAAAAAATCTTCCGTCTTTCTGTGTAAATATCTCATTTTATAACATGAAGTCCTGCGGCTCCAGTGAATAAAGCGGTAGTCGCCTGTGGCTGCCTGGGTGCTCTCCAGGTAGGGCTTGGGTGGAGGTGGGTGTCTCGGGCTTGCCTCCTCTAGGTGCCCTGTGTGCCTCGGCTGCTGCGGTTGATCTGCCGCTGCCGGCGCAGATGGCTCCCTTGATTGCGTTTTATTACCTGACTCATCTGCACTTGGCCCAATGCCCTTTTTATGTCCTTTTTATTGTTGTTCTTAAGTGTTTGTGTGCATGGGAGTTGGGTTGGGGGGAGGGGGGTGTAACTGTGATCATGCTTTTAAATCTTTGGGTGAGGGATGGGAATGTGGTTTATGTGGGTTCATTTTAATCTGTAAAGCACTTGGAGTTGCAACTCCTTTATGAAAAGCGCTTTATAAATAAAGTTTGATTGATTGATTGATCAGACAGCTGCAGCTGATCCAGAACGCTGCTGCTCGTGTTCCTCACTAGAACCAGGAAAGTAGAGCACATCACCCCAGTTCTAAAGTCCTTACACTGGCTCCCTGTAGCTCAGAGAATAGACTTCTAAATACTTTTACTAGTTTATAAATCATTGAATGGCTTAGCACCAAAGTATGTTGAAGATCTAATGTTACTATAGCCCCCCCCCCCCCCAGACCACCCAGGTCCTCTAATTCCAGTCTACTAAACATCCCTAGAATTAGAACCAAACATGGAGAAGCAGCTTTCAGTTTCTATGCTCCTCTAGTCTGGAACAAACTTCTAGAAAACTGCAAAGCTGCTGAAACACTGAGTTATTTTAAATCACAACTAGAAACGTATCTGTGTAGAGCTGCCTCTGAATAATGCTTTCATGTATCATGTTTTGTGTCTGCTTCTTGCTTTATTGCTGTTTTTACCCCCTAACCATGTAAAGCACCTTGAATTATGTTGTTGTTGAAAGTGTGCTATACAAATAAAATTGCCTTCCCTTGCCTTGCCTAGTGTGTCCCAGGATAAATTAAAAAAATCATTGCAGTTTAATATTGTATAACCTTACCATCCTGGAACAGGAACAGCTGCAACTAATCCTTAAAATAGTGAAATTTAATACAAGATTCATGCTTTTGGAAAGTTTATTATAACCCTCTTAGTGCAACTGCAAAAACACCTGGAGGACATGACCTCTAACCTCTTATAGTGAGCTGGAGCAACTCGAGGTCAGGTAAGATTGACCTTTAGTCTAAGATGCTTCTGAGCTGCAACGAGCCACACACTGTAGGTATCTGCAGTGATCTAGATGCTGCTACATGTTTTGATTACAACATTTTGTCCTCTGACGTGCTTTAAAGTGAGTTTCTGTGTGACACGAGGACATTAGCTACTCAACACAGCTACATCAGCCGTAATCTGTTGTACACAATGACGGCTGTAATCTCTCTTTGTGACTCCCATTTCCCGCTAACGTGATTACTGAATCTGCGCTGTCCTTTTTATTTATCTACTCCACTGCCTCCCCGTGCCTCTGTGCGTGTGGTTGGTAATCAGTCAGCTTAGCTCTGCGTCTCAGTAAACACCACCAACCCGGAAGACCCGACCAGCCAATCGCAGCCAGATTTAGCCGACTAGGCGGCCAATGGGGGGCGAGGAGTGCTCAGTTCCTCGTGACACGGTGACCTGCTGCACGTCGGCGAGCGTTGCTATGGGAACCCTGCTGCACAGAGCTGCTGCCTGGAAATGCAAGTGTGCGAGGGAGGAAGCAGAGAGGTGGGAGGGATGAGATCGGCAGGGGAACGGCGGAGATGCTGTGGGAGTTTCCTGGAAACGTTTCTTCAGGCGCAGCTTGAGGGCAAAACTCAGCAGGTTTGCAAAGTCTGGATTCAGGAGAGCATCTCTGAATACTTTCATTCATGAGGGATGTTACTCTGGACACGAACCGACCCTGAAGCTGCAGAGGTGGGCTGGCAATTTTAAGATGCATTTTTAGTAGGATGCTCAGCTTGTCTCTGTCTGATATTAAACAAAAAACAAAAACCTGAACAAATCTGTAGTTGAGTGAATACTCCCTGATGTAAGAAAACACCGTTATGCCGATATGTCGTGATATTTTATGTCACAATATTGTATTGATACTCAAAAGCAATGTATCCATTTTTATTTTTTAGGATTGGAATGGAACCATTATTGATTAAAGTTATTTTTGTAGTTAAATTAAAAGTATGATTGGTAGTTTGTGGCTGTTTTCACCTTCTTCGTTCCAGTGGATCAACTAGATCTAGTAATAAAACTGGATGTGTTAAAGTATGAAACAGGTTGGAGTGTTTAAAAAGCTGACAGTTTTTCTACACTTAAATACAGTTTTAAAATTACAATGTGTAATGTTACTCATAGTATCGCAATATATCGTATCGTCTCCCCTGTATTGTGATACATATATCACCAGACTCTTGCCAATGCACATCCCTAGTGCCTATTTCAACTCTCAGATCTTGTAGAAGTCCTAAGGGTGTACTAAGTTTTCCTTTCATTTCTATATTGGGCTATTTTTAAACATCTGGACAAGTCTGAGTAATTGCTGACAATGTGAGTCAAACCCTTACTTAAGTTGTACCGAACTGTTCGCAGCAGGTACGGTAAGACGTTTTCCAACCATGGAAATCAATGAAAACCTGTAATGGGGTTTACTTAGGACCCGTCCACACCGAGACGCGTTTCGCTGTATACGTATACATTTTTTATCGTATTAGCGTTTCGTCCACACGAATCCGACGTTTTGGGAGGCTGAAACCGCTATTTTTTGAAACCGGGTCCCAAAGTGGATAAATCTGAAAACAACACCCTTGCGTTTTCGTGTGTACAGCCAATCCGTATATTTTGTGAAACGATGATGTCATCACATCACGTTTCGGCTGCGTCACACGTAACTGCAACAACAATAATGGCGGACTACATGATTTTGTTCGTGCTGCAGAAGCTACTAAGCCTACTAGCTTTATTACAGCAAAATCTATTGCTTTGTTATAAATTTATTCTTCTTGGTTCATATACAGCGCAAGGTTATGCACATGCTCAAAGTCTTCTTCTCCGTGTATAGTGTATCTCTGTGGCAGAATTTCAGCGCCCCATACTGGTCTGGCATATATACTACACCTTTTTCAGTCGGTTTCAGTCGGTTTTAGTGGTTTCGTGTGTACGCAGATATTTTTTGAGACGACGCTGTGTTTAAGGAATTTTTTTTTAGAACGAGGGGGGAGAAAAATCGGATAGGGAACGCACCGGCTTCGTGTGGACGTGGCCTTAGCTTCTAAAGTTTTGTCTCAGGACGCGACAAGTATGTACAGGGTGCCGTTTGTAAAGTTACTAAGTCAAAAGTTAACCGCAAAAATTCATAAGATGAAATAAATGGGGGTTCATTTTTCAAAGTCATATTTGCATCCATGTTAGTCATTTACAAATGTCAGAGTTTCAAACTAAATATTTAGTTAGCAAGCTAACTAAAGAGATAAGTGCGAAATAAATGGTTAACTAATCTGCAAATGTACTTGCCGAAAAGCGGAAGTGGACTACCAAAATAAAAGACGGGTCTTGCAAACCTATACATAACCTGCTTACAAGACCACTTTATCATTGTTTTTTTTCATCCCGACATGTCCAACATTTCAGCTTAAAACGTAGCATGAGCTGTTCTAATGGAAAACCAGACCTTTAACGATGGATTTACATCAACCGTGATGCACCAGCAGCTGGAGTTTATATAGAGGTTCAGCTTTTATTTTGATAGTCCACTTCCGCTTCTCTGCAAGTGAATTTGTATATTAGCTAAATATTTAGCTCGGAGTTAAATATTTAATTCGAAGTTATATATTTAGCTAGCCAGTTTAGTTTGATAAGTAATTAGTTTGCTTACTAAATATTTAATTTGTTAACTTGCTAAATGTTTAGCTTGCTAACTATATAGTTTGAAGCTAAATATTTAGTTTGCAAACAAAATATTTAGTTTGGGGCTAAACATTTATTTGTAAACTAAATGTATAGCTCGCTAACTAAATATTTAGTTTAAAACTGTTAGATTTATAAATGAATATATAAAATGGATGCAAACATGACTCCCTTCTCTTATGGGAGACTAAATAACCCAAATTATTGCTGTAAATTTTTGACTGTGTAACTTTACAAACAGCACCCTATAAGTAGCTGCAGCTCAGCGGAGGTCAAAACCCAATAGTTTCCGCTGCTGTTTGCTGTTTAAGCACAGAGGTTTAGAAAAAACACAATTCTAGTAGAGAAAAAGTCCAAATGAGGAGCTGAGGATAACTCCAGACAGAGCAACACAAAATTACCTCACCCAGAACTATTACTCTAATTCCAGTCTACTCAACATCCCTAGAATTAGAACCAAACATGGAGAAGCAGCTTTCAGTTTCTATGCTCCTCTAATCTGGAACAAACTTCCAGAAAACTGCAAAGCTGCTGACACTGAGTTTTTTTAAATCACAACTAAAAACGTATCTGTTTAGAGCTGCCTTTGAGTAATGCTTTGTTGCATCATGTTTTGTGTGTGCTTCTTGTTTTACTGCTGTTTTTACATTATATGCCTTGTAATGCTTTGATGAATCTGTGTGTGCTTCTTGCTTTATTGCTGTTTTTACTTTATATGCTTTGTCTGTGTTTTACTGCTATTTTTATTTTACCACTTGATCATGTAAAGCACCTTGAATTACCCTGTTGTTGAAAGTGTTGCTATACAAATAAAATTGCCTTGCCTATTAAACATTACTAAAAACAAAAAGGATGTATGTTTTTTTTTCCTCTTCCAGGCTACATTACTTGCTCTATTTAAACACTTCAGTTCCCCAAACAGAAATCTTATCTCGCATATCTATATTAAGGAGTTCTGTTATAATAAGGACACTGTGTACTACTGGAGCTAGATAAACACTGATAACTAGGCCAATCTCTGCCGCTTTTACTGTATGTGGGTTCAGATACTTCGGCGAGCTAAAGTCTCGTCTGGTTTTATCAGGACCGTATTTGTCTATGCGGTTCTTTCTGTAATGATCTCACTCGTCTCCTGATTAGAGAGTATCTCCCATTATAATCATGATAATAATCCTCCCATCCAGCGAGCCATACATCCTTCCATTATCAGTTCATTATCTGGCTGCTCCTTTTTATCTATCACTCTGTGCAGCTGTTGGTCCATCTCTCTGGTTTTTATGCTTCTGTCCTAAATCCACCCCTGAAACAGTTCTGCTGTGTGGATTTCATCAGGCTGATCAGGACTAAACTCTTGAGTGCTCGTGCTGTTAGGCTGCCTTGTAGTTGTAGAGTTATGTAATGAGGCTTTAGCTGCATATCTGCGACTGTCAGCTCACGGTTCATGTGTGCAAACCTTCTGCACGCAAAGTTTTTATGCACATGTGCATGTGAACTTGTGTTTCTGTTTTGAATATTTGCGAATCTCATCAACAGCGACTGAACTGAACCTGGACTGTGAAGATAATCAAGCTGCAGCTCATTTCAATTTCACGGCGAATGTTACGCTGATTTAGATCACACCCTGCAAATGAAATGACGGGTGAAATGAATGATTTAATTTCAGTTTTCTGCAAGGTATCAAATATAAAAAATACATGATTAAAAGAAAATGGAACTGCTTAATAAAGTCAGGATATTTGCTGAAAGATGTCGCACTGTACCCAACAACAAAAAAAAGTGCTTCTGTTGCATAATGTCAGGCAAACTGCCAATGATGAATGGATTCTACAATATAGAACAAAGCTGTCGTGCTGTCGAATTACTTTTAATGATCTACATTCTTTAAATTAATTTAAATTTATCTACATAGTTTATCAGGTTGGGTGCATGTGGAGAAGTTGCTGACACTGTTGGCCTCCAGTGAGAAGGTCCTGGGTTCAAATCCCAGCCTGGGATATTCCTGTTGAGTTCTCACCAGGTAGTCCAGCTTCCTCCAACAGTAAAATCTTTTCTTTGGGTCTTTATTTCTTATAACCTCTAACGCATTTATGTTACGCTTGTAAAATCTAAAACAATTTAAGTTCCTGGATCGCCTCACAAAAGTGACGATCCAGGAACAAGGCTGCCGAGCATCGGATCGTAGATTGTGAGAATAAAACTATTAACATAGCCAGCATTGTTCTTTGTGCTACAATGTGAACTTTAATGATTCTTCTTAGCCAACAAACTAATGCTGGCTTTCAGTGCCGTTTAAAACTCTAGACAAACTGGCTTTCAACTTTAATTGATTGAATAAAGATACTATGTAGCCTAAACTCCACTGCATTTTGTAGTGAAACGTCAAACGAAGGAATACAGCACTTATATGTGAATAAGTAATAATAATTGTCCTCAGCATTCTTCAAACCACACTCAAGTTTATGGTCATTGTCTCTAGCAATTTTAAAAACAAACTGATGCCCTTGTTTACACTTAAGAAAATAACTTGTGTGCACGAGAAACCAACTTTTCTTCTTTTTTTTTGCCCATGTCCCCCCAGGTCATATTTGCCTCCATGCTAATTATTCATTTATAAATGTCACAGTTTCAAACTAAACATATAGTTTACAAATTAAATATTAAACTAAATATTTACTTTACAGCTAGATGTAAACTTTGTAAACTTAGCTCCAAACTAAATATTTAGTTTGAAGCTAAATATATATCTTCAAAGTAAACATTTAGCTCTAAGCTAAATATTTAGCTAATATGCAATTACTGTTGCCAATAAGTGGATGTGGACTATCAAAATAAAGGCTGGGTCTTGCAAACCTCCAGATAAACTCCTGCTGCTGTTGCTGTAAATCCATCGGAATGGAAGTGTCTGTATTGCCATTAAAACGGCTCATCCTACGTTTTAAGATGAAATGTTGGACATGTCAGGAAGAAAATAAACAATGATGAAGAAGTGGCATTCAGTCTCACCAGCAGTTTATATAGAGGTTCACAAGACCCAGCTTGTTGGGTCTGTTCTATTTAGCTTTGTCAGTTTAGCTTAGCTAAATATTTAGCTTAAAACTAAATATTTAGCATGCAATCAAGTATTTAGTTTAAAGTTAAATACTTTGTTAACAAGCTACATGTTTAGTTTGGAGTTAAATATTTATTTGTAAACTAAATATTGTGTTTACAAACTAAATATTTAGCTAGTTTCCTAAATGTTTAGTTTTCAACTAAACATTTAATTTGTAAACTATATTTTTAACTTATAAACTAAATATTTAGCAGAGGAATGCAGAGCACATCACCCCAGTTCTAAAGTCCTTACACTGGCTCCCTTCAAAATACTTTTACTAGTTTATAAATCATTGAATGGTTTCTCACCAATGTTGAAGATCTGTTGTTATTTTAATTCCTCTAATTCCAGCATGCTGTCATTATACGCACGACGTCTTGCACCGCCCTTATGGTGTGTTCACACCAGTCAGCGCGTCCAGGCAGCAGGACAGCTAGATTACATGCAAGTCTATGGTATCTACGCATCAAGTGAGCATCAAGTCGCGCGCAGCAAGTCGCGCGCGTCGGTGCAGCTGCTGCTCGGACGCGCTGACGGACCGTCGGATCAGCCGCTGCGTGAAGTTGGGAAAACTGAACTTTGGGGCAGCAAATGCGGAGCGTCAACCAATCATAGGGACTCTTTGTACTGACGTGGATCAGCAAGATATTCATTCAAAATGGAAGATCAACTAATTGTCGTTGTTTGTAATTTTCCTGAATTATATGACCCGTCTTCGTCTTTTTACAAAGACAGGAAGAGATCGGATTTATTTGGACGAAGATATCGGACGATATTGGAGTGTCAGGTAAGCAGTTAATAATTTTCTTTTAACTTTCTTGTTTTGTTAGCTAATGCTAGCCAAACCCGGTTAGGGCAACTACGGTACTAAATACTGACTTGACGCGCCGACGCGGACTACAAAGGGTGCAAGCAGCTGGGTTTTAATTTTATAGCGTCAACTTTCGTCCATTTGAGCGATTTGACGCCTGGATGTGCTGACCGGTGTGAACGTGCCATTAGAAAGACAGTTGTATTATCGCATCTGTCACAAACATCTGAGTTGACCGTTTACAATGAGTCCTAGCGGGCGCTAGTGGGTGGGCGTAGATGATGACTGTCGGGTCGACAGTGGAGTGGACTGGGAGACACGAATTGGGCTACTTGTTGCATAATTTTTAATGATCGAACTTATCAAAGTGCCTCAAAGTGAGGAATTTAGTAAAAGTTAAAATATTTTAACCATGCGTTAAAATATTGATTTTCTATAAATATTCTGTTTGTTTCAGCATAATCAGTTCGCTGGAGAGAGACTGTTGTCCTCATGTTTATCCCAAACCTTTTGTTCTCATCCCATGAGGCTTCATCGCCTGGACCAGAGGCCTCAGAGTGCAATGTCCTCCTGCAGCCATTCTGAAGGTTTAGGGGTTTAAAGGAAGGACGTAAAAAATTAAAGCCTGATGTTAATATTAATTGTTATTGGCTGCGCATGACTGTGTTGTGGTGCAGAAGAAGCGAGAATGACCCGAGAAGACCTGTGGAGAGATTCCTCCCACTGTGCATCTGCACCCAGCCAGTCAGTCACTCTGTAGTCAGATGGACTTTTTACTGAAGTCAGTTGTCAGATATTTCACCTGGACAGCCACAGCTCGTTTTACACGTCTTTCAAAACACCCACAGCTCATCTGTGTCTCTCCTGCGAGTCTTACCTCCGTCCGAATACGTCTCCGTTCCGTAGCCATCCTGCAGCCCGTTGTTCCACGTTCCCTCGTACTTCCCGCTCGTCCCTGTGCTCTCCCGCACTCCGTAGCGCCCTTTGAAGCCGTGCGTCCACTCGCCTTTATACACCCAGCGGCCTTTGTTCTCAACGCCCAGGCCGTGTCTCTTCCCCTGAGCCCAGGTGCCCTGGTAGGTATTCCCGCTTGGCCAAGTGTAGACACCCAACAGCTCAAAGCCATGGGCCCAGGAGCCACAGTACTCGCCCTGGCCCTTGGGTCCCGTGCAGATCCCGTAGCCGTGTGCCTTGCCCTCCTCCCACCCTCCGCAGTATGACCCCCCATCGTCAAAGTTGAACCTGCCGCCAGTGGACATGCATGAAACAGCTCTTGGCAATTCCCCTGAAGCCTCGACAAAAAGAAAAAGAAAAGAAAAAGAAAAGAGAGGGAGGAACGAGAAGGACAGGTTGGTGCCAGAGGCGAGCTTGTAGGCCGGGGGAGTTTGGGGGTTAGGAGGCAGGAGTGGGAGGGAGACGTCTCCCACACAGATGAAGAGGCGCCACCTGTTTTCTACGAGCTCGGAGCAGAAGGAGAAGAAAAGAGGTGGCTGGTGAAGTGTGTCCCCCCCCCCCCACTCTCAGCAGCGTAGGGGTCTTCCAGCAAGGTGGGACAGGTAAGCCGGACTCCGATCACACCATTCTCCTGGCGGGCTCCGAGCAGCTTCGGCTAGCACCTTTCAGGTTGTCTGCGGCTGATGCAGGCGGGAGAGGTGGAGAGTTGGCCCTGAAGCTGCCATTATCCTCTCTCAGCTGGAGTTTCAACCATCAGGCAGCCGCCAGCCAGGCCTACACATTCTACGACACAAACTCTTCCTCCCACTCTCTGCCACTGCCCGCTCAGGCCCACTCGTTCTGCCGCCTCCTACCTGATGATGCCTCCACCTCTCTGGGGTGTGGAGCCGAGAAGTTTCTCCAGAGGCAGCCCTGCTGGAGACCCTCCAGACCTCTCAGGCAGAGATCTGATCAAGGTCCAAGAAGAAGCATTTGAGGAGAAGAAAAGGAAAATGTTCTCTGAGCCCGTTTCCAACCAATCCACCCAGAAAAAAAAATGGAGAAATTTAAAGTGACTCACTCACTCACTTCTCAGCCCTCTCACATGCACACTGAGCGTTACAGCACAATGGTAGAGCGCATGCATGCAGACAGAGAGAGGGAGAGAGTGAAAATAAGGAAAAACACAAAGCTATTCAGTTTTGAAGGCTTTCTTGTGTGTGGTGCTGGAGAACAGCAATGCAGTCTCCTGCCTTCTGCAGCCACACACACACACAAACACACACACAAAGTGCGCACCCGACAACAATGAAAATAAACAAGTAAACTGATGAATTTCTCCTCTTCTTTTCCCCCCTCTCTCTCGCTCTCAGTGTGTCTGCAGGACTTTAATCCACTGCGTCCATAAGTGGTTTATCCTCTGCGTGGGTTGCCTTCAGGTTGCCTGGTTGTTGCCTGTTTGATGAAACGGCATCCATCCATATGATCCCCGTTACTCTGCGCTCCTGTGTCCTCTCCTGCTCATCTCCATGTTTCCCTATGGAGCACCGGCTGACGCACAGCCTGCCTGCTGCCCTGCTCCTACAGTCTCTCCTCTGATAGCTGGATCTCTCTCTCTCTCTCTCTCTCTCTCTCTCTCTCTCTCTCTCTCTCTCTCTCTCTCTCTCTCTCTCTCTCTCTCCTTGCTTTATCTCTGGATGTCTCTCGCTCAGAAAATCTGCTCATTAGAGAGGACTGTTCCAATGCAGCTAACGCCAACCAGTCCCCTCCCCTTCTCTGCTCAGTAGCACAATCCGGCTTTTTAAAGAGACAGATGGTCCTTGCTGCTCCATCACCTGTGGATCATCAGCCTTCAGATGTTTTCACTCATCTTTTGTCTCACATCACTATCTTTGCCTGACAATGATTTGCACTCAGTAATTATGCCCTCAAATGGGATTTTTTTTCTTCTCTTTATTTATGATAATTCAATGACAATATATATCGATAGATAGACATGTGGTGCGATTTAAAAAAGGGGTCGATAAAAAGTTCAATATATATCATTATAGCCTATCAGGTAGCTTATTACTACAGTCATTACTGTGTCAGATGTGTTTCTGCTCTGTCTTCTCAAACCCCCAGACGGTCGTGGCAGATGGCCAGGGCCACCTTAACCAGCTGATAGGCCCCAGGGCGGAGAGGCTCAGTAGCCCAAACACCAAATACCACCATCACCTCTGCATAAACATCAAATAGTGATGACAGCAGAAACAAAGAACAGCAGCTAACAAGTCAGTGCAAGGACCTTCTCTTTAAAGAAGGCAAGGCAAGTTTATTTGAATGGGAGGCAGATCTTTTAGTTATCAGGCTCCTCTCCTGTGGAACCAGCTCCCAGCTTTAGTCCGTGAGGCAGATACTCTGTTTACTTTTAAGGCCAGGCTTAAAACTTTCCTTTTTGATAAAACTTATAGTTAGAGTGGCGAAGGTCATCCTGAGCTAGCTCTGTAGTTATGCTGCTATAGGCTTAGACTGCTGGAGGACAGACTTACCAATTTTCTTCACTCTGCTACTTTTTTCTCCTACGACTCTCCAGTTGTATTACAGTACATTCTGTTATTTCGACTGTTAACTTTGTTTTCTCTCAGTGTTTTTCTCTCCATAGAAGATACACCTGGTCTGGTATCCTGCTTGGCTGCAATGCCCTGTTGGACGGGGGGCATCGACTGGGATGATCCTCCCAGTAACTGAACATCCACTGTGTCCTGTTATCAACTTTTTCCTTTCTGTAACATAGAAAGTTCTCTTATATCAGATCTTCTGTTCCTTCTGTGTCTCTGCTCTGTCTTCTCAAACCCCCAGACGGTCGTGGCAGATGGCCGCTCCTACTGAGCCTGGTTCTGTTGGAGGTTTCTTCCTGTTAAAGGGGAGTTTTTCCTCTCCACCGTCGCTACATGCTTGCTCAGTATGAGGAATTGCTGAAGGATTGCTGTGGTTGGAAAGTCTGCATCAACGGGGCCCAACCTCACGCCAATGACTGACGCAATCTGCTGGGATTCCTTAAATAGGAAACTTTTTAACTGATTGGAAAGTTTGTATAAATGTATTGAAATGACTTCTTGTTAAGTGCCTTGAGATGACATCTGTTGTGAATTGGCGCTATATAAATAAACTGAATTGAAACTGAATTGAAATTTGTATAGTCTCTTTGTATTTGTATGTTACAGGACAATTCAAAGTGCTTTACATGAAACATCAAAAGCATTACAGCAGGGTGCAGAAAAGCAAAAGTAAAGGAATAAAAAAGCATGATTTAAAATGAAAAAAAAATCTATCTTAAAAGAAGCCGTGAAGATTTTTAACTTAGAATAAAAACCTAATCAAAAGCAGCTGAGAGCAGGTTGTTGTGCATCATGCACACACACACACACACACACACACACACACACACACACACACACACACACACACACACACACACACACACACACACACACACACACACACACACACACACACACACACACAAGTCCGTATTGCTACCCATATTAGGACTGTATTTTGACTTCCATTCATTTTAATAGCTACATTTATGCCTGTAATGGACTGTCGACCTGTCCAGGGGGGGACCCACCCAATGATTGCCGGAGACAGTGGCCGACCCCATACCCCGTCTCTGTAGCCGAAGCTAGGCCTGAATCTGTCATCAACAGGACAGTGATCCCAAACTGGTCCAGCACCAAATGTGGAACAGAATAGCTGAAAAGCAAAAGAATAGAAATGCTGCAATGGCCTAGTCAAAGTCCAGACCTTAACCTGATTAAAAGGCTGCGCTGGTACCTTAGCAAAGCAAGCATTTGTAAAGTACGAACCAATGTTTCAATGTCGTCAAAGAGTAAAATGACATCTGCACAAATACAGCCTGTGGTAGAACCACAGTGCTGGTTCTGTTGGACCTCAGTGCAGCATTTAACACTGTTGTTCTTGATATATTATTAAAACGACTGGAGAGCTGGGTCAGACCCTCTGGTACACTACTTGGCTGGTTTGAGTCTTACCTAAAGAACAGGGACTTCTTTGTTTCAATAGGCAATTTTTTATCAGAACAGACGAACAGAAATCACATATGGGGTGCACCAGGGCTCCATCCTGGGGCCCCTCCTATTTAATATCTACATGCTCCCACTAGCCCAGATTATAACAACCAATAAGATTAGCTACCATAACTATGCAGATGATACTCAGCTCTACATTAGGATGTCAACAGGTGACTTTGAACCCATCCAAAACCTAAGCAAAATCAATGCATGGATGTGCCGCCCATTTCTGTTTTTATTATTGTTTTATTGCTGCTTTTTTTTTTTTACCCCTAATCACCTAAAACACCTTGAATAACATAGTTAATCCCTTACCTTGCCTTGTCTTACTTCAGGATATTTCTTCTAAAAATGGTTCTGGATCATAGGGTGCACTTATTTTATCACACACCGGTTTTCCACATCTGATGCCTAATGCTCAACTCCAATTTCATTAAAAAAACTGCAAAGCCAGGAGGATTTACAAAAGCTTAAAGGTACCAAGAAATCCAAAGTTGTTATTCGTAAGTACCTAACAGTAAAGGTGGATTTCATTTCTGATACGATCAGTGAAGTTCCTCCCACCTGAACATCGTGTCATTTGTTACATAACACACTATACGGATGCAGACGACATGACAATCCATTAATGCAACAAGTGCTTGTGCATCCATGTCTGCAGGGCGTCTCAGTCTTTAACGGGGTCAAATCAGCCATAAGCAGCTTAAAAGAGCAGAAGTACTGAGTCCCTTTTAGCTGATGACTGAAATGCTGCAGATAATGGTCTCGTTTCAATCTTCAGACATTAGTAGAATCTTCACAGCTGTGGGAAATATCCATCTGTTAGATGTTTTAGCTCCACTTTGCTGTTTGCAGTTTTAAGATTGGAACCTGTGTTTTCCCTCCCAGATTATTCTGCTGTATTTTTTCCCTCAGTGATTTTCTCATCACGGGTGTTTAAGTGCTTAAGTAGTAGGACTTACTACCCCTCCTTTCTTGTTTCTTCATTATTTTCTCACAAGCAGACAAATCGTCTTGCTTTGTTTTAAAGCAATTTTGGCCAACAGCTCTGTAGGCTTCAAAAGGTCTTTCAAAGAATTGAGCGTTTTTGTTACACCGCTGTCAGCCAAACGCTTGGTGAATCTCATCATAGTGGGAAGAACCTCCTTAAAAATGGAGAAAAATGGCAAATAAAAACCCCATAGTTGTAGTATCTGAAACTGAAAAGTTTTTAAAGTTAGCAGGGGGGGCTCATCAGCTGGGTGATGAAGCTATAATAAGAATAAGAAAAAACATTTCAAGTTTATTTCTGGGTGTCAAACTACATGCCACCCAGGTGGAATAAAAACAGAGCTGTCTCACGTTATAACGCGATAACTTGATTTACTTTATTGTTCGAACAATATAACTTTTTTGTTTTTACAATATACTATCACGTTCTTACAATATAATTTTCACGTTTTAACGATATACATATTTATCACGTTATAACAAAAAACGTTTCATGTTCTAACATAAAAAAAATATTATATTGTTCAAACAATATATTTTATTGTAAGAACGTAAAATGTTGCTGCGTTCAGAAACCCAAATCAGGCCGATGTGGACTTTGCTCACTTTTGAGAACTGGCGGCTATGACCTGGTCGCAACATGATAACAGACACGTTTTAGTTTCCTTCTCAATGTACGTATGCTTATTACAATACCGTCCAAGCTGTGCAATAACAGCAGAATCTCTCCATGCTTCAATCCAAGCATAAAATAGAACTTAATCAGTTCCGATAGATGAGACTTTTTCTCAATCGCTAAACTGTCCCGTCATCAGCTTTATGTTTCAAAACTATTGTGTTCGAAGAATATACTTTTCATGTTTGTACAATAAAACATATTGTTCAAACACATTTTTTTTTGTAAGAACATAATAACATTAATATGTATATTGTTAAAACGTGAAATTTATATTGTAAGAACATGATAGTATATTGTACAAACAAAAAAGATATATCGTTCGAACGATAAAGTTATGACGTTATAACGTGATATAGCTCTATTTTTAGCTCCACGCTTCCGTACATTTAAACTGAATCTGATTGTGTCTTAAAGAAAAATATGGCTGTTAACTTCAAAATATAAGACAAAAACTGACAAGATGTAAAGGGATGTAACAGGGTATTTTACCTGTAGCAATTTGAGATTCATCTGTTGCAGCAAAATTAAATGTACCCGTATCCTATTTTATGGCGTCAACTATTTGCCTTTTGTTACCCCTTTGTACTTTGTTAACAAACAACTGTGGAAACAAATATTGTGAAGTGTATTAATGGGGGTTTGTGAGAAGGTTCATGTGAAAACTCTGATGACACACACTTGTCTGAACAAAATAGGAGTTTATTTCAATATTTATATAATTTCAGTAAACAGTCTCTTTATTTATAACCGTTTATTGTACATCCCGTTTGCAGTACGTTAGATACTTCCGGGTCAAATCTGCCGTATTTGCAACACCCTTTCTATGTACATATACATATTAAATATCATTTGAAGGCTGAGATTCTTGTGATTCCAGTTATGTATGCCGATCAAGGACATAATCATAACTGTAAACACAGTAAACACTTTTGTCAAACTACTCAGAAAGCAAGATAATGTGAAACTCACTGTTTGAAGTCACATATCACTGACAGAACAGAGCCATCTCGAACAGCAACTGTCTTTTTACGTCTACAAGGGTTTATTTAATGTACTCCAATAAAATATTTAGCCCATCAAAGATCTTCCGTTCGCAATCCAGCATAATATGCCGTTGAAACCTCTGCTGGTTGTCTTGGGTCAATGCATGGTGGCGACTTAATTTACGTTGTAATCTGTCTTAGGCAGGCCTGATACCCCACCCCCTCTGGCCCGTCCATTGGTGCCAGGCCTGGGTCTTCCTATTTTTCCACTATTGGGTCTATTTAATTGGAGTTAGAGTAACAGCCAATTAACGGCAACTAAAATGAATGCCGCTCCTGGATTGATTGCTGTGCAAACACCAGGCAACGCCATGTCAAGTACTATTGTGCCAAGGTGTTTCAGCTTCCCAATGTGTATTTTCTTTTACAATTTCAGCTATGCTCCACGAAAAAAACCCATGAATAGGAAAATTTTCTGCAATTAATTTAGATTCACGTTCCACAGAAAACTACGCCAATAGGTAAATCTGTGACTACTGATCCTTGAATAGGCGGAGGTTTACTGTACACATCTGTGCGCCAGTCTGGGGGGAACCAAAGCCGGTAGAAGAGTTCCCCAAGATCTATGAAACCAGGATCAGACTGCACCTACTGTACTGTATACAGTACCATTTTTGGCATTCCCCAACACATGAATCTAAATTTGGTCACAGTCTTCTCTACAAGCACAAACTTCCCTTATTTGACACCCCTCAGCCTGTGGCTTCGACAATCTTTAGGCACCTTCAGCGGTTCTTTAACTTGCATTTTTGATCCTCTCAGTGTATGGCTTTGGCTTAGGAATGTGCTCCAAGTAACATTTAAGGCCTCGGGATCTAACGCGTCATCAGACACTAAAATGGTAGCAACAATCTACCTAATGACACAACGTCGAGACAGAATGGACTCCCGGCTTTCAAGAAACTGTGCTCACTCTGCACCTAACTGAATTAGTCACCTAAAACGACACCGAGCTGAATGCAAACAGTCGATATTTTGTTGTAGTACCCATCCATCCATTTGGAACTCCAAACCGTGACTTTAACACTGAAGTATGTACCAAACTGGGATTTTTCTGTACCGTTACACCCCTAATAATTGCATTAATGGTTCATATTTAACAGTTAGATGAAAGAAAAAAACCAATGCTATGCTACATTTGTCCAAGAACGTACATCCTGAAAGAATATCAAACTTCCACCCTCTGCTTTTACTGAAAATGTTCAAGGCGAACAACTTTTCCGCCAGCCATCTAGAATTTGAGCCATTTTTGTAGCAGGGACCTGGAGCTGTTGCTGTTCCATGCGGATCATGTCAAGGATTTGAGAAGACCTTCGTCTTGCTAACTTCATTAAGTCATAATTCCTTTGTTGGAGTCAAGAACATCACGCTAACCCTCTCTCCATTTTTCGTTCCCTCATTAACCTGCTCTCCTCCTTCAGCTGTAATCCTCAAACTCAGTGATTTTATTACTGTAATCTGGCCTTGAACTGGTTTAGCTCCTCTGGAAGCAGGAGAACAGGGATAACAACAGGACAGCTGCAAGAAGAGGAAGAAATAAAGAAAGAAGTGTATGGAAAAGGATTTTGAGAAGGAGGAAGTCAGGAATTTAAGGAGAGATCTCAGTGTTTTTCTCTCCATAGAAGCTACACCTGCCTTGTTGGATGGAGGTTACCAGCTGGGATGATGCTCCCAGTAACTGAGCATCCTCCTTCTCCTGGTATCAACTTTTTACTTTATTTAAAATATAGAGATTACTCTTCCATCAGTTCTTCTTGTTCTTTCTGTGTCTCTGCTCTGTCTTCTCGAACCCTCAGATGGTCGTGGCAGATGGCCGCTTGTACTCAGCCAGGTTCTGGTTCTGGTTCTGCTTCTGCTGGAGGTTTTTTCCTGTTAAAGGAGGGTTTTTTCCTCTCCACTGTCGCTACATGCTTACTCGGTATGAGGGATTGCTATGGTTGGTGTCTACATCAAGTCAATGACTCGATGCAATCTGCTGAGATTCCTTAAATAAACAACTTTTAAACTCACTGGAATGTATGTATGATTGCATTGACGTGGGCGGTTCTAGACAGGGGCCACCAGGGGCCAGTGCCCCTGTAGAACAGGTCTTGGCTCCTGTGCTGATGAGATTATACTAAATCAGGTTCTTATCATGAAATGTGCTGGAACAAAAACCGTAGCTTGTCGGTCCCTTGGACCAATATCATTTTTTTACCTTCACAGTTTTAATTAATCTGTTAAACATAAGTTGTTGGACTTTTAGCTTCAGCCGTATTGAGATAGGATCACAGTTTTCATCTGCAAGATCAGGGGTCTGCAACCTGCAACTCTGGAACCGTATATGGCTCTTTGGTACTTAAACAGTGAAATATTGCCTTTTTTTTTGTTCTGTGCCCCCATGAAAAAACACTGGCCCCACCCTGCCCCCCCCCCTGGTAGGGGAAGGGAAGGGGACCTCATGAAAGACCCAGAAACAACCTGGAGAGGGTCATCGGGAGAGGGATGCCTGGGTCAAACACACCAGTAAGCGAGGAGGATTTTGCTTCTAGACCAAAAAGATTCATGTTATGGAGTGGCCTCAATCCCTGAACCTTAATCCTACATCAGACCTCCTGTTTCTGAGGCCAAACCAAGACATGAAGACAAACTGTGTAGTGTAGTCCAATCACTATAGGAGGTTGGTGACTCCATGTGAAGCAATCCTCAGAAGCAGTGGTTATACAACTAAATATTACTTACTTCAGTGATTCTCAGGAACATCAAGTCTTCAAGCATTAATGCAGTCAACGTTGGAGCTTCAGAAGAAAAATGCTGACACTGCTATTGTTTGAACCGACTAATTCTCCTTTTTTTCATCTCTCTCACTTTGTGTAGCTCGATAATGAATTTCATCGTTTTCTCCATGTTTTGATCCAGATCGAAAAGCGCACTGTTCCCAACCTACTATGAGGATTCTGGGCGTTGCTCGGTTTTATAAACCCGCTCTGATTACGCTGAACACGGCTGGATCTGAGGCCAAGGAGACGGTGATCCTGCAGATCCCTCTGTGTGTTTGCTTGCCATCCAGGTTGTGTTTGAACAGCGTGTGACATCTCCAGGCGATCAATGAGAGCGCTCCTCTGAGTGGTCAGTAAGTTCGGGCAGTAAGTGCAAGCCGTCTACCTCACAGAGAGCGTCCCTCCTAAACATGCACTGTTCTTTCCAACAGCTTCATCTCCACACAGAACCCGCCTTTGATCATCATTTTCCAGCTGCTCTACATATCTATATTTTGTGAACACAAATTCAAATTCAAATATACTTTATTGATCCCAGAGGGAAATGTTGTTGTAGCTCATATAATTAATTCTTTAAGTAGTTGGCTGTGGGCAGGAAGGATTTCCTGTAGCGGTCTGTACTGTATTATAACCATCTGTTGTTGACAAGCACTGCTAATCCACCTTCTTTTCTTTTCCTGCTCGTCTTCAGATCTCTGTCTGCTCATACAGTCAGGAAGCCTGGCATAGAGACGTTGGAGTCGGGGATATGATCCTGCAGCCACGTCTCGGTAAAACACATAAAACACTGCATTCCCAACACTCTGGCTGAGTCCTTGTAAGGGCTTGGAGTTTATCCATCTTGTTAGTCAGTTATCTTACGTTGCCCATTATGATTGATGGAAGAGATGGCTTGAACTTCCTCCTTCTCTGTCTCCTTTTCGCTCCTGCTCTGCATCTACGTCTCCTCCTTATCAACTCATCAGGGATTTGTGGCTTCAGTTGAGGTATTATTTCAGCTTTTGCTACGTTAATCAGCAGCTCCCAGCTGTAAAACACATTGTTACCATGGCTATGCATCATAACAAGTTATTAAAAATTGAAAAATTAACAGCTATTTTTGTTGCTGTTAATTTAACAGCAAACTTTATTTCTTTTTCTGAATATAGTTCAGTAAAAGCAAGAGATCTCCCTCTCCTCCTTTTCTACAGGTATCTGTGTCCCACAATCAGAGGTGGGTAGAGTAGCCAAAAATTTTACTCAAGCAAAAGTACAAAGTAGTAATCTAAAACAATTACTCAAGTAAGAGTAAAAAAGTATTTGGTAAAAAGGTTACTCAAGTACTGAGTTCTTGAGTATTTGTTCTGAGATCCTAGCATATTAATATTTAAAAATTCCTTAGTTGGACAAAAATGTAAAGTTATGTGAAAAAGTCTAAAGACTAAAATAAATAGAAATTCATGACATAATTGTAAAATAACAAATTTGACTAGAACAAACATTTTTTCAAATACATTTCTTTCCAAGTAAAACTAATGAAACCAATACTTACAATAGGTAATGTATATCAGACCAAGGTTAGGTCCCCCCACTTGACCTCCAAATGGCCCAACAGCCTCAGCAGATAATAATAATAATAATAATAATAATAATAATAATAATAATAATAATAATAATAATAATAATGTTAAAAATGATTAAGCTTGTGTACAAACAAGAGGTCTCACTCCAGCATAAACTGTATGTGTGAGTCTCATGCATTTGGCGAAAACAAACATTCAGTTTCATTCTGTAAAGTTACTCACTGTGGGTAGAGTAGCCAGAAACTGAGTAAATGAAACTAGTTACTCCCCAGGGCCGGCCCAAAATCTGATGGGGCCTTAAGCAGATTTTGAGTCGGGGCCCCTTCTCCCTATTTAGACCAAAATAAAATTTTACTTAGAAAATGAATTAATAAAATAATTTCTTACATAATAAATTTGCCATTGTGGATATGTATTGGTAAAAATCTGACTACACGATATGTATCACAATGCAGGGAGACAATACAATATATTGCGATACTATGAGTGAGACTATATATTGTGATCTTTAAAACTCAGTTTAACTCAGAGGTGGCATGGCAATCGGGACGACCGGGACCTTTCCCGCTCGGCTATGGGATCAGAACAGTATCACCTTGAAATGAAACTGAAAATAAAAATTGGCATTGAAAAATATTATTGTAACTGAAAATATTAATTTTGAATCGGAAATAAATCTAGTGAAAATTTTTGTATTGAAAGTGAAATCTTTTTTTACAATGCCAATCCTTTTTTCAATGCCATAATTTTTTTCAGCTTCATTCAGGTGATACTGTTTTGACGCTTGTGTGTGCACGCGCATGGGGGGCGGGGCTTCAGCCCCCCATATGTTTGCATGAACGAGGCAGGAGGGAAACTCCGACTGTCCGAGTGGGATCAACATTTTCTTTGCTTCTAATGTGGTTTGTGGAAGGTGATATTCTGCAGTTGGGGACCCAATTTATGCCAGTCTTTAGTCTTTTGAATCAAACATGTTTGATATTGTCGCAAGTCCTAGTGTAGTCGTTAAATCAACCAACCAATAAAGCTGTTCTCACACAAGCGGAAGGACAAAGCTACAGATCCCGGCCGGGGTCAGGTGCAGAAATAATTTTTGAGGGGTAAGAAAATGTACCCTCGGTTTATTAAACCAAAAGCATGGAGTCGTAATCTGTTCCCTCCGTTCATTCAACTAAGTGACCGTGTGGGGGTCCTGTCCGTTTACAGTGTACCCTGGCTGTTTGGAGTTGTACTTTACTGCTATGGGACAATGGTTAATAAGCAGGATTACATCACCGATGATGGTGGGTTCAAGTCTTGTTTATGATATTGTCTTGCACCTTGCCACATATCAAGTTTTTTTTGTTCCTGCGGGAAAGTAGGCTATAAACATAGGTGTATAAATAACAGTTTTGTAGCCACCTATGGAGCCTGGCAGGGTCTATACACAACAAATACAATATTTGTGTTCCATGGCTGAGTAATGGGCCATAAATTACAAAGTGTATGCCAACCTTGCCCTCTGGAATACAGGCACAAACCAGCGCTATCTGTGCATCTGCATGGAGCAAGTGGTACAGCATAAACACCTTGCATTAAAACGATGAGTTAACCAGTTACTTGATGATACAGTACCCACTTTGAATGCAAGTCTTTATTTGACATAACATTAATCTTGGCAAAGAATGCTAGAACATTCGCACATAAAGAAACTGTATAATGCTGAGCATAATGGGAGGAATTTTGCGGGAAGCTAAAATAGCCTAGGTGTTGTCTTAAATAGTGTCCCAACCAGATTCAGTGTTTATAAAATCTTTAGTCTGAGACTAAAAAACTGTTAACCCAAGTCTTTAGATGTGAGCTGATAATCTTTAAGAATCTTTTCTAAATCGTTTCAAAGTCTCTAGGTGTACAGAAAGAATAATGGGGTTTGTTGAATAATAATAATACAAATATATATAAACAGTTTCTTCTCAGTTTGCCATGGTAGTTGGCGCGCATTAGCGCCACCTTCTGGTTTAGAGTGTGTGTCACAATTACGTTTTGCAATCTAATTTAAAAAAAACGAGTTGTCAGTGTTGTTAGCTTTGCTTACACAGTCTTAATTGATTTGTTAACGTTATTGACATGTTTTGTAAATATGTATTGTGGATCTGAAATAAATACAGTTATTTAATATGGTATAGCCTATATAGTGTGCATTTACATCCCTTCATACCAAACTGTCTGTAATGAGGAGAACCTCCAACAAAGACAGGCTACACAAGCATAAAACTTTATCACAAAGACTTCTAGTCTACTGGTCAGTAGAAGAAACTGAGAAGAAACCGTTTATGTCGTTTTTTCTTCCACAAACCACATTATTAGCAAAGTAAATATCCTGCTGTCTCTCGCGTCTCGCCTCAGACAGTCGGAGTTTCCCTCCTGCCTCGTTCATGCAAACATATGGGGGGCTGAAGCCCCGCCCCTCATGCGCGTGCACACACAAGCGTCAAAACAGTATCACTTGAATGAAGCTGAAAAAATGATGGCATTGAAAAAAAGATTGGCATTGAAAAAATGATTGCATTGAAAAAAAGATACATATACATGAGTTTCATAGAAAAAAAAATCACTTTCAATACAAAAATGTTCACTAGATTTATTTCAGATTGAAAATTAATATTTTCAGTTACAATAATATTTTTCAATGCCAATATTTATTTTCTGTTTCATTTCAAGGTGATACTGTTCTGATCACATTGTCGGCTGGCTGAATCACAGCGGATCACATTTTAAGCGGCCATGAGGCGAACGCCACCGGCCTGACTGAGCTTATTGAAATAACTGATGTTATTAAAATAACCCACAAATAGCGGTCATATACTCCAAATTAAGCTATATAAGACATCCAACCAATATTTACATCAGTTGTTCACTCTCTATATCTTAGTCATGGTTTTATCTTGCAGAACATTCATGGTCACAGATAAGAAAAAACAAAAAACTATTTGATTTGTTTGTTTGTTCTTGAATTTCCCCTTGGGGATTAATAAAGTATGTATATATCTATCTATATATATATATATCTAATGTAGAATGGAGCAAAGCCTCTTGGGAATTGGGAATGGGGAATGCGTTTATCCAATGAACCGATTGCAGGTAAAGTCTGAACGTCTCAGACAGCTAGATGCAGCAACTTCGAGGAAAACTAAGTAAATTGTTTGGCAGTGGACTGCATGGTTTTTTGCTAACATTTTAACGTTTTACCCATGGACGGCAAGAAGAGAAAGGAGAAAGGAGGGGCTGAAAAGGCCAGAATTAAGAAGAAGCGGATGCTGGAGGAGGATGCATCAAAGTGCTTGAAAATTACGGATTTATTCCGAAATCAGGCATCAACAAGCTGCAGGTGAATAGACGTTATTGCTAGCTAGGCGTGAACTAGCACTAGCTAGTCAAATGTTGGCATGGTAATTAGTGGCCCACTAGGGTTGCCAACCGTCCCGTAAAAAACGGAATCGTCCCGTATGCAGAGAAAATTTTATGCGTTCCGTATTGAGGTAAAAAGTAACACGATTTGTCCCGTATTTCAGCTAGAATGAAAAAAAGACACAAAGCTGGAATTATTCTGTCTTTACGCTGCACAGCTGCTTCTTCTTTCTCATTTTCTCCCCTCCCTCTCCTGTTGCTCCTTAAATCATGAAACTGATCAATGATCAGGTGATCGGCTTTTCTGTCGCAAGTCTCTTGTTTGTTTATCGCCCACCTAGCGCAGAAAGAAGAAACCAATGGATGTCGCACTAAACAATAGCAGCATTTTTAAGCTTGATAACCTGCTTAAAAGTTCCTGTTCATCAGAACTAAACAGGTGATGGAGAAACAGGTTAATGTTTTAGCTGACGTGAATGAGTTGAAGGGAAGTTATAAACTGTTTCTGAAATAGAAATAACAACAGGATCCTTTTCTTTTTTTCTTCTTTTTTTTTACATGTCCTGTTGGCAGTGTGGAGCTCAGAATTGGGGTCTGAGGACCTAGCAGATGCCCAACAGATTTACTTTCACAATAGGAGCACTACAGCTTTTGCTATAGTCCTCCACTTGATATATGTGTGAAAAATCTTTATTATGAATTGCTGGGGGTTTTATTTCCTGATGTTATGGACACGGAGACGGAACATTAAGGAGAAGAAAGAGAGAAGATGAGGAAGAGAAGTGGGAAACAAAAAGTCAAGAAAGAGGGTGAGTTGAAATCAAAAGAGAGGAAGGGGAACAAAGAAAACACAGGAAGACATTGAAGTCTGCCTCCATACCCACAGGACGGCAGAGGGACGGGGAAAAACAAAACAAAACATGAAAAAGGAACATCGACAAAACAAACCAAACATCGTGAACTAAGACCTAAACAACCACATCACACAAAAATGGATATAAAAATATAACAATGTCACAGAAAAACTCATGGTACCTATTAATAAAGCTTTAGTAATGATAACCTCAGCCCAAGAATATATCTGTAAACACCAGAGACCCCACGTCTATGTGTGTGTGTTAGCATGCTGTTGCATATAAGGTTTCTCCATAAGAGTGTTCGATAGCTGGTGTGAGCAGGCATCAATCCGTCTCCCAGGAATCGATGCAGACATGAAGGAGATCGGAGCCAAGACGTCCAAAGGACCCCCAGAGCCCCAGGCGGACCCGGCGGGGCCGACCGCATCCCCCAAGAGAGGAGCAAAGGAGAACCCCAGGGGAACGTCCAGCAGCTACTATGCAGGGGGCCGGGGGCAGCAGTGACAAGCCCACGGGCCCCGCCGGGAACCGGCCGCGCCAGGGCGGGCTGGTCCATGGACCGGGAGAGCCGGGGCCCAGGAGCGCCCCACCCCCCAGTAGGGACCCGACAAGGGACCAGCCGACGAGGGGCCCCTTGGCACCTCAGGGGCCGCAGCCGGCTGCCACGCACCACTGCCACCCTGGGCCAATCCCCACCGCCAACATCCCAGCGCCCCACCCCTGCCCCACGTCGGGGCGCCCCACCGATAGCTGCAGCGGATGGACAGCATCCCCAGGCCAAGCTCAGCCAGCACCTGGACACCAAGTTGTACCAGCTCCCGAGTCCTGATCCCGCGCAACGCAGAGCGCCGAGACCAGGCATCCAACAAAGGCCATGGCCGGTCCAACCAGCCAATGAACCGACCACGCACGGTGCGCACAGAACAGGTGATCGAAAGAGCAGAGATGCTGTATCCGTATCCCGCCGAGCTACCGAGCAGGCACCACCCAACAATCCCAAACCTGGCACCCCTAAAAGAGGTGCCCCAACCAACCAAAGGAAGATATCGGCCCAGCGCATCGGCCGACAGACACACCGCCCCCCCCCAGGCCCGGCCAGGCACGCACCAGGTCGGAACCGAATTGACCACCGACGCACCAGTAGGCAGGGGCATCCGTCACTGGCGGGGAGTGACGGAGGGGAAATAGGCCCCCCATTAAATGTAAGGCCTGAGGTGCGCCAGGCGAGAGGGCAGCCCAAGACCCAACCTGACAGGCAGACACAGACATACAGACACAGTCATACGTTCCCTCCCTCTTAAACACATACATCCTCACTAACTCACCAAGACACCTAAGAAATGACGCTGTTCCCTCACTCCACACCCCATACACACTTCATGCTCCCAGGTCCAGGTACCGATGCCCCAGTAGAGCCACCAGCCCCCGAACCAGGGAGATGGACCCCCTACCTTCTAGGATGGAGACAAGCAGACCGCCAAGGGCCCCACAGTGGCGAGGCAGCCCGACAGCCTAGGACCCCGACCAGACCGCCTGTTCCTCCTCCGGACCCCCAACCCCTGATGGCCCATAGCGAACAAGGGTGTGAGAAGACCCCTAGCCTCTATCCTCCCGCTCGAGTATGGTGTTGATGCATGTTGTCATAATGTGCATTTAAAACAGAGAGGTGGGATGTGGGGAAGGCAGCCACACATCCCCCAACCCCCACCCCGAGCCCTCAGTGTCTATATGTGGTTTAACAGTGGGCACCTGCACCAGAGGTGAAGCTGATTGAACCGCTCCCCCTCTGGATGCCGAAAAGTGTGCCCACCCCAAAGTCCCTACATGTGTGTCGCATGAAAATGTTATAAGTGGGAGTGTCTAAGTTGTATATTAAAATTGGGACCCAGGACACCACGGGATAGTGAGGAGGGAAACCCCTCCTCGCACCCCAGTGATGTGCCCATGCCCCAAGACCCTATATGAGTGGTAAAGTGATGGAGCGGGTGGACAGAGGTGTTCGGGGATGGGGAGGGAAGGACTGGGAGACAAAATGTCTTCCCAGGGAGCCAGCTCCCCCACTGACCCCAATAGGCACCGCTGTTCACCGGGATCCATCAGGGGAGGGAGGCCATGGGATGTTCAACCCGGGGCCCACGGCCACAGCACCACCAAGCCCCACGGACCCCAAGGCAGTCCCCCCAGCCCCATCCCAGAAGGAAAACTAAACCCACCCTGACATTTGCTCTACTATCAGAACACAAAGGACACTAGACACCCAGGTTGAGTTGCCCCTCCCCCCACCCCCAGCACACCCCTCCCCCCCATCCAAGTGCCCTCGTAGGGGGAGAGCACCTGTCGCTAGTTAGCAATAGCCTCCCTGCCAGAAAAGGAGGCTCCCAGCGCCACCTGCGCATCGGAGGCCCCCGCAGCCCAAACCCCGGCGACGTACCTGCCCAGACCAGGAGCAAACCGATGAACCGGGCGGCCAACCCACCAGGACGACACCCACCAGCCCCATTCCCTTGTGGAGCGACCACTGCTGCTCAATGGCCCGGCAGGCAACCAAACCCAGCGCCCCACACACCTGCCCTGCATGGCCACTACCCGGCCAGTCCACCCACTAGTCCGACCGAACCCGGCCAAGCGCCCGACCCCAGCGCCCCGCAATGCACAAAGACCAAGACCCAGGAGCTGAGTCCAATGTGAAAAAGGACTGATCAGGCCCAGAAATGCCACCCAGCCACCGCGACCAGCAGCCAGGCACCCCAACCAGCAAACAAGGCGAGACGCCATACAGGGACTGGCGATGACAATCGGCCCAGAGAAAAAGAGAGAGGCGGCTGCACATGCCGGCCGACCCCCGGCCAGGACCACAGCTAGGGGGTGCGGCGCCTAATGTTATTTAACAATATATTATATAACTAAAGCCTAATACTGAATATAACTATAATATAACTTACACAGAATATCATATAGGCTAAGCTTAATATAGAATAGAGTGTAATTATAATGTATAGCCTAATGTTATTAACAATATATTATATAGCTAAAGCCTAATATTGAATATGATGTGACTATAATGTAATATATAACATTATATAACAATAGTATAGTACCTGATATATTTACTGACCCATGATAGATAGATAGATAGATAGATAGATAGATAGATAGATAGATAGATAGATAGATAGATAGATAGATAGATAGATAGATAGATAGATAGATAGATAGATAGATAGATAGATAGATAGATAGATAGATAGATACTTTATTGATCCCTAAATGGAAATTCATCCAACTATCCATAGTTCCTTTCCCCAAATGTATACAAATGTTATATTTCAGCTTCTTTTTATTATTGGAAAACCCATAAAAGCTTTAAACCTACAATTTATTGTCAATAATGTGCATTTGTCTTGGGCCATCTAGTGGTCAGGGTTCATATATCTGGTAAGTCCTTCCAAAATGCGTAGTCGCAAAGAAACAAAAACAAACGCAACATAATCTGGGTCTTCATACAGTGTGGATTTTAGTGCCCCACTCCGCCCCTGGTTTAACTAGAAAAACTGTCACAGCGTTCTAAACTCTCCAACCCGCTTCATACTTTAACACATCCAGTTTTATTACTATTATTATAGCAAAAAAGGTGAAAACAGCCAACCGGTTGGCAGTCATATTTTTAATTTTACTATAAAAACTATTGTCATCATTAATGGTTTTATCCAAATTTAAAAAAATAAATCGATTCATTGCTTTTGAATATCTATAAAATATCGCGATATAGCGGCGCATCAAAATTTTTCTTACATCCCTACTTGCCAGCTTCTTAAAATCTTAAATTAAATGTTTAAACAATAGAACCATAAATCTTATTAATTTTAATTATTCTGAAACCAAATTAAATCAAATTTCATAATATTCAGATTCTCTATAAACAAAGTTTTAGAGCTGTAGTCTGAGTTTCAGTATTTACGGGAGGCCTCTGATAGTTTTGGGGCCCTTAGTTCGCTTGTACCTTGGACCGGCTCTATTAATACCCGCCTCAGCCCACACTAAATCATGGACGACGTATCCGTGACGCTTCCACGCAAAGTGATCCCCCCCCCCCCCACACACACACACACGCCCCCAAAAAAGTCTCTCTATTTAGGAGTCTTTTTTTGTCCTGCAGTTGAGTTTTAAATAAAAGTCAGCAGTAGAAGAGACGAGGAGCTGAGATGAAGGCAGCCTCGTTCTCATCCATCTTCTCCTCTATTATTCATCAGCCCCTTCCTATGCCTCCTTCAGCATGCTGACGGAGGATAAAATAGGCCACTGAGGGGTAGGCCGGCGCCTTCCCCCGTCACATGTACACTCACCCCCATTCATCCTCAACTCTCCTCCACCTCTTCCAGACATCCCTCTAGACTTTCCATCGCTGCATTCAAAAGCTTTATTTTCTGAAACATGAAAGTCAGATGAAGAAAATGTGTTGCAACAGACAGTCTGCAGGGGGCACACCAGCCAATCAGATGTTTGAATGAAAATAAACAGTTGAAAGAAGAGGAAAAGAGTTCCACTTAAATACAGGAATTAAGAGAAAGCACACCTTCCTCAAATTTAAGGCTTTTATGCACCAGAGCATAATAAAAACGATCCAAAACTAAAAAACTATTCTTGAGTGTAGATAACAATGATTATTTGTTAAACCATGATGAAGCCAAACTGGAAGAACTAAGTACACCCTTCCTGCTTCCATAGGATTTAGAAGGGAGTGGGATTAAATGGCCATCAGCATGAGGACCTCCAGAGGAGGGAAGTAACTGCTGACATTTATGTGAGTAATTTCTAGGAGAAAAATGTACTTTTAGGAATAGTTTTACTGCACCATTGTTATGATCCTTAGATGTTTCTACTTTGGTTTAATTAGGCCCAAGAAACTTGCAGCTGCAAGGGACTATTGTATCTGTACTGTTTCTTATTCTTCCCAAAAATGAATTGGCTATTTGGAGGCTTTATCATATTCAAAAACTCACCATATTTGGCGGTGGCGTCAGGTGTGCGTGAAATCTACGTATTTTTAAGGAATCAAAAACGTCCCAAAAGAAATGGCTCAGTGGCGCCACCTGCAATACTTCAAATGAAGATCCCCAATATACTTATTTCATCGTAGAGAAATGCCCTTCAAGACCCAAGAAGAACTTCCCAAGACCTACCGGAAATGAATAGAACGTCGCCATGCCGGACGCACAGGAAGTCGGCCATCTTGGCTTGAACGTGCGATTTTGACCCGATTTTTGACTTTTACAGGGTACGCATTTGATCGAACTCCTCCCTCAGTTTTTAGACCGATCGACTTGAAACTTGGTCAGGATTGGCCTCCAGGCATGGGGGAATAAAATTTATCAATAAAATAGACTTTTCGTATATGTTGAGGGGGCGGGGCCTGGCCTCAAAGTTTGACAAAATTCCAAAAACATTAAAGTTCTTATATCTCCTGTTCAGAAAGTCACAGAGGGATTAAACCTGCTGAGGTGGAAGGTCATCAGGTCCCGGACGAATCCTGATGGTCAGATCCTGACATCACTTAAGCACCGCCCCCTCAGAACAGGAAGTGTCATGTTTTGCGGTGAAAGGTCCCAATTTTACACCCTTGACCTAATCAACATGAAACAGTGCACAGTGACTGTAAACAAGTTCTAAAACTTGTTTACTTGTTCCAAAACTTACTTGATCTGCACCATATCGCATAGGATGGTTACTGGTCCAACTCTTAAGAGATCTGAATGCAAAGTTTTGGTGGGCGTGGTCTAATTTCTGCACAGCGCCACCTAGAATCACTAAAAGAGCCAGCCCCCAGCCATATTTTATCCGAGGTTTGTGAAATCCAGGATACCACTGGAGTGTCTCAGGACCTACAAAAAAGTCTCTTGGAGCCATGTTCCAAACTCCACAGGAAGTCGGCCATGTTGAATCCAACCCACCATTTTGTCCCATTTGTACAAGTCGTATTTGAACGAACTCCTCCTAGAGCTTTTCACTTACAGACTTCAAATCGCATGACGAGAGACTTAAGGCATTGGGGATCAAAAGTTATCAAAAGAATTTTGCTGCATGACAGCGGGTGGGCGTGGCTTAGCCTCAAAACAGCCAGCCCCCAGCCATATTTCATCAGAGGAATATGAAATCCGGCATATAAATGGAGTGTCTCAGGACCTACAAAAAAGTCTCTTGGAGCCATGGTCCAAACCTCACAGGAAGTCGGCCATTTTGAATCCAGCCTAATCCTATTGTTCCATGCATGCAAGTTGTATTTCAACGAACTCCTCCTAGAGCTTTTCACTTACAGTCTTCAAAACACGCGAGGACAGACTTAAGACATTGGGGATCAAAAATTATCAAAAGAATTTTGCTGCATCAAAGCATGTGGGCGTGGCTAAGCTCCAAAGTATGGCTTATCGCCATATACGTACAATGTGTGTTGATTTCAACACACAAGATCACAGCTGTACCAAACTTCCTGGTTCTCATCACATACCACCACTTAACACATTCATAGGCTCTTTTCTCGTGTGACCTAAGCCCCGCCCCCTGAGAACAGGAAGTGCAATGTTTTACATAGAAAAATCCATGTTTGACTCCTTTTACATAATTAACTTCTGGCTGTGGTCAGTGACTGAAAACAAGTTGGTTTCACTTCTTGTCCAGTACTAAGGGTGTTCAAAAGAGGGTGTGGCTCCGGCTGCATGGCGAATCATGACGTCACGCCATGGAAATACGTTTGCATCTAATTTCCACATACATCATCCGATCTGCACCAAATTCAGCAGCATGGATATTAGTTCAACCCCTAACAGATATTTATTCAAATATTTGGTGGGCGTGGCCTATTTCCTCCTTAGCGCCCCTTAGATGCAGGTTTGATCAGCAGGCTAATTGGAGGTGTGTTGGCGTTAAGGGGGCGGTGTGTGGGTCAGGCGGTCGCTTTATAGGCCGAAGCGGCCCTTTGCTGCGAGGGCCGTTCGAGGCTGCTTGCAGCTTTAATTGTGTTTGTTTTCTTCAAATTTCAGTCTTAGCTCCGTTTTACTTTATTTTTCTCACTAGGATTATTTTGTGATTGGACTTTCTTTCTACTTGGTGTTTTCTACTTTTTCCTCCCTTCTTGCTATATCCGTTAGTGTTTGAACTTTGAGTTTCTCTGGAATTTTTTATATTCTCCTTTATTTACTTAGATTCTTCTTCGGCCCTGTCTACATAGAGATGAAACCAGGTGTGCTAGCAAAGATATTTCATTGAATAGGTGTCACATCCTCAGGGAGCCGGCATTTCAGGAAACCGTAAACGATCATGTTTGAATCCGGGTCCCAGAGTGGAGAAATCTCAAAACGCCGGCTCAGTTGTCTCCGTGATTACGAGCTCTCCGGCATTTATTCTGAGTCGATGACGTCGCCGCCACATTCCTATATTTAACGCGCAACCACAGCTCTGTGATAAAGTAAACAAACCTGGTGCTGTACGGTGCTGCGATCCTAACGAAGCAAATACTAACTTATTATGGATCCTAGAATAAGATTTACTGTCCCTCCTCTATCACCAGCAGCAAAAAATGGATCCAGAGAACCACAGACACCATATGCTTTTGAATAAAGCTCTCATTTGAAGCTGGATTTGTCGTGTCTGCCACCGGGTTGACTGGGCATGCTCAGCGTTCTTTTCAGTGTTTCCTGGCAGCGCCGCTGGTGGGCCCGGCGTATGTACTGCAGCATTTTAAGCCGCTTTGTGTGAATTGATGTGGATAAACTTTTTAAATAACATGGTGCAGTTTTTAAAGACGGTTTTTGAGACTGTCTCCGTGTAGAGCAGGCCTTTGTTAATCCTCTGTTAATTTTGCATGATGTATTTTGGAATATTTTCTGTTTGGACTTTTCTTCTGTTTTTTCCTTCTCCATTTCCTCCCTGCCCAGCTGCAATACGTCTCCAATCTCCCTCTGCTCACTCTCTCACCTGCATCTGCTTGTCACTAATTAGTCCTCAGGTTTCTGTGCCAATCTTCGGAGTATATATGCTCCCTGGTTTTCTTACTTCCTCACGTCTGTAATCCCTGTTATGCTCTTGACTCTCCGACTGTAGTTTTTACAAGTTCATTTACACTTTTCCCATAGTAAATTTCAAGTATTTTCAAGGTAAATTTTCTGGCACCATATTTTGGAGATAAAACAAAAATTCAGGAATACCGTTTCAATTCACTGTCATATATACAATTTATTACTGTTATGTCTTGCGATAGTATTTTACATGATAGGGACAAAGTAAATTAAATGTCTCTCACAAACACCCTATACATGGTCCGACACCGAAAGAGCCATTTAACAAAAAAAAATCCTTCTATTTGAAGAGATGCTCCCTTGGAAGCTTCTGCTCCACTGGTTCTGACTATATTGCCAGTTGCTGATGTGGAGATATATTTGCTTCTTGGTCCACTGATTGTCTGCTGATTAAAAATAATCCTCCAATGCAGGACCTGGACTTTGAATTCTTTTGATCATGCATTGATGCTTTTTCCCTAAAACGCACAAGACCCACAGAGGTATGCATATTATATAATACACATCCGCTTTAGCATAAGACTAACAAATTGTTATCTGGTCATAGAATATGGCTGGGAATTCACAAACGGATGAGGGTCCTTGTTCCTCAGCACAGGATCTTAGCAGTGGAAGAATTTACCTTCTGTAAATATGTTCTTGTATCACTGAACAATCCATTAATTCATCCTTTCCAGCTGCCAGCCAAGAAGCTTTATAAGGTTCATCTTCAAAGGCAGATAAGACAAACCGAAATGGAGATGGACCTTATAGAGCTAAAAATGGAGAAGAAAATAACCAGACAAAAGGCGAAGCTTGAGGTAGAAATACTGGTGCACCGCCTGAAGTGGGTCTGTGAAGATGGATTTGTTACATGTTAAATATTATACACATAATTAATAAAATAATATTTTTTTTCTTTCAGGAAAGGCTTTAGTTAAAACTCTGATTGGTTCCTGCTCTGAGTAGCCGTTAGCCTGACTCCTCTATGAGAACTCCCAGATTCTCCAAGCTCTGTTTACTCCGACTTCTCATCTACTAATACTGAATTCACAGAACTACTATTATCCAACCCCACTTTTATATTAAACACGCCGCTTCAAGTGGACATTTCCTAGGTTTTCAGGCGGATTTTTTTTAACAATCATAGCTTTCAATTAACTTCTCTTTAAAAATGCCGACCCAGTTATGGAGTGCCTTTTGTGCAATTTAATAGTCAAAAATTAAAACCAATAATTTGGGTTATTTAGCTTGTCATAAGAAAAAAAAGTGACATATTTTTCAAAGTCATATTTGCGTCCATTATTTATTCATTTATGTCACTATTTCAAATTATATAATATATATATATAAATATTTATTGAACAAACTAAACATTTAGCTTTGAAGTAAACATTTAACTCAAAGCTAAATATTTAGCTAAAATACAAATTCACTCGCCGATAAGCGGAATTGGACTATCAAAATAAAAGCTGATAAATCAATCGGTAAACATCTTTATTGTTGTTAAAACAACTCATCCTACATTTAAGCTGAAGTGTTGGAGATGTCGGGAGAAAAATAGACAATGATGAAGAAGTGACATTCAGTCTCGCCAGCAGTTTATAAATAGGTTCACAAGAACTAGCTTTTATTTTGATAGTCCACCTCCATCTATCGGCAAGCAAATTTGCATACTGGCTAAACTTTTAGCTTCGAACTAAATATTTAGCTTGCTAACAAAGTATTTAGTTGGATGTTAAATATTTTATTTGTCAACTAAATATTTAGCTTGCTAATTAAATATTTAGTTTGAAACTGACATGCATACATGCAAATTAATAAATAACATGGACGCAAATGTCTTTGAAAAATGAACCCCCAATATTTATCTTATGACAGGTTAAATAACCCAAATTATTGCTGTTACTTTTGACTGTGTAACTTTACAAACAGCACCTCATATCCAGTGGATGCAAAACAACAATACAAGGATTTTTAAATTTTTTTTATTCTTTGACATATTAAAAATTAAAAGCTAATTTTCACCATGTGATGTTACATGGGAGGGAGCCATAACTTTAGGAAGGGATATTGTTATCATTACAGATGACCATTTCAGATAAGTCTTCATAAAACTGTTTTCACACAAACAAAATTAAGTGCATTACCAATCATACTTTATTCCAATAAGAGCATAGTAAAACGGAGGTTTACGGCCTCATTTGGAAGTTTATGTTTTGTTTGGAAACTCACATTTTCTTACAGGTTCTGATGTTCAAATTATATTCTTTGACACTGAATATAAAAGTAATCTGATGCAAAAAAAATACACACACTTGCAAGATCACACACTCGTTTCAGTTCTGGTGCACTCGCTACTGGTCTTCATAGAAGACTTTCGCCATGGCGACCGCAACCTTGGCCACTTTTTTGTCCTTGGCGTCCAGGCCCATGTTGGCACGTGCCACTTTTATCCAGTACTGCTCGGTCCGGATCTGGTAGTCCGTCACCGTCTCTCCTTCCTGCACCGCGGGATGCTCCTCCTCCTCCTCTTCTTCTTCTTCTGAAAACACAGACAGCGGGGGGTTAAAGGTGAAGACGAAAAGATCCAGCTTATCTTGATGATGTGGTTTATATCCCTTGAACTGGTTCATGGTTGCATGATTTAGCATAATTTTTCTTGTTGTTCTTGTGCTCTAGTTTGTGTTGGTCTAGCACATAAAACCCTAATAAAATACAGGAAAGTTTGTGTTTGTAAACCAAGAACTTTCCTGTAATTGTGCAGCAGTTTCATGACTCACGGCTATTTTCCAACATGCTGAAGACAACGTTTGACCTGACTTTAACCCAAGTCCTAATAGTTTATTATTCCCACAATGCTGAGGCATTTGCACTTAAAATGTGTTAGAAATGTAAAAAAAATGTGAGTAAAACTGGAGAAAGCCGGTAATAGAGTAATAAAATGTAATTTATTAGCAACTAACAGTGTAGCTTTTGTATCACATTAAAGTTAAGCCAAGTCCTGATCTTGATTCTGCACTTGTTGCTGAAAACATCAGAGATGCTGAGTAATCTCTTGCCTTCATCTTCCTCGCTGTCTTCCTCCTCCTCCTCCTCTTCCTCCCCTTCTGCTCCTCTGGCTTCGTCCTCCTCCTCTTCATCCTCTGACTCAGACTCTTCCAGCCACTCCTGTGTCTCTGTGGAGAAAGAAATCATAAATCATCATGAGGCCTCGCAGCCTCCTCTCCTCAGCTGGGAGGAAACCAGCACGCACACTGGCGGCCATGATGGCGTGACCTCTGCCTCCGATTGGCTCACTCACTCGGATCCATTTCAACCAGCACCTCCCACTGCTCCATCTTGTCCAGGTCCAGGCAGTAGAAGTCGTTCAGGGTGAACTGGCGGTCTCCCACTTCAAACATCCCACCGTACAGGTACAGCTTGCCCTGACGCAACGTTGCCATGGCGCCTGACCTCGGACAGGGCTCCACAATCGGGCGTGAGACTGAATCTGTTGAGCGAGACTCAATCTGAGTATAAAAGGTGCGCTTTCTTTGATGCTTTATGTCTCAGACACCAGTTCCATTGTCTCTGTCATTTGTTACCATCTTCATTCTCTTCCTCTTCTTCCTCCTCCTCTTGAGGACCAGGGATTACTTCCTTGATGGTCATCACTGTGCCGTCCTCTGTCACGACCTCCTTGATGACCTCAGTCGGTCCTCGAGTCGCTGCCTCCTCTTCCTCCTCCTTCCTCTCTGCTCCATCGTCCTCTGCACCGACTTTCTTCCCCCTTCGTCGTTTCTTCTTCTCAGACTTGGTTCCCTGAAGAGAGAGACCAAAACTAAAGAACTTAAGGGTTGTCTGGTCCAATAAATCCTGGAATATTTCCTCTTGCAGATAGAATGAGTTTAGCAAACGTTTTTGTAGCTTTAAAAACTACTAGCTCAACTCAACTTAGCTCAAAAATAAATAAACATTATGAAATAAATATCTACAGAAATAATTATTTGGACAAAAATATGTGACAATAAAATTGTGAAAAACTACATGCATATCATATTTATAATATAAAACTTTAATTATAAAACTGCAATTTTTACCCCCATTCAATACAATCAGTTTTTATTCCAAAATGCCATTTTCACAAAGTAAGCTTTTATTTGATAATGGTGTTTTATCCAGTGGCTTATTTATTTAATAAAAAAATCTTACATTGTTTTTGTGTTTTTTTGACCACCTTAAACTACCTATTAGCAAGAATCTAAAGTGCAAGCCTTACAGATTAACTTCTTTTTCATCAGGCCAAGATGGTCATGTGAAATTTAATAACCGCGTCATAAATTAACTGTGAACTTTGAGGACATGAAGTTGTCCCCCCCAACAAATCATTGAACACATAGATATATTTTAAATAATATATAACTGTCCAATAAAAGTGAGACACAAAGGATAAAAATTACAAATGCAAAACAATGAACTACCAGCTGCGCCACTGCTCCTGGTTAGAGGGGAACCAACCAATGTGTGAAAACCAGTAGGCTAAGTCTCTTATCTCACCAATTGTTCTATAAGCTCATAAATGTCTGTTAGATGTGGTCATAACGGTGGAAAATTGCCACTTAATGCTGAAGAATATCTTAAGATGTTGAAAAATATCCGTATAATTCAACAAGAGATATTGTTTATCTATATATGGTTAATGTCCTGTTAGCATTAAAATTTGCACATTGTTATGTAGGGATGGGTACCGAAACCCGGTATTAAATTGGCCCCGGGGCTGATTCTAAAGCTCCACTCGGACCGATAAACTTCAGCCTTATCGGTTCTCTTAACGGTAAAATTAAGGTCGCATCCATGTTTTGCGGGACAAATAAACACAAGCCAAACACTGTATTGCAGCCCACTCCTCCTTAACAAGCACACACGCTGCGGGGAAGGAGTGGCGACTGCTGCGAGCTCACGTGTGTGCGCGCAGCAGTCGCCACTCCGTCCCCGCAGCGTGTGTGATGGCAGAGCGAACGAAAAGATCCAAAATTTGGCTTCATTTTACGAAATGCCGGTAATGGACGCTGTCACAAATGTAGCCTAATAAAAGCTTTGTTTGCAAAGGCGGGAATACAAGTAATTTGACCAAAGACCTTGCCAAAATACACCAACTACAAACCGAAAGATGCACGGTGTTTGACCGCCTGAGTGCTCCAGCAACAACAACCCCTGAATTAGATACAACAGATATGTATGTTTTTGTGCAAAGCAAACACGTGAAGCATGGACAGAAGTTTGCCATTTCATTCTTACAATTAATAAATGCTGGATATTTTTGAACAACAGCTTCCTTCTTATCTAAGTTACTTTTTTTTAAACTACAGTTCATTATTTGTGTTTTTCCCCTTTAGTTTTAGTCTTTCAAAAAAAAAGTACCGATAAGGATACCGATAAAGTACCGGATCGATAAGGAGTATCATTAAGAGTAGTAGTATCGATAAATCCTTAACGATACACATCCCTATTGTTATGGTGGCTGTGGCCCTGAAAAGAAAACCACATCAACAAATCACTAAAGGCAGCTTCATTCCGTACATTTCTCCTCACCGACCGCAGCGGGTCCTCCTCTCTGAGGCACCTTGTTCCTCTACAGGAGAGCTCTCTCACAGCGGGGGGTAAAGAAAACAGTGCGGCTCTATTTTGTATTTAAAGTTTCAGATGAGCAGCAAAGTAAAGTTAGCTGCTAAGAATCAATTGAAAGAACAAACACAATGGTGTCAGATAAATCTTAAGGCTGTCCGTCATTTTGATAAATTAGGCTTTGGAGCACGCTCCGAAGAATCGTGCCAAGCACCTGCGCCAATAAGGCGCATAATCCATGATTTCCTCCCGCTGAAGCGATAGCTTGTGGGTCAGGAAATGGTTCATTCAGAGAGTCTTTCCGACTTCTGATCACTTCCATCGCAGAAATGTTCTCTGATTTTAAAGCTTTGACTGGAGTGGCGCTTGTAGTTCAGCCTCCAGTTTGGCAGCGGAGTGTGGATCAGTCCCAGGCAAAAGTCCAAAACTTCATGACAATAAACTCAGATCTCAACAACAGATCTCAGGTTTGTGCGAACTTGGGAAGTTGTGAGTGCTATCCTTCAATTTCATTGTTTATATCCAGTTCCGGGGCCACAATCAGTGATTTTTTGTCTCTGTGTAAAAACAATTACATGGATTCAACAGCTTGATGTGTGATAGCACGATATGGATTCTCTGTTCAGCTCGTTTGGATTGAATATTAATTAAACTGAATAAAAATAACTAAATATGAG
This sequence comes from Valencia hispanica, assembly GCA_963556495.2. Classification (NCBI taxonomy): domain Eukaryota; kingdom Metazoa; phylum Chordata; class Actinopteri; order Cyprinodontiformes; family Valenciidae; genus Valencia; species Valencia hispanica. Next base: position 5,504,455 of record OY747706.1, read on the forward strand.
GGCTGGGCGACATGGCCTGAAAATAAAATCTCAGATTTTTTCACACCAAATCCGATTTTAAAGGAGTCATGACCTGTAATTTTCACTTTTCCATGAGAAAAAATGGATGTTATGATTGCCTAACGATTATACACTGCCCGGGAAGCCGATATTTAAAAGTGAAGCGTTTGTTTACCCCTGGGTTCGTCAACCAGCCCACACGCACTCAAATACGTGGTTTTAATTTCTGGCCGACTTGACGTCAAGTCGGCGCAGGATATACCATATATAGACATCGCAGACCTACCTATGCTGCAGGAAGCCCGCCCTCCCTCTCTCCTCCTCATATTTAGTCAAGCACCGCCATTACTGAATTCTAGTGATGGGAATTCCAGCTCTTTTTGGAGAGCCAGTTCTTTTCGCTTGGCTCACCATAAAGAGCCGGCTCTTTCGGCTCCTCAGATTTTCTGTTGCTTAAAGTGTATTTATTACCAAAATTAATGCAAAACGATGTCTACCAAATGTACCAAAACAAGCGGGGGGGGGGGGGGGGTGAAAAAATAAAAAAAACAGCTCCCAATTACGAGCCGGCTCCCATCGTTCACTTCAAACAGTTAGCTCTTAGAGCCGGTTCGTTCTCGACAGACACATCACCGATTCGAAGTACGAACTCCACCGTGAACCAATCAACGCGCCCCTCATTTGCATTATTACAATGACCGTCCACAACAGCCAAAGTATCGCATCAGATCTCGCAAGACAATAATGCCTTCAGAAATAAGGGTCAGAGGAGCTCTGTGTTTATTTTTTCCACTTTCTTTCAACTTTTCTTTTTTAGAAGGGCCTGAAAGACTATAATAGAGCGTGGATATCCAAGATAATACTAGGTTATGACTCCTTTAATCCATGTTTTTCTTTCTCCCTTTACTTTCTTAAACAGAAATAACAGATGACAGAATCTATTTTTTAAACTCTTATTTTAACATCTCCTTTGGGAGTCTACCTCAATTCAAAGTTGTGTGAAAAATCTCGATTTTTTTGTTTGACCCCGTTGGTCAAAATGACGACTGGTCTACCACGGCCTCTTATTCAACACCATGAAAAGCATAATGAATCCACACTGAAGTTGGTTTTAGGGTGTAAATTTGACAGATATTCATCCCGTTTCAGCAGAATTTTCAATATTTCACCAATTTGTGACACTGATCCAGCGGGTCTGATCATCTCTTTGAGTTGCTGCTGATCACAGCAGGTCACTTAATGACAGACTACAGAATAAAATCAGCAGCTTTCACTTCATGTTCCCTGGTCACTCCAGGATTATTCTACTAGGCTTTACAGATAACCTTTCAGATTTAATGTTATGTTGATGGAAAATTTGTGGAATTATTTCATAGCTCCCACATCATGCAACTTGGTCACATTTTATTTTTTGGATGGTGTCTTCTCTCTTTTTTGTGAAAAGATTACAGAGATGTTGAAGAACTTTACCTTTAGGTTTAACATCTGTCCAGGCCTGATCTATGCAGTTGTTGCTCTACTAGTGAAAATAGCCATGTAATTTCAGGACATGTTTGATGTTGGATTATTCTTGAAACTATTTCGTTAATAGTTTTGGAACTTTATTTTGATCTTAAGTTTTTTTTGTTTTGTTACTTTAATGGACTATAGTGGAAGAAATTGAGAAGGGTGCAAAGAAAGGTTGTTAGATGTGGACATAAAAGTGCAACAATGCCTGCTCCCACCTAATACCATTGTTTAATTTGCTGGTTGTACATAGAAAAAACAGTATACAAGTAGAATATGGACTAATTACAGAACAATGCTATGGCTACTTTTATGTAACATTCCATAACATTATTTAACATCCTGAAGGCCCACCCTGCAAAGCAAGCTGCAAAGCAGGAGAGGGTTCTTTTTCATGTCTCCCATTACTCCCCCGCAAAAATGAAATGGGATTTCCGCCCCTGTGTCCACACATTCAAAAAGTGAGACTCTGCAGACAGCTCCTTTGATGGCTCATCTGTACTCAGCCCAATGTCCTTTTATTGTTGCAATTGACTGCGTGTGCGCATTGGGGGTTGGGTTGGGTTCGGGGGGTGAAATTGTGATCATGCTTTTAAATCTGTTGGGGAGGGATGGGAATATGGTTTATGTTGGGTCATTTTTAAACTGCAAAGCACTTCGAGTTGCAATATTTGTATGAAAAGTGCTTTATAAATAAAGTCTGATTGATGGAACCATTCAAGAAGAGGCCAGCCTAACTCCAAGAGAGGATCGACTCATCCAGGAGGAAAACATCTAAAGCTCTACTGGACAAGCCTGACTCCCTGACTTGCCAGTGGTGGACTGGGACTGCTTCCTGACCTAAATGACTTGACCTGACTTATAGAACCCTGAGGTCTGCGCTCTACCTGAAAATCCTTAAGGACGATGTCTATCCATCATGTGCTTGCGACCTTAAAAGGCACAGTGTTTAATATTTGTACCTGTTTACTTAAAAATTCTTTGTATCCTGTTCACAAACATGTCCCGTTTCATTTATATTTATCACCAACATCTATTCTAAGCATTCCTATTAAATTGAGATTTAAAATTTTTATGTACATAAACTGTGGTCGACCAACGATAGTGATGCGCCATCTTGAAATACGGTAGCTGTTGAGGGACATTTAAGATGTAATGCTCCGCGTTTCGTGTCCTCTCTTTAAAACAACAATCTTCGACCTCCCTGCCTTCCAACATTCATGTCACCTCTTATGCATAATTTGCTTGTAACTGTAACGGATGCTGGAGGGGAATATATTTTTTTAAATAATACTTTTTGCAGAATTTTTTTTAAACCATTAATGGCTGCATAGTTGTGGTGGAACTGTTACAAGGTTTTGCCTTTTGAATATGGTTTTGAGTTATGTGTTTTTTTATATCACTAATTTTGGTATAAAATCAGCCTTACAATACAGACAGGAGGCCCATGTAACATCTCCAATTAACAGGTTTAACCAGCCTTTTGACTTAAGGGTTTGTTTAGGCTGAGACTTGATGACTGTTTAACGTCCGTCACATAGAGGCGCACACACAGTGGACGAGGTGAGAGACTGAGGTCATGATAGTGTAATCAGTGATTTATTTAGTGTGCAGTCTTTTATTTTAGACAAGGAGATTTTTACATTTACATCTAAAGGCGGGTAGGATCAGCCAGTGGCGGCTTCTAAGCATGCGTGATTTAGGAGCGTTCTGGCCTCAGTTGGGTAAATATCTGCTCTGACTCCAGAGCAGCGTCATCAGAAGACATGGAGTGAACTTTGACAGTTATGCTGATGATACACAGCTGTACATCTCCATGTCTCCTGATGACACACGGCCAATGGATGCACTTTTTAACTGCATTTTAGACATCAAATCCTGGATGAGAGAAAAATTTCTCCAGCTCAACCAGGACAAACCTGAAGTTTTAGTCATCGGTCCTAAGACTCTTTTACCAAAACTACAATCACTGTCTTTTAATCCTTTACAAGTGAAGAACCTGGGGGTCATTGTTGATACTGAGTTGACTTATATCCTTCAAATTAAAAACATTACTAAAATAGGTTTTTATCATCTAAAGAACATTGCCAGAGTCCGACCCATTCTCTATTAGGCCATGTTTGGGTCAAAACTCAAAAGAGCGATTATAATGAGGGAAGTTATGAGGCAAATCAAAAACAGAAGAATATCATTGAGATTTAAAATGCAGCATTTTTAGGCAGCATTATATTTTTGAAAAAGCTAATTTTTCTTTATTTAATCCTCTTTTTTTCATACTTGCCCAATCCTGGAAGAAGATAAAAGCTACTTTCATTCTTTTCAAGACCTGGACCCTACAGATATGAAAGCTTTGAGAGTTTTTTTGTTAGCTCCTCTGCTTATCTCTCTGAAGGAAACTTTGCTGCAAAGATCCACACCCGAGGAACTATGACTGTTGAACCTAAGAGGAGCAACAGATCTCTGAAACACATTGGACACTAAAACAGAAAAGTGTTTAAAGCACCACATAAACCAACACTTTCAGGAAAATGTTCCGTTCTGATATAAACTGATGAAGCAGAGTTGGGTTTACCCTGAGCAGGCCGGGGAACCAGCGGTTCTTCACCGGATCGTACAAGTAGATGTCGTTGTAGAAGTCTCCCTCCAGCGACTCCTCCTCTTCCTCATCACAAACCCCACCGAACAGCACCACCCGCCCCGCTGGACCCACGGCCAGAGAGAACCCAGAGCGAGGTGGAGGCTTACTCCCGGATGGGCTCAGTCTGGACCAAGACCACTTTTCTGCAGGACAAAGAATCAGTCCATCAGGAGAGACGGCAGCCACAGGATTTCTAGGGTCTCATTTATAAAGCTTGCTTACGCACAAAACGGGGTCTGAAAGACGCGTAAGTCACTTTCACTTTTGGACACAGAGGACACTAGCAGCCCAGTCGGTGAGATGGCAAAATCGTGAATTTATTCATTTAAGCCACATTTTCAGACTTGTAGAGCTTCGCACACATGAGCACACAACCAACAGTCAACCCCACCCCCGTCTCTGAAATGGTAATATAACTGAGAATCTGAATGAAAATATGTTGCATTTAAGAATTATATCACAATATGCTTATATGTATGTGTTCAGATTACACAGCAATTGCACTTATTGGTGCATTAATTGTGTAAAGTACAAATATAAATACTGCAGTGACACTCCTGCATAATGCTGCACAATGGATGCACTGGTGCTCTTTGAAGATCAGCCACTGGCAGGATCTGGATGGGTGGACCCGATTTGGATTCCCTAAAGCTGTCCTATTAGATCTATGTGCTGAACTGGGCCCGGTGTTGGATCTACCGACCCGCTGGAGCCGTGCATCCCGCCGTCCCGCAGCACTTTCTGGCTGTGGCAGGCCGTCTCTCTCTTTGCCTCCAATTAAAACGCACCTTTTCTATCAGGCTTTAAATATCTAGGAGTGCTGAAAGGTATTACGTTGACCTGTAATTTAGTTTAAACTTGCTTTTATTCCAATCTTATTGTTGCTACAAGAAGTAATAATATAACTCAGACTTTATATTTACTGTCATTTGTTTTACCGCTTGTGCTGATGCTTTTGTTTTTTTATTTTAATCTTTTTACTCTTGTTACACATTTTCTTATTGCCAACTATATTTTTGTCTTTTAATGTGAAGCACTGTGGTCGCCTTTTGGCTGAGTAAAGCTCTATATAGATAAACGTTGACTGATTGATTGAAATAAAAACGGTTTTCACTGCCTTCTTCAGTCTCAGTGGAATTGCGATTTCTCCGCCTCTCGGTTATCAGCCGGCTTAAGTCTATGCAGGATATTCCCCAGGCACTTTGCATTGACTGTTTATGGCAGAAAGTGGGTGCGTAGGAGGCGGGATATGATCCAAAATCACCTGAGCACTCTTCTAGGGAGAGTGTGATTTATAAAGCGGAGATTGTGTGCCGAGCTTAAGTACAGATTTAGTAAAGATTCTACGAAAAGCTTTATAACTGAGACCCATGATGATTGGTGTTTTACCTTGGCCATCTTTCCCCTCTCGCTTCAGGAGAAACATGTCTGAGTGGATGGTCCCCTTCTCCACGTCCTTCTTCACCCTCTGAACGAAGCAACGTCGTTAGAAGTCACGAGAAGTGAAATCACGACAAGTCGCAGTTCGCACACGTACCACTTTAGAGTATCCTCCATAGATGATGACGCCTGTACCGTCTGGCGTGGGGGTCATCTGACAGGCGGAGCGCGGTGAAGGGGCGGAACCTGATGGTGCGAGGCGCGACCAGGAGAAGGTATCCAACGAGAAGGCGTAAACGTCGTTGTAGTAGATGAAATCCCTGCAGAGGGAGGAGATAAGTCAGCCGAATCAAAGTACAGAGGAGGAGTTCGACCTGAAGCTTGTTCTAAACGAGATCAATCAGCCGGTGACCCGAATCAGACGTTTTTCATCTCGATCGGTCGGAAACTCAAAATCAGTGAATCGCACCATACCGTGTTACACCAACACCAGCACTTTTGTGTTGGAGCTATTGCTGGGCAATAAAACAAAAATTTTGCGATACCTAAATCCATGACTGTAACCGACGTCATTTTGCCCATGTTGGTATATTTGGTGTTTTTTAAAAAATGAAAAGATGTGTATAGCTTGGCAATGCTCATGTCCCTTTAAGATGCTGTACTATGTTACAGACTGACAAAACGGGAGCAGTGTTGTCAACTTAGCAACTTTGTCGATATATATGTCGAGACTCTGATGTGAAGCACGTATCCTTATGCCGCGTTCACACTGCACACTTTGTCGCCATCAAAAAATGCCCACAAAGCGACTAGTTTAAAGCCTATACATTTTTACGCCTGAAACGTCCAATGCCCGCCACTTGCTGAGCAAAAAATAAAAATAAAAAATGCGTGGACTGGGCTTCCTCTGTTGCCAGATGTTTTAAACAATGGCGGATCATATCGAGAGAGTATCTTTATTTGCTAAATAAAGCTAGACAACGTCGACGTCGGGCGCATCAGCGCCGTTTGTGGATATGGATGAGGTTCGCTTTCAGCGCTACTTTAAATGTGTAGTGACGTCACTACAGTGAGACGCTCTGATTGGTTGATGCTCAGGGGACGACGCCGAAAGTTGAGTAAGCTGAACTTCTGCGTTGCTGGCTTTGCCGCTTTGAAGCTAAGAAAGCAGCAAAAGCTTAAAAAATTGCCGCGGCCAAAGCACACAAAGCGGCGCAGAGACTCTGACGGCCTCAACCATAGACTTAACATGTAATCTTGCCGTTGTAGGCGTTGTCGTTTTGGGTGGTGTGAACCCGGCATTTCTCCTCTCACTGAGCAGCGGTGCTGCTGTGCCCCCCCCCCCCGTCTCAGAGCGCTCACGGCAGGCGGCCGCTCCAGCTGCCATCAGAGCAGATATTATTAGTGGTATTTAAAAAAAAACACATGACAACTCTGAAACAAACTCAAAAGGTAAAACCTTAAAACAGCTCCACCCCAACCACACTGGCATCAATGGTTAAAAAAACAGATCCTGCAAAAAAAAAATTATATTAATTATTCCCTGTATTAAAATACAGCCGCTGCACACTCAAACACTGTGCAAGATCAATTTTATTGCAAACCTTCGGCCTTGCAACCTTCTTTAATTATACCCTGCCGTGCTGGAATCGAACCAATGCTGGAGGACAGGAACATCGGGCGCCCTCAGACGGAGTTGCTGAACAGACTGATAAAAAGCTGTCTTGATTTCCACTACAGGCTGCTGGTGCTATAAATGCCCCGTGACCCGACCTCGGATAAGTGTAAGAAAATGGATGGATATTCATCTCTCCAGTGTTACAATAACATGCACATTATGCAAATGAGGCGACATCATTGAGCGACTTCTAGCGACTTTTGGGACAGCCAATAGCTACTTTCCGAAGCAACACTGGAACGGTGAGCAAATGGAGGAGGATTCAAATATTGAAGCGGCACGGGTAGAGCTAGTCGAGAAGCCACAGCCCCATCTAGAGAAAAAACGTTTGTCTTTTTGGCGGTGGAGTAGATATCGTCCATTATCGCTATAGGGGTGATATAGGGGGTAAAGGGGTGCTCAATATATCGTGATATTGATTTTGCCCAGCCCTAGTTGGAGCCATTTAAGGTGTAGGGAGCTATTTAAAAGGGAGAGACATGTCTGCAGTTTTTTCAGGCTGCGAGGGAGAGAGCGAGAGCAAAATTTAAAAAGACTTCTGTTTTTAGAATGTTTTCAATAAACTTTCTAAGATATTCATTGTTTTGTCGACTAAAATGTTTTATTTGGTCATTTTAAATAAATTACATAAATGACGTACGTTTTCACACTGTCTTATTTCGTTACATTTTCCAGCCTATTTTGTAATCTTTTAAATGATCAGCAGATCTCAAGGCTTTTTAATGGTTTTTCTTCTCACTTATTCCCAGTTGACTCTTTGTACCCAGCCAAGCCAGCACAGCGTGCAATCTGTGATAAAGAATTCTGAGAAAAGGAATCTAAAACGTTGGATGCCTAAGAAACTAGACAGATTACAACGCCCTAAGTTCTAACCATGCAATGTATTGACTCTGGTCCACACTCCATACCAGTCGGTGGCGGTAAAGCACCAATTTGTTGTTTGCAGGCCGTTTATTAACACAAAGAAGAAGCAGTGTGCTGTGTTATTGTTAGGCTAACTTGCATGCTAACAATAGTTCTGATGAAACAATGCGAGAAATACACACAAGGAAGGGAATTATTAAGGTTTTGAGCGGCAGATGATTTTGGATTTTAGGCATTATATTTGTTGTGGGTTAAATGTTTTAAAGGAGGACATTAACTGGACCGTTGCGGATGTAAAAATACAGTTTTTTAACGAGATGGCTGAATTCTGGGTTTTGAAATGTGGCTTTAAACGGTAAGTTGTCATTCATTTGCTTTCTGAGTGGTCTGACAAAAGTGTGTACTGTGTCCACAGTTATGATTGTATTATTGATTGGCATTCATCATTTTAATCACGAGCAGGGATAGGATGGTGTTGAAATTCAGCCCGGGAACTTGGAAGTTTCTTTACCTTGGGTGGGTCATGGATAAGATCTTTTTCCCCTCCCCATGAGTATCTCAAACTTTCTGCCGCTGAGGCGACCTATATTTGGAAGCACTGTGAGGTTAGACGGGCTTCCTTTCAAAGCAGAAGAGAGCTACTGACGTCTGATAGCAGGTAGCTAGCAAACAATATCAAAATAGTTGACAGCAGAATCCAGCGCAGCAACTGAGAGGTACTAATCACTCGCAGCTCCACAGTAGCGCTTACAAAGATCTTCTATAAAAGGAAGATGCTTTACTCTCGTACACAAACAGACACACAGCAGGATCGCGACAGTGGCTAAACTGCAGCTGCTTTTGGTGTACAAAAGCAAACGTTCTGGCCACCAATCTAAAACAGACCAGCCGTTTGGGAAAACTCCCAAACCTCCCTCTGGCCAGCCCGCCCATGTAAGAATCTCAGCTTTTAAGTCAATGTAAAAACGCAAAGGGGTTAAATAAAAACTTGTTTCAGGCGAGTCATTCAGTTCAGAGCAGAGCGTGTTATGGAGTTTATTGCTGTTGAAAGATGCGTTCGCTGACAAAGTTCTGGTTTGGTCCATCTTTCTTTTTCTACTGTAGCTGCATGAGAAACCATGAATGTTCCCAAATAGAGTTTAGTGATAGCTGGGTGTCCTTTCTGTTCTGTTTTGGTGTCACTTTTTAACGATGCGCAGCGGAACGTCGCACTGCGCTCTGATTTCTGCACTAGGGCTGCCACAAACGATTATTTTGCCGATTAGTCGACTAATCAGATCACAAAGTCTCACAAAGAGCAACTCTAGTTTTTCATTTAATAGATAAACTCTCACTTTGCTCAACCTTTTCACAGTTTTTGTGTCCATGTGACCAACAGGATCTTGGGCACCTGCCACACATGGACACAAATAAGCCAGCTATGTGAACGTTGCACTCCGCCACACATTTGTCACGACACCTACCCACCCTACTGTTGATGCTAATGTTAGCAGCTAACGGGCTAATTAGCTTACAGAGGCAACTGTCCCTCTTCGTCGTCAGCCACAACAAGATTCCTCTTAAGTTACTCAAGCATCACCGTTGTAGTGCCATGGAAAGCAGGTTCTACGTTGTGAATTGTGCATTACACATGCTTCTCTTTATTTTTTATAAAACGCTCCGTTGTCGGCTCACCATGTTTGGGTTTTTCCGGTGACGCCACGCTGACCCCGATTGCCACTGCTGCGCATGTGCGTCAGGGGCAGGAAGGCAGACGAAGCAGCGAAAAGTACAGTGACAGTTTTAAGACGAAAACGAAGCTTGAAAAATTAAACGATGATGTCGATTACTACGTTTGAAGTCGACAGTTTTGGTCCCCTTGACGGATTGTGGCAGCGACCTTTTTAGAACTGATTGAATTTGATTCCTTCATGAATCTCAACTTTTCCTGGATTTCAGCCAGTGGTAGTTTTTTCCACTACAGATGACAAATGAAAGCAGAGCTGATAACGACTGGTGTTCGTTGGGCCATGGAGGGGCAACTGGCCTCCAGTCGCTACTGGTTTTGGTTGGAATAAGTTAAATCAATAGAGGCGTGTATTATTTAGCGCCTCACCCAATTTGTTTTACCCCTAATAGGTATTTATGACAGGTTTTATCTAATTGTTAAAATCCTGTTTTATAATCCAGAACTTTGTTAAATATGGACATTGCCTTGAGCTGGTGGTCGAAAAAGTGGTGACATCATTCATTTTGCAAAGGTTTGAAGCAAAGGATTACTTTTCTCAGCGTAATAACACCCAAATCCCTCAGCCAGAACTACAGCGACATAATTAGAGACAATTTAGTCAAATCTAAGATTTAGGCTGGAAAATCTGAGTATATTTAACAGTTTTTTAAGGCCTAAAACTACGAGTATTAGGGCCATTGCAGATAAAACAAAATTCAGTAAATTTCTGCCAAAAAGTCAGAAATTTTTAGATTAATTTCACATATATTCAAGAAAAACCTCAGAAGTTTTCTCATTTGGAAAACTCAAATTCGCCAGAGAAAACTCAGATTTCTTCATTTCTATGATTCAATTCAATTCAGTTTATTTATATAGCGCCGATTCACAACAGATGTCATCTCAAGGCACTTAACAAGAAGTAATTTCAATACATTTATACAAACATTCCAATCAGTTAAAAAGTTTCCTATTTAAGGAATCCCAGCAGATTGCGTCAGTCATTGGCGTGAGGTTGGGCCCCGTTGATGCAGACTTTCCGACCACAGCAATCCTTCAGCAATCCCTCATACTGAGCAAGCATGTAGCGACGGTGGAGAGGAAAAACTCCCCTTTAACAGGAAGAAACCTGCAACAGAACCAGGCTCAGTAGGAGCGGCCATCTGCCACGACCGTCTGGGGGTTTGAGATTACTATGATTAAAGGCATAATGTTTTTATATTTAAACTAAGATATTTTCTGACATTGTAAAGTCAGAAATTTTGAAGAAAAAAACTTACAATTATTAGAAAAAAAATAAGTTTGCTGAGATTTTAAATCAGTTATTTCCGTCAGAAAATGCCACTCCTATAAGATGTAAGTGTTAAATTTACAAGATGCGCATCTGGATATTTTCAAAAGTATAAGTGGTAGTGGTGTCTCTTTTCCCAGTTCAGAACGACTTCTCCTGGGTTCAGACTTTCCATGAAAAGGGAGAGACTGTGAGGAAGAAGCTGCAACATGTCTCCATGAAGTAACCTAGGTCATATTATGGTGCAGTAACTAAAGTTGCACTTTTGCAGAGTGCTCAATGAGAGCTGCTTGATGCAGGCATGCTGCATCTTCTTCTTCACAGTATCCTCCGTTCGAGGCGTTCATGGCCTCATCTGCTCCCGGGAGAAGTCGTTCTGATACGGGAAAAGAGCCGCCCGCGTGAACCACAAGCATATTTGAAAATATCTAGATCTCCATCTCCTAAATTTAACACTTAAATCTTATTGGACTGGCATTTTCTGTCAGAAATATCTGATTTCAACAAACTTTAGAGTTTATTTCTGACAAATTTTGGAGGTTTTTTTACTTGCAAATGTCTGATGTTACAATGTCAGAAAACATATTAGCTTAAATATTGAAAATGTATGCCTTTAAATCATGGAAATTTCCCTCGCAAAAAATTTACACGTTTTCTAAATCTGAGAATTTTCTATTTGTTTCTTGAAAATATGTGAAATTAATCTCAAAATATCCGTCGTTTTTTGCCTGGAAATGTACTCCAAAATGATTCCTGGATCAGCCCCATCAGCGTCAGTAACCAGGGATCTTGTGTATACCTGGTGCTCTCATGGAAACCTCCAAACACCAGCAGCTGCCTCTTGCTGAGGACCATTCGGTGGCCGCTGCGGCCCGACGGACCGCCGGGAGCTCTGGAAAAGAACAAAAGATCCATCAAAGCTCGGAGAAATGCAAAGCAGCAATTAATTACTTAAATGCATTTATCTGACATGAATATGATTCAATAACAGCTTTCATTAAAAAATAACCTTTAAACAACATTCAGCTCCCTAAATGCACACGAGTCACTATTGTCGTTTCTTATTGGTGCTATTTTTATGGCTTCTCTCCTACTCTGCGCGTACTTGATGTTTTCCCACGTGTGCGTAGCCAGGTGCAGCACCCAGAGGTCCTTGTAGTGGTAGAACTGTTCCCCGTTTGGAGAAGCAAACTCTCCCCCAAATACCCAGAGCTGGCCTCCACCCTGCGGGACCACCACCGCCTGATGGGAGGAACAGAGGAGAGGAGGGAGAAGCAGTTTGGTTGCATCAGGCCTCTGCAGGTGAACTCTGTCCTGATCTGTGCTGCAGCAGTCTGCCCTCTTGTGGCTGAAAGGAGCAAGGTTCCTAGACCTTTCATAATTATATGTACATTTGTCCTTGGTCACTTTTTGGCATTTTAATATAAAATATACAGTAATGTGCAAAAGTTTTAGGAAGGTGTGAAAAAATGCTGTAAACAAAGAATGCTCACAGAAATATAAATGAATGTTTATTGTTAACAATTTTCAAAATGCAAAGTGGGGAGACAAGAAAAATCTAAATCAAAACAGCATTTGGTGTTACTACCTTTACCTTCAAATCAGCAACAGTTTTTATTGGGAAAACTTGCACAAAGTCAGGGATTTTGTAGGATTATAGTCAGGTGTTTGATCAACCAATTATACCAAACAGGTGCTGATGATCATCAGTGTCATAGGTAGGTTGAAACAGTCATTAACATTGACATTGTAGTTTTATGCTGACTCTTTCATTCAAAGCCATTTAAAACTATTTTTCATTTATTGTTATTTAATATTTCAACAGCTGTAAGACATTTGAGGTGATAGCTTGTTGTTTTGCACGTTATTGAACTGTTTTCTAATAATGTTCTGTTGTTAAATAAAGTAAGGGAAGGAGAGAAAAAACGTTTCCTTAGCACTTTTTAAAATTTCCCCCGCTAATCCGATTAATCGAGTTGAAACCCAATCCGATTCATCGATGATCCAAATAATCGTTTTTGGTAGCCCTAATGTCATGGCAAGATTGAGCTCAGCAACGAGATACATGGTAGTTTTACTGCATCATCAAGGTCTCTCCCAGACAAAGATTTCAAAGCAGACTAGAGTTTTTATTTGCTGTTCAAGCTCTTTTGAAGAAGCACAAACAAACGGGCAACGTTGAGGATCGTAGACGCAGCGGTCGGCCAAGGAAACTTAGTGCAGCAGATGAAAGACACATCAAGCTTAATACCCTTGAAAACCAGAAGATGTCCAGCAGTGCCTTCCGCTCAGAACTGGCAGAGACCAGAGGGAGCCGGGTATAACCATCTACTGTTCGGTGACGTCTGTCCAGAAGTAGTCTTTATGGAAGAGTTGCAGCCAAAAAGCCAAACCTCCAACGTGGAAACAAGGCCAAGCGACTCAAGTATGAATGAAAAAATAGGAACTGGGGTTGCAGAACAATGGCAGCAGGTGCTCTGGAGTGATGAATCAAAATGTGAAATATTTGGATGGATGAGTGTCTGCAAACAACAGTGAAGCATGGTGGAGGTTCATTGAACGTTTGGGGCTGCATTTCTGCAAATTGAGTTGGAGATTTGGTCAGGATTAATGGTGTCAATGCTGAGAAATACAGACAGATACTTATACATCATGCAATACCATCAGGGAGGCGTATGATTGGCCCCACATTTATTCTGCAGCAGGACAACGACCCCAAACATCCAGCCAAAGACATGAAGAACTATCTTCAGCGTAAAGAAGAACAAGTCCTGGAGGAGATGGTGTGACCCCCACAGAACCCTGATCTCAACATCATGGAGTGTGCCTGGGACTACACGAAGAGGCAGAAGGATGTGAGGAAGCCTACATCTACAGAAGATCTGTGGTTAGTTCTCCAAGATGGTTGGAACAACCTCCCAGTCGAGTTCCTTCAAAAACTGTCCGCAAGTGAAACTAGAAGAATTGATGCCGTTTTTAAGGCAAATGGCGCTCACACCAAATATTGATTTGATTTAGATTTCTCTTTTGTTCATTCACTGCTTTTTGTTGGTTGATGAAAATAAATGATTAACACTTCCATTTCTGAAAGCATTCTTTGTTTACAGTATTTTTTCACACCTGCCTAAAATGTTTGCACAGTTGCGTATGAATGAGTAAAGAAAAGTTCATCATGAAATCAAGGCCGATGGATAGATCAATCAACAATTCAGGAAAAAAATACACCTTTTCATTATTTCTCCATTCTTACTTGGTGGGAGCAGCGTGGAGGAGGTGGGTTGGGTATGTCGGATTTAACCCAGCTGTTCTTCTTGATGTTGTAGAAAAACAGATCATTATAGAGATACGTCTGCAAAAGAGAACAAAAAAGTTATTTTTAAGTTATTCGTAACTAAAACTGAAGGGGAAATTCCTCTGGATGATTTTCCAACTTTTTTTCCATTGAAGAATTCTCCTCCAAACAAGATGAGCTCATCTTTCTCAGGGTGTGCAGACAGAGACGCGCTCAGCCTAAAGAAGACGGGTGAATAGAAACATCAGAAAGCAGCCATGATGGATGAGATCAAAATAAATGAAAACTGAAATTCTAGAGATTTGAGGTTTCATTTTCTGATGACTCTGCTAGACAACGCAGAGTCAAAACCTGATTTCATCCTAAATGGATCATCCATCCATCCATCCTTCATGGATCATCCATCCATCCTTCATGGATCTTCCATCCATCCATCCATCCTGCATGATTCATCCATCCATCCATCCATCCATCCATTCATCCTGCATGGAACATCCATCCATCCATCTTGCATGAATCATCCATCCATCCATCCATTCATCCTGCATGGAACATCCATCCATCCATCTATCCATCCATTCATCCTGCATGAATCATCCATCCATCCATCCATTCATCCTGCATGGAACATCCATCCATCCATCTATCCATCCATTCATCCTGCATGAATCATCCATCCATCCATCCATCCATCCATCCATCCTGCATGATTCATCCATCCATCCATCCATTCATCCTGCATGGAACATCCATCCATCCATCCTGCATGAATCATCCATCCATCCATCTATCCATCCTGCATGAATCATCCATCCATCCATCCATCTATCCATCCATTCATCCTGCATGGATCATCCATCCATCCATCTATCCATCCATTCATCCTGCATGAATCATCCATCCATCCATCCATCCATCCATCCATCCATCCATTCATCCTGCATGGAACATCCATCCATCCATCTATCCATCTTGCATGAATCATCCATCCATCCATCCATCCATCCTTCATGGAACAGCCATCCATCCATCCATCCATCTTGCATGAATCATCCATCCATCCATCTATCCATCCATTCATCCTGCATGGATCATCCATCCATCCATCCATCCTGCATAAATCATCCATCCATCCTTCATGGAACAGCCATCCATCCATCCTGCATGGATCATCCATCCATCCATCCATCCTGCATGGATCATCCATCCATCCATCCATTCATCTATCCATCCATTCATCCTGCATGGATCATCTATCCATTCATCCTGCATGGATCATCCTTCCATCCATCCTTCATGGAACAGCCATCCATCCATCCATCCTGCATGGATCATCCATCCATCCATCCATCCATCCTGCATGGATCGATCATCCATCCATCCATCCTGCATGGATCATCCATCCATCCATCCTTCATAGAACATCCATCCATCCTGCATGAATCATCCATCCATCCATCCTTCATGGAACATCCATCCATCCATCCATCCATCCTTTGTTTATTTTTTGTTGTCTCTTTTATTGATCATTTTTGTAATTATTCTGTTTCTAAAATCATTTTCTGTCTTCCTGTGGGTTCACTCTTTAACCTCCAACGCTGTTTGTTGTTTGATTCCAGCCCTGCTATGAGCTCCAGGAAAAGCTTAGTTGTGAATGTGGAGTAAAGGTGTTTCACCTCGCTGACGGGGGAGGACAGGCGGTCTCTGTAACCTGGGTCTTCTTAGCGTCCAGATTCTGAAACTCAGCGATCAGAGCCTCCAGATCCTCCTGGGACCACAATCCGGGAAAAATAAAAAAATCATCTTCTGTAGTACATTTTAGTGAAAACAGAGTCGGTAAGGAGAAAACCAAGTGGTACCTCTTCTCTTTTGGACCTCTTGGAAACCTTTTTCTCCATTTTAGCGGCCGTCTTATCCGCTCCTTTCACCTTCTTCTCTTTCTTGCCTTTCTTCCCCATCTTTCCCGTAATTCACAGAGACGGATTTACCTGAATTCTGCCCGAACCGAAAGCCCAAACAGACTCCACATGCCGAAAAGGTTGCGTTTTCCCCCTCGCTTAGATTTACTTCCGACAACAAACTTGAGCTGCCGGTGGAAGCCAACAGCGCCCTCTATCGGATCGGGTGACACATTAGAGTTCAGATCGGTGGTTCTTCGAGGTTTTTTTTGGCCCAAACGCCTCAACAGGGATGCATCAAAATAAATCACGGTAACATCAAAACTTTAATTTATTGATTTTTTTATTTTCCGCAACTTAATCTAAAAGGCACAACGCATTTACTTCATAGATTTATTACACCCCAATACTTCAACTATTTTAATCATTGTTTACAGTTGTTCACCCTCCACTGGGTAAGAGCCAAAACAATCTTGTCTCCAAAGATGCTGGCGGTTCACACAGTCGCGTATCCATGCACATTAACTGAAAGTTTAGTGGAAGGTAAAGTTCTCCTTTCAGATAAAAGAGACTCGTGATATCGAATGTCGGAGCACTTCACGGTTCCCTCTGCTAACAAAACTTTAAAGATGCTGATTGCATTTCCCAGCAGAACTGCGTATATGCCAAAAGTACTGATCATAGTATCACTGTACCTTATTGGTCAACAAAATGGCCTAACCTCAACCCCATAGAGAATCTTTGGGGTGTTGTCAAGAGGAAAACGAGAGACGCCAAAACCAAGCATCCAGACTAGCTGAGGGCTGCCAATAAAGCAATCTGGGTTTCCTCAACACCTCAGCAAAGCTACATGCTTATCGTCTCCATCGTATGTGTCTAGAAGTCAGAATAACCAGGGTTTTTCTGTCAAATCCAGGTGATTCTCAACTGTCCAACCGGGGTCAAACTTTCTGGGTATCCTTCCACAAGCTTCTCCCTATAGTTTCTTGGAATTTTGGCCCACTTCTCCAGACAGAACGGGCGTAACTTCATCAAGCTTATTGACATTGACTTTGTGGTCACTTTGTGACTAATTTGGTGGTATATTTAGGGTCATTGTCCATTTGGAGGACCCATCTGTGCCAAGGGCTCCACCACATCAGCAAAAGATTTAATTGTTATACTGTTGCTGAAATGGTAAATGGTAAAATGGAATGTACTTGTATAGCGCTTTATTTAGTCCCTGAGGACCCCAAAGCACTCCACCCCAAAACACTTCACACTACATTCAGTCATTCACCCATTCACGCACTGGCGATGGCGAGCTACGTTGTAGCCACAGCTGCCCTGGGGCACACTGGCGCCACCGGGCCCTCTGACCACCACCAGTAGGCATAATCAGAATCAGAATCAGAAAGGGTTTTATTGCCAAATGTTGGGAAGGTTTACAACATTAGGAAATTGCTGCAGTACTTTGTGCAAACATACAAGAACAAACAGACAAACACTTAAATAAAAATATAATATGCTTAACAGATTGATATATACATGAGTGCAGGTAACGATCGGTGCAAATCAGGTGCAAAAAACCACAATATGGGTCATGTAACTGAGCGGGTGGTGGGAGCAGTCTTAGGGTTATTGTTCATGAGTCCAACAGCAGAGGGGAAGAAACTGTTCTTATGGCGAGAGGTTCTGGTCCGAATGGACCGGCGCCTCCTGTCCGAGGGGAGCAGGTCAAACAATCTCTGTCCAGGGGGACAAGGGTCGGCTGTGATCCGACCTGCACGCCCAAGTGTCCTGGAGGTGTACAGGTCCTGCAGAGATGGGAGTCTGCAGCCAATCACCTCCTCAGCAGAGCGCACAACATGCTGCAGTCTCTGTTTGTCCCTGATGGTGGCGCCAGCATACCACACGGTGATGGAGGAGGTGAGGATGGACTCGATGATTGCAGTGTAGAACTGCATCATCATCCGTGTTGGCAGTTTGAATTTCTTCAGCTGCCTCAGGAGGTACATCCTCTGCTGGGCCTTCTTTATGACGGAGGTGATGGTGGCTCCCAGTTGAGGTCCTGGGTGATGGTGGCACACAGGAAGCGGAATGAGTCCACAGTGGTGATGGGGGTGTCAGTCAGGACGATGGGGGGGAGTGGGGCTGTGTGCTTCCTAAAGTCCACAATAATCTCCACTGTCTTCTGGGCGTTCAGCACCAGGTTGTTGCGGCTGCACCAGGACACCAGACGTTCAGCCTCCATCCTGTAGGCAGACTCATCCCCGTCCGAAATGAGTCCAATAACCGTGGTGTCATCTGCAAACTTAATTAGTTTGACAGACTGGTGGTTGGAGGTGCAGCAGTTGGTGTACAGGGAGAAGAGCAGAGGAGAAAGAACACAGCCAAAAGAACACAAAGAACATAGAAGGGTGAAGTGTCTTGCCCAAGGACACAACGACTGTGCCACAGTCTGATACTTGAAATATAGCATCCTAAATTGGGTCCAAGCGGCCCCTCTTTGACTGCAGTATTTCACACACTGATGTTCCGATGGTGAATAGTAATTGTGCAGCTTTATTCGTGCCCAAACTTTACATTTCTAGCTGATATCTAGAGATGTCACTTAGATATTTCCACATGATGTTCCATCTTCATGATGTTATCTATTTTTTGTATTGCACCAGACCCTCTTGCAGCTAAATGTTCCTACAACATGATGCTGCCCCCCCAACTTTACAGTTGTGATGGGGTCTCAAGCTTAAGTGCGTCCCTTTTTTTCCCCTACCATTGTAACGATGTTCGTTAAGTCCAAACACAGGAATTGCCCCCAAAATAATGGAGGTTTTGTCCCAGAGTGCATTTGCAGTAATCTAGCTTCTTCATCTGGTTTCTTCCTCATTAAGATAGCTGGACATTCCCAGGCTGTTCATAAATGTTTGAATGTGGAAATGGAACTGAAGAGCAAACCAGCAATGTGGAGGTCCACAACTCTCTTCCTGGTACTTTGGTGTGTGTCTTTTGATTTTTCCATGATGTCACACAAGGAATCAGTGTGTTTGAGGTGTTGCATTAACCCCTTCAGACCCAACGTCCACTGAAATGGACATGACATTTACCTGGGTCTAAACCAATAAAGAATTTGGCAATTTGTCATTTGTTTTTGCGCCCACTGTGAGATTTGCGCACGTTTTAACAAGCGCAAACCTTTGATAAATCAGGCCATTAACGTGCTTCTGTTAGGTCTTTGCTGGATTTTTCCCCCGTCTTTTTTGCAAAGGATACAAAAATTCAGAAACTATTCAATTGTTTGGCTTTGTTACTTAATGTCCACTTGTCCTATAGCCTAGAAATCTAGACAAACTATAGCAGTAGCAACAGATTTTGCTCTGCTGGTTGGTCTAATCACGCTCCATTGCAGCCTCAGCAGGTCTACCATTGGCTTGGCTAAGTGTAGGCTGGGCCAATCTATGTTTGTAGAGAGATGTGGGCGGGCTTAGCACAATGGGGAACCTAAGTCACGCCCATCTACTTCCGGTCCATGGGCCTCCTACTGTCAAAAAATATGAATGAGAGTCAATAGAGCGATTAAAGTTATTTTCTGATCCAGTTTGAATTGCTCCATGGATTTAACATATGATGTCAGTAAATTTTTGCGCTTTTCTTTGAGAGATAAGCAGATAGAGGCATTTAAGTCCTTTGTTTCGACTGTGAATAGCGGACTGCCCCGTTGACAAATTTCCGTCGCTACGAATACGTCGCTATATATGTATATGTATATAGGATGGTCATTTGTCCTGTTTTGTCAGGATAAACTTCATGCTGTGACGTAATGAACATTATTTAGGATCTTTTAAGATTTCATTCCCAGAAGCTGTGACAGGCTCTTCTGAGAAACTCCAGGACAAGGACAGAGACGGTCCCCGTAGGTGAGAAGGTCCGTAAACAAAGCGGCAAACACATGAGGTCATCTATCTTCTGCAAGTGTGGAATGTCACAGGGAGAACCTGACAGATACCCCCTATCAGATAGAAATTGTCCTGGCACCCCGATATGGCATCTGACACCGCAATAGGAAAACCTTACTGATTGCTATAGTTTAAAATAATAGATTTTGTTGTTTCACAGCAAGGTAAAAAAAAAATAAAATTAAACTGATTTAAATAATTCTCCTAATTTAGCGGGGTTCACTGAGACTGCAGGCCCGGAAAATAGGATCAATATTGTTTCTGGGATGTTTTTTGGGATGAGTTTCACACAGTGACCAGAAGAGGGCAGATGTTGCTTCTCAGTGTTCAGACCTATTTTATTGCCTGACCATTAGAGAGATTGGGTCTTCCAACAAAGACAATATGAAAGTGGCATGTCTGCTTTGTGAAGATCCGTCATGGTAGAATAGATGTGTCTGTTTATGATGCATTAAAGTCTCATCTTTCATCTCCATCTGCTCTAATTGTTTCATTTTCTGAAAAGTTAGGAAATTAATGTGAAAATATAAAAAACACCTGGAATGTTATAAATGAATTATTAAATAAAAAACGAACAACTCGAGGAATTCCATCTCCGTTATGCGATGGTATAGAGAATTGTCAAAACCCCATCGATATAGCAAACGGTTTCAATTATTTCTTTGTGAATGTTGGTCCTTCACTGGCAAAAAACATTGTAAATACAGGAAAATTTACTTCACAAATTTTTGATCTGCCTCATCCTTGCTTAAATGAATTTGATCATCCAACTCCAAATGAAGTGCTTGAAAACATATTAAAAATGAAGGACACAGCTCCGGGACATGATGAAATTAGAGCTAGTCTCATAAAGAAAGTAGCTTCCTTTATTATTGAGCCTGTAACTTATGTTCTCTCTTTGTCACTCAAAACAGGCGTTGTAACAAGAGATCTCAAATTAGCTAAAGCAACTCCCTTGTTTAAGTCTGGGAATTCAAATTTATTTAACAATTATCGACCTATTTCAGCTCTACCTTTGTTTTCTAAAATACTTGAAAAATTTGTTTATAAAAGGATATTAAAACACTTTACAGAAAATTTGATCTTATATGATCACCAGTATGGCTTCAGAGAGAACATGTCTACAGAAATGGCTCTTTTACAGTTTGTCGATAAAATCACAAAAAATCTGCATGGAAAAAATAACACTATTGGTTTATCTTTAGATTTGTCAAAAGCATTCGACACAATAAATCATAATATTCTTTTGGCAAAATTACAAAATTATGGCATTAAACATATAGCCTTAAAATGGGTACAAAACTATTTGGATGAGAGAGAACAATTTGTTTATGCTAACAATCTGAGTTCAAGTAGGGGGAAACTGTTATGCGGGGTACCGCAGGGGTCCATTTTGGGACCCCCATTATTTCTAATTTATATCAATGATTTAAGAGTTGTTTGTAAAAATGTTATGGCACTCATGTTTGCAGACGATACATGTCTTCTATTATCTCATTCTAACATTGACTCATTGATAAGAGAAGCAAATGAAGAATTACAAAATATTTCTAAATGGTTTAAAGTAAATCAACTCTCTCTTAATATACAAAAAACTAACTTTTATGATTTTCAGCACAAAAAAAAGAGATTGTCAAGATATAGAGGTTTCAATTGATGGTTTAAAAATTAGCCAAGTGAACCAAATAAAATTTTTAGGTGTCATTGTCGACCAAAAAGTAACCTGGAAATATGATATTCAATATGTTTCTAGAAAAATAATGAAATCTGTTGGTATACTGATGTCACGAGGTGTGTGGAGAATGGACCCAAACGCACTCGCTGAAGGAAGGTGCAGGATGTTTATTATAGTGAGGAGGTCGTGGTGGTGATGATGATGATGAAGATGGCAGGAACAGAAACACTGGACATCGGGCAGGGAAGGAAGACGACACACCATGGGGATTGACAATTACTACTGACAACTACTAAGGAGATGATCCGGCCGGGAGTGAAAGGAAGTGAGGGGTCTTAAAGGCAGGAGGTGAGTAGGATCAGGTGTGGATGATGAGACAGACAGGTGAAGACAATCAGGCAGGAATAGGGCAGCGTGACAACTGAGTAGAGTTCGCTCTTTAATTGATATTTCATGTATGACAACATTATATTATAGTTTAATCTATCTATCTATCTATCTATCTATCTATCTATCTATCTATCTATCTATCTATCTATCTATCTATCTATCTATCTATCTATCTATCTATCTATCTATCTATCTATCTATCTATCTATCTATCTATCTATCTATCTATCTATCCCCTCAATTGTAAATAAGATTTTATTAATACAAAAGAAATTCTTAAGAATTATGAGTAATTCAAATAGATTGTCATCATCTGCTCTGCTTTTCATAAAATATAACATTTTGACAATATTTAATGTTAACATCTATTGCATAAATATCTTTATGTACAAGTATGTGAATATGACAAATATTATGCCCAAAGCTTTTATTAACTTTTTCATGTATTCTTCGGATGTTCATGCTTACTCTACAAGGCGCTGCAAAGACTTATATCTTCCTTTTTTCAGAACTACGGCCAATCAATCTACACTGAAATACAGAGGGCCTTCCCTCTGGAATCCTTTAGACCCCGCTTTAAAGACTAAAACCACTCTAAACTCTTTCAAAAGAGAGCTGAAAATAATGTTAACATGTAAATAAGTTTATCTTATTAATTTGTTATTTTTAAATGCTTGATGTGTCATTGTATTGATGCTTGATCATGTAATTTTATGTCCATTAAATGGGATTTTGGGGCGGTGGCTTTATAAGACCTCATGGTCTTCTCACTCTCCCTCGCACAGTATTTTCTTTTTTTCTTCTTTTATGGATTTGTAAAGTTGTATTTTAAATGTTATATGTGCAAATAAACTTTTATACTTTCATAATTGTTTCATATTATTTCTTAGCTCCTCATGGAGGTTCAAAGTAAAATCAACAGATTTCACATGTGAGCCGTTTCGGATATGAGAGTCTGAGAGTCATCTCCTTCTAGCCTTCTGTCAGCATGTTGCAATATTTTTCCTTTCCAGCATCCACATGCACACGAGCCCTTAATCAGCTGACTACACACACACACACACACACACACACACACACACACACACACACACACACACATGACGCTCCACACACTCCTGACTTGCTCTGCTCTGCTGGTTTTCTGCAGGGTAGATCATTGCCATTGAATTAACATGAAATGTCACGATTGAAATCACTCCTGGAGATTTTATTAAGTTCGGATCCTGTAATTAACAGCCATGCTTGCACATCATTTGGTAACTATACAGCACTGTGCAAAAGCTTTAAAGGTACCAGCTGGATTATTCTGTGAGCACTAATAAACTCACTTTAGATAAAGTCACCTACAGCAAAAGGTTTCATGGTTTTTTTTTCTATTTGTTTTAGTGAAAATTGCTATTTAGTCGAGATAAAGTCTTCCCTCCCAAAAACAAGCTTCCACTGACACATGCCTCTGGTGACATCACATCAGGCTCAAGGAACTGGGGAGGGTTCTGATGAGGACGCCTCGTCTTTTTCTTGCTGTTTTCCTACTTATTTAGATGTGATTCATCAAAATCCTCCTTCCAGCTAGATTGTTCACACTTATGGTGAATGGACTGGACTTATATAGCGTGTTTCTAGTCATACTGACCGCTCAAAGCGCTTTACACTGGAGCCTCATTCACTCATTCGCATTCAAACCTGCACACATTCATACACTGATACAGAGCTCGGTCGGCAACTTGGGGTTAAGCGGGAATTGAACCTACGACCCTCCGATTGCAAGACCACTACTCTACCTACTGAGCCACAGATGCCTGAAAATGGTGGCAGCTCTGTTGCGTTAGTTGTGATTGGTTCTTCTTCTAGACTATTTGCACATTTGGACCACTGGTGTTGGTCAGACGGCCCGATGGGGACAGTGTTCAGCAGCCTCGCTTCTGTCAATGTGGCCCAGGGCAGCTGTGGCTACAACGTATAGCTCAACATCACCAGTGTGCAGAGGTGGGTAGAGTAGCCAAAAATTGTTACTCAAGTTAGAGTAGCACTACTTCAACATATCTTTAATCAAATTAGGGCTGGGCAATAAATCAATTTTATCGATTAATCTATATTTTCTGTTTATGAAGATTTCAGTTTTGGATAAATCGAGAAAATCGGGAAAAAAAAACTCACCAATGCACTCCAAGGGGTTTCAGTAGTTCAAAGTGATGGAGCCCACTCAAGGTCTACCTTCCTGTTTTTACAGTGTGCATTTATTTGGACTTTGAATTCAGGTGAACTCCCAGAAAAGATGAAAAGAAGCAAGTTTTAAAAATATTTTTTGTCATTTTAAATGTCTTTTCAGGAATAGAAAGGGAGAAGAAAATAAGATCAATTATCGGAAATCGGATTTGGCATCACACAAATCGTAGATTTTATTTTTAAGCCATATCGCCCAGCCCTAACTCAAGTAAAAGTAAATGGTAGCCGTCCAAAAATTTAGAGTAAAAAAAAGTATTTGGTAAAAAGGCTACTTGAGTACTGAGTAACGTGATTTTTTAAATATATATATATAATGTCATACAGACAAAAATATAAAGTTATGGGCAAATTCTGGTATTTTAAGAATCAAAATGAAAAAAATTATGCTAATAAATAACATATTTACAAAATAACTTTTTAGCAGAAGAAACATTTCTAATTCAGTGTTTCTCAATTTAACACAGGTACTTATAGTAGATAATATACTCAGTACATCCATTCATTTTCTGAACCTGTCATTCCTATGCAGGGGTGTGGCTGGTGCAACACACACACACTCATACCAATTCACCTAACAGTCATGTTTTTGGACTGTGGGAGGAAGCTGGAGTACCTGGAGAGAACCCATGCATGCAGGGAGAACATGCAAACTCTATGCAGAAAGACCTCAGGCAAGGATTTGATCCCAGGACCTTCTGCTGCAAGGCAACGGTGCTTCCAACTGCACCCCTGTGGAGCCCCACTCATAGTACATAATATACACATTTGAACGAGGTAAAAAGTTCTTTCATTGAAAATGTATAGTTTTTATTGCATATTCACCTCAAAATGCAACAACAAGCTCAACAGGAAGTTTTGTGTAGAAACAGGAGGTCCTTTTCACTTCATTCAGTGAATTAACTCCCAGTGGGTAGAGTAATTAGAAGTCTTACTCAAGTAAGAGTAGCGATACTTTATAATAATACTCAAGTAAAAGAAAGGTGTAGCAAAACTTAGAAAAATCAATTCTTAAAAGTAATTTTTCTTCCAAAAAGTTACTCAAGTAAATGTAATTAGTTACTACCCACCTCTGCCAGTGTGTGAATGTGTATGTGAATGACTGAATGTAGTGTGAAGCACTTTGGAGTCCTCTGGACCGGATAGGCCTTTTACCATTTACTCCCTCTGGTTCTGGATGATGTGCTGCTGGAGGGATTTTCGCTCTTGCCTTTTGACATTCAGACAGTTGTTATGATGCGTAATCGTGGGTTTCTTCTTTTTATTTTTTTAAAACTGGGAGCAGCTGATTAGCATCGCAAAAGATCAAATATTACCTGAACGACAACGCCACACCCAAGAGGTGATGAAAAGAGGCTTCATGGATGCAGAGCAGAGAGAGAGGGAGGATATTCAAATCATCTCGTCCTTCCATCGTAACGGGCAAGGATCATATCCCTGACTCCCAACGTCTCTCTGACCACACGGCCAGACAGATATTTAAGGAAGAGCGGTAAAAGCAAATGAGGTGGATTAGCAGAGCTTTCAACCAGCTGATAGAGTCATCCAGGACATGTCACTGTGGAAGATCGTCTCTGCTGCCTGGATATAGAGCTGTTAGCATATCATAACAGTCATGAGACTGTCTTACAGGAACAGTCTTCAGTCAGAGGCTTCGTCACATTTGTTCCAAGACTGACTGCTACTTGAGATCCTACCTGCCCACTGCGTCACCTTCTAAAACGACTTTTCGAAGATACTTGGATGATATTAATTCATGGCTGTCAAGTCTCCCATTTTGGCATGTTGATATCAAGATCAACTGTGTCAAATGCTGCACTGAGATCCAACAGAACCAGCACTGTGGTTCTGCCACAGTCTGTATTTATGCGGATGTCACTGAAAACTTTGACGAGGGCAGTCTTGGTGCTGTGGTTACCACGGAAACCAGACTACAGATTGGCCTGTAGTTCTGCATAAACGTGTTGTCCAGATTCTTCTTCTTTAGCAGTGGTTTAATAACTGCTGTTTTTAAAGCCTGAGGGAAGACACCTGATAGGAGGGATGAGTTCACTATTTGAACAAGATCAGACCCAATAACAGGAAAAACGTTCTTTAGAAAAGCTGTGGGTAGGATATCAAGACAGCAGGAAGAGGAGCTTAATGGTATAGTGATTTTTTCAAGGTTTTTTGGGTTTAATTCTTGGAATTCAGACATTTTCTCTACATTGTTGTTGATTGGGGATGGCACTGGTTGTGGGTTCGATATTGAGGTACAGATTGACCGTCTAATTATTAGAATCTTTTCAGTGAAAAAGCTGCAAATTCATTGCAGGCCCTGGTAGAATTTAGTTCAGGGGCTACTGTCACTAAAGGATTAGTTAGTTTTTCCACTGTTACAAATAAATCCGCGGATTATTAATGTTTCTGTTGAAGATTTCAAAGAAGAACGATTCCCTAGCATATTTTAAAGTTAACTGATATCTATTCAGTCTCTCTGTAGATCTCACAGTGAACCTGGAGTCGAGTTTTCCGCCATTTTCTCTCGGCTCGTCGACACTCTCTTTTTTCACTACGTACCAGTGGATTACTTGTCCACGGAGACTTCTTTCTACCTGAGACTACTTTCACTTTAGTTGGAGCAAAGGAATCCATGATGTCTGAGATTTTCGCAAGGAAATTATCTACCAGCTTATTTACTGAGTTGGAGTTGGGAGATGAGGGGGATGTGGTGGAAGGGTAAATACGTTTAAAAGTTTCAACTGAGCTGTCACCTAGAAAACTGTTTTTTTATAGTGGTCTTACTGTGGCTGGATAATTAGAGAGGGTACTTTCAAAGAAAACACAGAAATGGTCAGATAATGCAATATTAATTACAGAGATGTTGGAAATATTTAAACCTTTGCTGATAATTAAGGCCAGAGTGTGTCCTTGATTGTGTGTGTCAAGGACACACAATCAAGTATGACCTGGCTAGTCTACCTACCAACTAGAGATAGGTAGACTAGCCAGGTCCTTTAAGGAAGTAAGAGTAGCAGTACTTCAAAGTAATATTACTCAAGTATGGTGCTTCTAGATGTACTTGGAAAAAGAATGTTACACAAGTAAATGTAACTGAGTTATGACTAGTTATCACACGCCTCCATGTAACAAGCCGTGTCAGTTCAACATGTGGCTCTTGTCATTAAAGTCAAATTGGCTTTTTAACCTGTGAACATGGAAATGTTTCACACTCGGCTGTAAGTGGTTTTAGAGCTCAGAGGAGCAGATGGCTGGATCACACCTGCATCCGCACACACACTGTTGTGACTCATCACTGTTGCGTCAGTGCGGCCCTCAGCCTACGGCCTGTTAGTCGGCGCTTCTGGTCGTGACCGATGCTGCGCCAGGGGAATAAAGGTCTGAGGTGATGAGATGGGGAATCGATGCCGCTAACCTGACAGGACAGGAAATCACTTTTCCCTGTGATGATGAAGGCTTCTCTAAATGACGCACGCCTCAGACAGAGCAGGAACACAAACACACAATTTACACGCTGTAAAACAGATTCTGCAGCTGAGATCAATGCTCAATTTATCCGGGACTGAAACTCTTTCCCGCTTTAAAGAGGAACATATTTATCCTGAGCTTCTGGTTTTAACCACCTGTCAGTGTTTAATTAGTTATCAGTTTAGTTCATCTACACAATAAAACCATAAATATGACCCAAACACAATTAACAAAAAACCAAAAACAAAATTACTTTCTCACCCACCCAGTATATATATATATATATATATATATATATATATATATATAAAATCAACATTTGTTTTTTTCCTTGGATAGCCTACATCCATCTCAATCACACAAGTCAGAATTAAACCACATTTTGTAGAAAATCAAATGGACGGATGGATGTTTTTGGGAAAAAATGTACCTTTGGATTACTTTTACTAGATCGTACTTTTTACTTTTACTTGAGTAATGTTTTTTTTGAAGTACAGCTACTCTTACTTGAGTGAAGTTTCTACTCTACCCACAGTGAGTAGCTTTGCTGAATAAAACTAAATGTTCGTTTTAACCAAAAATGCACGAGACTCACACAAACAGTTTATGTTGAACCTCTTGTTTTACATCTTCTGAGATGTTGATTTTTTAAATTGGGTTTGATTTGTTTCGATTATTTAATTCCATTTTTATTAGTTCGATTCTTCATCCTATTTGATTGCATGCTTGTTTTAATGTTTTCATTTTGGGCTGTTTTATTTATTTTAGGTTTTATGATTTTATTGTTCATTCTGTTGTTTTATTTGTTCTGTGTTCAGCACTTCTGTCCTGTGGGCGTTTTAAGTGCTGTATAAATAATGTTGGGATGGTAGAATTTGCACATAACTTGATATTTTTGTCCAATTACATAATTTCTAAGTATAAAATGATGTGTTATGATCTCAAAACAAGTACTGAATACTTGAGTATCCTTTTTACCAAATACTTTTTCACTCTTACTTGAGTAATTTTTTGGATTACTACTTTATACTTTTACTTGAGTAAAAATATGTTGAAGTAGTGCTTCTTTAACTTGAGTGCAATTTTTGGCTACTCTACCCACCTCTGTGGATGTCCTACTTCTTGGTTGGGATTTACTTTTTATTTTAGTCCAAGGAGGAAGACTAAGTCCTTTCTGTCTCCTGAAGTTTTCAACTGGTAAAATGTCAAAGGTCAAATGTTCCAGCTTTGTCTCTGTGTTCCAGGTGAATTTCACTGTTCTTTTTGTTCTGTTTGTGTTTATTTGACTTGAACAGACTTTGTACAGAGGAGCAAACAGATAATCAGACAATAGGGGCCCACAGCCCCCACCCCACCCCCCCATTAGATCAAAGAGCAAACCTGAAAAAGACCAAAATAATCCCAAGTGGCTTTTGTGTCTTTGGACAGTCTGTGTTTGTTTTTCCTTCTTCCTTTTTGTGTATTTGTTCATTTTAGTCCAATTCGGGTAATTTTACATCTGTTTCCTGTTTAAACGTTCTTCTTCACCTTCTAGATGCACTGTTAGACATTGCTGTAATTTTTACAGTAATTTACCATATATCATACAGTACTAAGCTGTAAAAGAAAGTTTACAGTTAATAACTGTAATTTCCATTGCGTTTTGGGACTTTTAAGTCGCCTGGTACTTTGTTTACAGTTTGTTACCGTAGTTTTCGAAATTACTGTAAGTTACTGTTAACTGTTAGTTATTTCTGTATATTTGAAGGTAAATTAATCAGTAAGAAGCTGTAAAATATTTTTTACAGTAAAGAACTAAATGTTATTGCATCAGCGGAGTTTTAGGTCACGTGGTAGACCATATTTACAGTTTATTACTGTAGTTTTTCGAAATTCCATTAAGTTACTGCAATTAACGGTCACTTAGCCGTTTACTTTAGTCGTTTTATTTATTCAAGACGGATAGCCGCCACTCTTCCGAAATCTCATTCTTTGAAAGGTCAGAGGAATCAGGCTTTCTCACAGTCCGCCGGGGGAATTTGCAAGTGGGACACGAGCAAGACATCAACACAGCAGCATACAACAATTTTATTTCTTCAGTGAAAAAAAGACCTTTCAGCAAGTATCCCAGGTAAACATTTGATTTTTTTAAGCATTTCAAATGCGCTGTCTTTTTTGGTGGAGGTTTACCGTAGTTCCCTCCGTGGTTCCCAACATCTCAACAACTCTGCTTGCTTTCATGATTTCAGATTTTTATTTCATGGAACGGTATTTTGTGTATTTCCTTTTTTTATGGTTTCATTTGCTTTTTTCTTCATATGGAAGTAAACTGACACGTCTGATAAACGGCAATCGGGAGGTGAACGTTTAAACCAATAGCTAGTGTACAAAAAAACGTATTTTAGCTTGTTTTGTTCTTTGTCTCCGAAGTCTAATCTATGGACTGTTTCGTGTAAGTAATAGTTTGAGGATTTTCATTATGTTTAGGTGAAAAGTTTGTAGCCACGGACGTAGCAGTTACAAAACTTTCTTTGTTCATGCAAAAAGTCATGGACACTTGGCCAACTACCGGTTTTCATGTGGGATAGAAACATATTCTGCCAATTTTAGAACATTTTCTGCATTAAAATCACACACACACAGGAACCACTCACCCACTGTGTCAAAAAAATCCTGACATATCAGCTAGGAGGTATTCATGAATGCAAAGTTCAAGGATGGGATTTTGTAGCAAATAATATTTCCTTGCTGTACATTAATTTAAGAGTACACATACATAATGGCAAAAAACTTGTCCATGTCCAACTTGTCCATCACTTGTCCATTTGAGAGGGGCTCAAAATAAAAAATCCATTGAGAGATACATGACATTACCTTCATCACCAAGACTGATCATGTTTGGTAAGAGTAGATGTAGAAATTGTTGCAAAGATTAGTATGTCCGATTTTGAAGTGTACCCACTTAAAGTACATATTTTTTGTTTTATAGGAACAACATACCTTGACACCATCAAGTGGATGGTGAGCATCGAGGGAAAGATGGCCAACATTCTGGACGAGGATCTGGGTTTCACAGATGCACGTTCTGTTTATTGGAAGCTTCTATTACTATAACTATTAAATGAAACATATTTTCTTATTTATCTCAGTTCAGAGAAGGGAGAGGGGGCTGATTGTTGGTTGTGTGTGTGTGTGTGTGTTCATGTGTGTGCAAGGGTCTACAAGTCTAAAAATGTGGTTTGAATTCCCAATCTTTCCATCTGCTGCGCCTGCGCTGCCATTGTTGTCCGTGTCCAAAATGTGCGTAAGCAAGTCTCTAAGCAAGTGTGCTTAAGGTTGTGCACATTTTTCCTTCATGGTTTTTTTTCTATAAATCACAAGGTTTGCATACAAAGTGACATACGCAATTTTCAAACCCCATGTTGTGCATAAGCAAGCTTTATAAATGAGGCCCCAGTTCTTTTGCCCCTTAGCCCGCTGCTGATGTAGCCTCTGGTTGAGGAGTAGTTTAACAAAAGGAACGTAACAGTTGTAGCCCGCGTTTTGGATACATCTTTGTGGCTCTTGAAGGTCCCGACTTTCAGCCACAGTCCACGTTTTAACGTATTAACACTTATGAAATAGAGTGATCACTTATCTAACAACACAAAATAAATTTAAAAAAAGAACAGTTTCTTCCCCTCTGCTGTTGGACTCATGAGACTCTTCTCACCACCGGCTCTGTTTCAGTCACATGACCCTGTGTTGTGTTTTTGCACCGGTCTGATACTGCACTGGTCATAACCTGCACTCATGTAGATATTAATCTGTTCACCCCAATTAATTTGAATGATCTATTTATTGCATGCTTAGCAGTGTTTATCTTATGCTTGCACG
Source organism: Valencia hispanica (assembly GCA_963556495.2). Taxonomy (NCBI): domain Eukaryota; kingdom Metazoa; phylum Chordata; class Actinopteri; order Cyprinodontiformes; family Valenciidae; genus Valencia; species Valencia hispanica. Next base: position 5,536,256 of record OY747706.1, read on the forward strand.
AAGCACCGCAGCAATTTCCTAATGTAAACCTGTTCACACATATAGCAATAAAACGTTTGTGATTCTGATTATTAAAATCCATGCGGCGTGTTCATTAGGTGTTTTATGGGGCCCCTGGCATGTTGGGGCCCACAAGAAACTGCCTATTTTAAACAAATGCTTCAGTCTAAGTGTAACAACTTTTGTGCAAATCTATCTATAAAAAATGCATCTGTGCTTTCTGGAAAAATTACAGATCATGTGTCTCATAGTTTTCTGAAGAAGGAAATACATCAAACAACACTAAGAGTCGTTTGTTCTGTCCTTCGTTTTCCTGAGTCTCTGTAAACCTAAAAAACAATAGAGAAAGTCGGAGTGTTTGATCCAAGCTCTCCACTCAGGGTCGGCTTGCACGGACCCGACACTGTGTGTGTTTACGAAGGGAAGGAAAAATCGGAGCTCACCCCTGGTCGTGTTCCCCTCTGACAGCAGATACAGACTGTTTGTTGTGTTGCAATTGCTTTTTATCTGCTTTTTCCTCACACGGCCTTCATGAGCAGCTGCGAGACAGAGTGTGGGAACAATGAGACCAGAATAAAGTCCCGGAAGAAACGGCCCTGAATCCCAGCGTCGCATTCCTGTGAACAGTCAAAGAAAAAAGGAAAAGAAAATCGGAATTTTGCACTCGGAAATAGTCGATTTTGAGTTAGTAACAGATTTTACATCTCTTGGAAAAGTGTTGCTGCATTTTTTTCTGGGAAATCAACCATCTGCTGAAGGAAGAGCAAAGACTAAACTCTACCAAAAAAAGGAATCAGAAACCTTAAAGCTAAAAAGAAATTTTGCAGCTGCCCAAATGGACAAGACAAAAATGGCGCTATTTCACCACAATGACTATGCGTGCTTGAAGGAGTCAGTTGTTCCGGCACGGTGGTGGCAGCATCATGGTGTGGGGATGTGTCACATGGATGAAATGGCTACTTGGCCCAAAAACTGATTAATTAACTTGGTTGGGATTAAGGTTATTTTCCTTTGAGTTCTCAACCAGAGACACAACAACAAACATCCATCCGTTTCAACGCATTTGTTGTTTCAGGGTTGCAGTTTTGTGTTTCCTCTGTTGTGTTGTCCGACTGACTCGTTGCAATGCGTCCAGCTCAGCCTAAACTGCTACTGTGTTGGATCTTGTATAAATGCGAAGTAAACTGCAGGAATGTTTAGTTAAGCAAATGAGAGATTATGTAGGTTACATATGGTACCTAAATGCAGAGGTGGGTAGTAGTTACTAGTTACATTCACTTTCCAGAAGGAAAATATTTACTTCCAGAAGGAGCATTTTACTGCACTGTACTTTTTACTCTTACTTGAGTAATAATATTATGCAGTATCTCTACTCTTAACTCTTGACCAAAAGTGCTCCAGACACAGACCTAGAGTTTATGTCAAAGTGAGACCTCTTGTTAGTTCAAAAGCTTTGTTGTTTTCCATCTGCTGAGCCTGTTTCAACATTTGGAGAAGAAGATTCAGTTGTCACTATATGCTGTCACTAAAAGTACCATGTTCTAGCATGAATATTTATATTACCTACTGTAAGTATTAGTTTATTAAGTTTTTTAACTGCTTATTCTCCTTAGAATGTTTTATTTTGTACTTATTTGTATTTTTATGTTTTGTTGAACTTAACTATATTTTTGTCTTTCTGGCATAAATCTTAATAATATATCAGATGTTATTATGAGCTACTTGAGTAGCCTTATTATCAAATACTTTTTTACTCCTACTTGTGTCATTTCTTGGACCGCTACTTTTTACGTTTACTTGAGTAAAAATATGTTGGAATAGTGCTACTATTGCTTGAGTACAAGTTTTGGGTACTCGACCCACCTCTGCTTAAAAGCACCATCTTTGCTTGTCAGCAGATGTTGCCACTGGACGGTTTGAAGGTGAACAAAAAATTATTAATTGCACCAAAGTTCTGCAACAATGGATGATTATAGTGGGTGGAACATGAAAATAGCAGATTTGTTGCTCCATTATCACATTATAAATTCAAATCAACACAACTCATTCTGGAGGGATTACAGGTAAACCAAAACATTATGCTTACTTATAGATGTCTAAAAAAAATCCTAAATTAATTCAGGATTTGAGCCCATGATGAATGTACATAAACTTCCAGCTCTGAAATTCTGAGGCCATGTTTCCTTTTTACTGTTCAGTTCAATCTGATTCTTAAGCTTTAACACAAGACTGATAAACTGCCCCCCCTTAATTGAATGCTCTTAATATTTCACAGGATTAAGATTATTGCCTGCATTTTCTTCCTTAAGACGCCAAAACAGCTTAGAGGCAGCAGCAGCACCGCCTCATCTGATCTTTCATTGCCTCAAGGAACATTTCTTTAATTGTTTACATGTTTGAACATAATGTTGTTGTTTTTAAAAGCAATCTTTCACTTATTTTGTTTCATGAAGAAACACAATTTCTTCATTTACTGAGAAAAAACAAAACTGTAATAAATACAATTGTTATCCAATTGTATTTATTTTCCATTTTGGCAGGATTAGTCCACCATATGGGGTGAGCTCTCTTCATTGAAAAGACTGTTAAAATGTTGTTGAAAGTTTTCTTCTCAGGGTGGAATAAATATGAAACATTTTAAAAACAAGATCTGGGCCGACCTGTTGGAACCCATAGTTGGTTTTCTTCAAACCACACAGAGATATAAAGACTCAGAAATATGCGTTCACCCATGCTAATATTTTGTTAAAGGTCCTTAACAGGTTAAACTTCAACACCAAATATTTAGCATCCTTCTTCAAGCTTTTGGCTCCATTTCGGTTGAATATTTGACCACCCAGAATTAGCAGAGCTCATTGAATTTTTCCTGGCATGGACTCTGTTGAAAATCAATATTTAACAGGGTCGAGGTCAGAGGTCACACCACAAACTGAATGTTAGTGTTAAAGTTTCAACCATCTGACCTAAACCGGCCCCTCAGATAAAAACTAACTGGCCGGGATGTTTAGCCAGCCATGAAGTGGCCACCAGAGTCGCCAGAGAGTGAAACCAGTTTAACATGGACCAGAACCATCTAACCTGCATTTTTGGATGAATTCATTTTCTGTAATGACCCGTGACTTCAAGCCTATTATAAATGTGTGGATTACGCTTAAAAGTGAGTCTGCCTTTAAACGGACCACTTTAAATAAATAGAGCCGCCCCACATCCAACCAGAACGATGCCAGAAGACTGTGGTTGAGGTTCAACCAGCCGGAGGACAATTAAGCAAATATTAGTGGGGTGTATTGTATGAATCCAGCCCGTATTTTTCCAACTGAGGTGATCAGGATTCGAGAAGACTCACTGAACAAGGGCTTTTCTGATTGTTTCAGTGTGAGGAAATCCAGCAGCATGCGCTCCTGCTGCATCAGTGGTTGAGCTGCAGCGATCTGTCACCTCCGGTCTGTGTGGTTCCTAGGATTTCTAAAAGTAGAATGGGAGGCAGATCTTTTAGTTATCAGGCTCCTCTCCTGTGGAACCAGCTCCCAGCTTTAGTCCGTGAGGCAGACACTCTGTTTACTTTTAAGGCCAGGCTTAAAACTGTCCTTTTTGATAAAGCTTATAGTTAGAGTGGCTTAGGTCATCCTGAGCTATCTCTGTAGTTATGCTGCTATAGGCTTAGACTGCTGGAGGACAGAGTGACCACTTTTCTCTCCTACTACTCTCCAGTTGCATTATTTGCTGTTATTTCGACTGTTAACTTTTTTTTCTCTCCATAGAAGCTCCACCTGGTCTGGTATCCTGCTTGGCTGCAATGCCCTGTTGGACGTGAACATCCTCCTCGTCCTGTTATCAACATTTTACTTTCTTTAATATAAAAAGTACTCCTACATCAGTTCTTTTTGTTCTTTCTATGTCTCTGCTCTGTCTTCTCAAACCCTCAGACAGTTGTGGCAGATGGCCGCTCGTACTGAGCCAGGTTCTGGTTCTGCCGGAGGTTTCATCTTGTTAAAGGGGAGTTTTTCCTCTCCACCGTCGCTACATGCTTGCTCAGTATGAGGGATTGCTGAGGTTGGAGTCTGCATCAACGGGACACAACCTCAAGTCAATGACTCGATGCAATCTGCTGGGATTCCTTAAATAGGGAACTAACTAATACTTTAAACTAATTGGAATGTTTTTATGATTGTATTGAAATGACTTTTCTTGTAAAGTGCCTTGAGATGACATCTGTTGTGAATCGGCGCTATAGAAATAGGCTGAATTGAATTGTATGGTGCAGTCACAGACGTGCTCCAACTCTTCAGCGTGCCGTCAGCTCCCGGTCGGCGAGACGGATTGAGTACGGTGTCCAGGTCTGGGATGATGCTCTGATGCTCTCATGGAATGTTTTTTTTATGATTTTAGTTACTTGTACTCGGTGTGTAAAGTTGAAAATATCAGCACGTTTGCAACAATTGGTCAGAGCTGTGAATTGCAATCTGTCAAAAATGACGGACGGCCTTCAGATTTTTCCGACACCATGCAAACCCCCCCCCCCCCCCCCCCCCGTCAAACACAGAAAAGATTCGGTTAAAGCGACGCCTGCTTGCAGGATCATTCTACAGTGGAAAAAAATGGTTGAACTGGATAACTGAAAGCCCAACTTTGTTTGGTGCTTTCATGATGAGTGAGCAGAACCCATTCAGCTCCCAGTTCCCCTCTGCAAAGCTAGAAACCTTGGGCCAAACATTTTGCATACAAGCAGTGGGAAGTGGGAAGCAGGAATGTCAGCCCACTTGAAGATCTGCTGAGTAGCAGCACTGTAGCAAAAAAAGCATGAGGGGGTTGAGAAAGGAAAAAATACACTTTAGAGAAACAAACCTGAAGTCTTTGGTTCTTTAGAAAGATATTTCTCCTTCATTGAAAAGGTCAAAGAGGGGAACGAGAAGCCTTTTAATAGAGAAACAAAACGGGAACCGAACCACAGTGTACAGCTTGTAGGCAACCAGCAGACACACGGCCGATGTTTGGCCAGTTACAAAACATTGAGATGGTCAGAGAAGGACTTTTTGAATCACAGTGTAGAAGAAAAGCACATTTCCAGCATGTAAGACATAAATGTGAAGCACGAAAAATGAAAAGGTCACATTAGATCTGCCACAGTAAGAAAAAAACAACAGAACCCCCCCCAGAAACAACAAAGATTATCCGGCAGCAAATCAACGCTTCTTCGTAGACTACCAGCTTTGAATCTTCCTGTTCAACGACTGACTGAGCAAAGCTCAGGTTTCCGCAGAAAACACATGAAAAGAACCACACCTGGTAATCATTTTCTGTACCTTTATCCCCATGCAGATTAACTTTGGTGTAATTTTTGAAGGTGATCTCGATATATAGTGGATCTTTCAGAGGTTTCTATTTACTTTTGGTTGTTCTTTGTCCCTCCCCAGTCGACCATTTTCAGAGAAATGTGGGTTTTGATATCATTTAAGCCAATTAACTCTGACCTATGAATCCTTCAAGCACTTAAGAGACTCTTACTATTAATGGATGACCCAGTGTTGTGTCAAGAATCCAATTCTAAACAGGATCTTCAGGCAATTTAACCCAGCAGCCTGTCACACAAACACAATGTAATCCAATTTATTTTGAGGAATCTATGAAACATTAAAAAAAGGTAAACATGAAACTGTGATTTACTCTTAACAGAATGATGCTAAAATCACTACATGATTCAGTTTTTTAAAAGACTCATTGCATTCATTGAACATTTTCACTGTTTTGTCTTGTTGCAACAGCAAACAAAGATGGGGTTTATTGGGATTTATGTGACAGACCAACACAACATGAAGCATAAAGAACAGCTGTGTCCTGTAGAGCACATTTATTGATATTTATTTATTACATTTATTTATATTGGGTTTTTTTGTGGGTTTTTTGTTGTTTTTTTACTAATCTAATTTAAATAGGCCATTATTCCGGACCTGAGTCCTAATTTCATACCATTACATGTAACGTGAGATGGTATGACAATAAAAGTTCCTTGACGCCTTGAATAAATGTGAAATTGGAGAAAATGTGGCATTGTTTTCAAAATTAGAGGAGCCAAAAATTGTTCTCGAGTAAAAGTAGCACAACTTCAACATATTTTTACTCAAGTATAAACTAGTAATCCAAAAAAATACTCAAGTAAGAGTAAAAAAGTATTTGGTAAAAAGGCTACTTAAGTATTGAGCACTTCTTTGCCAATGGTAACATGATTATTCAAAAATGATTAATTTGACAAAAATATAAAGTTATTTCCAAATTCGGAAGATTTAAATAAATAGAAATATGTGACATGATAGTAAAATAACAAATTTGACAAGAAATCTTTTTTCAAATGAATTTTGTTTAAGTAAAACTAATGAAACCAATAGTTAGAGTAGTTAATGTATAAATGTTTGACCCAGAGTCGACCTCCAAATGGCAAAACAGCCTCAGCAGGTAGAAAACAATGGTAAAATGATGAAACTTGTGTACAAACAATGTTTCACTTCAACTTAAACTGTGTGTGTGAGTCTCATGCATTTTTGGCTAAAACAAGCATTTAGTTTCATTTTGTAAAGTTACTCGCTTTGGGTAGAACAGCCAGAAATGTTACTCAAGTAAGAGTAACGATAGGTCATAAAAATATTACTCAAGTAAAAGTCAAAAGTACGGTCTTGTAAAACTACTCCAAAAGTAATTTTTTCCCCCAAAAAGTTACTCAAGTCAATGTAACTAAGTAAAAGTAACTAGTTACTACCCGCCTCTGAATTGGACTCAGTTTGAGCTGTTCTGCGAAGAGGAATGGGTCAAAGGTTCAGGGTCCAGATGTGCAAAGCTGGTGGAAATATACCCCACAACCCTTGAAGCTGTAACTGCAGTGACGTACTGAATACAAATGCAGGCCACACTTTTTAGATTTTTATTTTAAAAATAATGTTGAAAACTTTTTTTCTTTCCACCGTACGATTACACACTGCTTTGTGTTTGTTCACATAAAATACATTTATGTTTGGAGTTGCAACGTGAGAAAATGTGAAAGGTTCCAAGGGGGTATGAAAACTTTTGCAAGGCGCTGTATTTAAGTCATGCTTCAGGTTTTATTGGATTGAGTTTTAAAACGAAAGAAAATCGACCTCAGGTAAAAAGTTGCTTTGCAGAAACCCGATGAAACAGGCTGTCGTTGAAAGTCCAAGCTCAGCAGGTGTGACGTCTTTCTGGGTGTTTCTACACTGATTACTGAAACCTGGTTACTCCTGTGGCTTTATGCATGATCCTTTTTTATCATCAGACACGCTGATCTCTAGTAGAAGATGCTGCTCAGAATTTTGGATCAGGTGTTTTTATTCCGCAGCTTTTACAGAGTTCCTGGCAGAACATCCAGGATTCTGCAGGGTAAGAACCTAACCCGGAGCTCTGGCAGCTGACTGATAATCCAAGAACCAGTCACTCTTGGATTTTATATCATTCTGAATTGATATTCAAGCTGATTTTGTCAGTGTACAGCCCCAACTTATGTTTGAAGAGATTTGATGAAAAAAGATGGATTTCAGTCGGTTTTCCTTTAGAACACTTGCACTGACAAGAGTTTCATTGTTAACAAGTTAACCTAACATTCCTAAAGTATGACAAGTACATTTACACGTCTTTTTGTGATGTTTCTACATCTTTCCTGTTTCAAACGATCAGAATTTTCCAAACATAAATTGCCAATTAATTCTAGAGCCAAGTAAAAATAGATAGGAGCAACAATTTTTGAAAGCTCAGGTTTTTTCTCAGACATCCCCTCTCTCTCTCCAGCAACATCCTCCAGCTCATTGTAGGAGATCCCAAGGCAGACGGATACATAATCCCTCCAGCGAGTTCTGGGTCTTCCCCATAAGGACATGCCTGGAAAACATCCAAGATCTGGCTAGCTCAGTCGGTAGAGCATGAGAATCTCAATTTCAGGGTTGTGGGTTTGTGCACCACATTGGGCGCCAAACTGTTGTGGGGAAAATAGCTTCTCCTTAAAGATGAAACCGAGTCCTTCGGGTGTTTTTGGTATTTAATGACCATGTTGGGCAACATGTAGGAATAGAGTGCACCCAAAACAGTGTCATCACTCAAGTCCTCCCAACGACTTCTAGTTCTAACATTATATAGTGTTTGGTAATCAAAGATCATCTTATCCAGTACCTCCTACCCAGTCCCAGTGTCTGGCCCAGCAAGGCCTGACAATACGCCAAAAATGTGGACAAACGCAAAATCACAATAATTTGATTGACAAGGTGGAAACAGTAAGACTGAATATTTTGCACTACTTTTATTTAACTGTTTTAACACAGGCAAGTTTTATTTCTAAAACTGAACTGACAACGATGCTCATTGTTTCATATTAGGTATTAAAATCCCTTTACATGCCAATAATATTCAAATGTCATATTTTTACTTTTGAGAAAAATAATTTTCTCCAATCTATTTTCCAAACTGATTTGTGAAAAATAAAAATTTTAGATAGCTTAGGAACATCTAATCATCAAGCTGTATTAAGAAAAGCTGCCAGATACTGATGATAGTTCAACTTAAAAGGAAACAGAAGACATGAAAAGCAAACAAAAGAACACAAGAGTGGAAAAAAACGGAATTTATTGTAAAGCACTTTTCACAAAATGCCCTGTAAACAAATTAGAGGGACTAAGAACAATAAAAGTAATCTAAAAAATAAATAAATAAACTTTTCTACAGTCTTATTCAGGTTAGTTTGCCATCTTTTTTCTCTGTTTTCCGATGGCTGGAGTGTTAGGAAGGTTTTCTATCGCTAGGATTTACTAGTTAACGCCTCCTGCTTCATCTACGGTGACACTTTGTGCACGTTTGGCCAGTAGGCGCTCGTAGTTAATAACAATATTACAGCTAAGAAAGTAACTTGCTGTGTGTGAAATAAAGAAAAAACAAAACACAGGGATGAAAAATTTAAAAACTGTTCTTCTCTGATCTGAAACTGGGCTCCTTCGGCAGTCTTTGACGTTTGTATCCACCTGCCAATACTTCAAAGGCCTTCGCACACCAACGCTGTATTTTAGTTTCAATGCACACAATGAAAGCATGAAACTGGTCTGGAAAATAAAGTAATACTGAGTTCAAACAATGAAAAATGTAGCAACCGATTCCTTCTCATTTCTTCCAGGTTTGTGTCAATTTACACGATCAAACCAACCCTTCATTCTTCGCTTACGATCCTTTGTTATAAAGTGCGTCGTGCTGGTAAACAAAGAGAATCAGCTTGGATTTAGGTTTGGATCTGAAAGATAAAATATAAGCTTAGCACAAAACGTCAGGGAACGTCTGCTTGGTTGATCATTTCTTTGTTTTTCGATGAACCTTCTTGGCATCAAATCTCATACTGTCAGAAAGCCTGTTCATTTCCACTTAAGCTGAGACACATTTAGAGGGAAAACGGCAGCAGGGTCGAGTTCGTGGGTTGCTCCACAAACACAAAACAATTTATATCAACTGTTGACGACCGCTTGGTGTCGTTTGATCGGATGACTGAAGGTTAAAGTCGTGCTCAGGAACTTGGCACCTCTTCCTCAAGCTGGTCACTGGCTTGGTCTCACATTACTGTGGGACGCTATCGCACCCCTCGACAAGCGTTTGCAGGAAGTCAACCAATCATTCAATCCCGGACAACAAACCAAGCTAGAGGCGTTGTGGCGACGTTTCTGCTCAACCAGAAAATGTATTTTTCCTCATAAACATGGCACCATTAATGGGAAATAAACAGGCTTACCAACAGTTAAGATTTAATAAATGAACCAAACACAGACTTCTTGACCTTTTGTCCTCAGTTTAACTCATACGGGGGATGTAATAAACAAAAAACTTCAAAAGTATCAATGATAGAAGTAAACCTTCAGAGTCTGGGTGGAACCCAGCATGCAAACTCCTAAATACAGATCAGTTTATAACATTTAGCTTTTAAGCAAACAGAATAGTTCTCCAGGTTTCCTTAAGGTCCTTCAATGTTTCTCTTTGGATTTTTGCTGCTTTTTCGACCGTTTGTGTCAAACTGTGTTATCTTCTGCATTTTTTAAAGATTCTGCAAACAAAGTGGGAACAAAAAAACTCCCTAAAGATGCAACCTAAATCTGGTGTCTGATTGGTGCGTTAACGGCTCACAGGTCAGAGTTAGGTGGCTTAAACCGATGGTCGGTCCAGGTTTGGAGGTTAACTCAGACAAATCAGTGCAAACCCCTTCGTTTCAGTTATTGGCAAATGAAAGAAAAAGTGCAAACGCATATTTATGGTCCTGTTTCAGTGACAGAGAAAAGGGGTTTGCAATGAGTAAAAAAAAAGAGCAGCCAAAAGCCCAAAGAAAAAACAATGGAAGACCCTCAGAAAGTACAAAGAACTACTGCCTAAGAGAAGATTACCAGAAGGTTTGACTCTCTCTGAAAGAAAACCCTCACATATGCTGAAGTTTATAAAGCATGGAAAATTTTCATATTTCATATTCAACACCAAATACAGATGTGGTGTGCAAAGGCCTTCATGTTACCTAAAACACAACAAAAACCGAACAAAACTCGTAAAAAAGTTGGTAGGTTTCATGAAAAATTACAAAAATGATCTGATTTCATCCCACAGTCACACACCTGTGCACACACACACACAGAAGATCTACATCTGGCACCATGTTTCAGCCCAACACTACATGTTATACAGTCTGAAACGGCGCCTCCCAGCGGGGTGGAGGTGTAACTGCAAGCCTGGCTCAGTGGGTTAAACGTATCGATCGCTGCAGTGAACATGTGACCGCTGACCCCAGAAAGGTCACCCCAATCCGACCTCTTCGTTCAGAAACCGAATGAGACTGCGGGTTTGTTCAGAGAAACGTGGGCTTTGAACGGAAAACATCTGATTGCTCAAGATGTGAAAAAAAAATAAAAATAAAATAACCCACGAAACGAAAACAAGCCGACAGCTGCGAGCTCACATGTGATGCACCACCTAACGGCCTCTATTACGCCTCCATGGAGAGGTCAGGAGCATCAAATCCCCTCAAACATCCTAGTCCTGCTTCTCGCCAGCTTCTGAAGACTAAAAGTTGAAAACATTTAAATAACTGAAGAAAAAAACTTCATAGATGCACTAAAAACACTTAAAAACAACGACCAAATCAGTTCAGTAACATACAAGCAAGACAACGTTGAAGACTTGGTCCTGATCAGCAGTCTGCACAAAATATGTGTGTGAATGTGTGTGTTAGTGTGAGACAGAGCGGGGTTAGAGAGACGTCAACTGAGGTCAAACTTCATCGGTTCTGATGTCAGTCCGGCGCGTTCTGTAGGAGTAAAAATAAAATAAAAAGGCCGACGGGCTTTTAGGACTCCTGAGGAACGACCTCCATCACCTTCTGACACCAGGCGGTGGTCGTGACTGCAAACACACAGGAAAACGGAGAGCTTGCGTTACGATCCTGTTGTTTTCTGCACGGATTTCACCAAAAACCTAGAGAAAAGTCAGAAACTTCGTCCCAACAACAACGACTCAACTCCAGTTTCTTCATCAGATCAGCTGCTGGTGCTCTGGTTTCCTCAAATAAAAACTGCAATGATGTTTATTTACATTAAAAATTTAATTTAACTTGATGCTGCAGCTGAAACCACCCCGCATAACTAATTTAGACTGGAGTATAGAACAAGAATTTAGTCATAAATAAATAAAATGATAGAAATAATCCAGAGGGGAAGAAAATTACCGGTAAATTAAAAAAAATAGGTTTTAGTTCCTTTGATTTTGTTTTGTTTTAAAAAAGAACTTTATTTAGGTAATATTTTGACAGTCCGATGTTTTTAGAAATAGTAGACTAATATTATGAAAACAATATTTTGACAAAATACAGTTTTTGTAAAAAATATAGATTCAAGAGTTAGAATTAATAAATTAAAAGCAATTTAAGGCAAAGCAAAAAAAAGCTTGAAATATAGTTAATGTAGTAGCTGAGTTTCAAAATGTCCAATTATTATTATTATTTATTTATTACCATTTCATATTTCCTTTACACCAAAATAAAAAAACTGGTTAGAAGATAGAAAAACCCCCACAGAAAATGTGGAAAATTATTTCTGTAACATGTTATTCCATCAAACATGTTGGAAAGACTTTTTATCCATCAAAAGAAATGAGTTTTTTACTCACAGATGCCGTGCGTCATCCACTTGGGTTTGTCCTGCCACCAAACGCCGATGAAGTAGACGGGCAGTCCGGTGGCGATGATGCCGAAGCCGATGGCGCATTCTTTCGGCGTCTTCCAGAAGGAAACGATGATGAGGAAGAGGCAGGCGAGTACGAAGCTCACTGGCAACAGGATGTTCACCTGTGGAGGCAGAGACAGAACGGCTTCAACAGAAACTACGGCAGGATCAGAAGATTCGATTAAAAACTGTTAAAATAGATTTTAAGTAGGGCTGGGCAATAGATCGATTTTATCGATTAATTCGAATTTGCCGTTCAAGAGGATTTATCTTTGGGAAAATTGAGATTTACCCCCCCCCCCCCCCCCCTCCCACACTGCTCTCTTGGGCTTCCGTAGTTTGAAGCAAGGTCAGCCAGTCCGTCTTTCGCAACGATTAGACGTCAAAATGGCAACTGGCAAAGAGGAGCTTGTTCCCAAATAAGGGACAGTTTCTTCAATTATATGGAACTGGTTCGGTTTTGCGACTTCAGACTTGGAGCAACAAACATCACGCTGCAAAATCTGTTTGAAGGCTGTTGCTACCAAAGGTGGGAGTCCGACGAATTTGTTTCAACACCTGAAACAGAGGCGCTCCGTCGAGTGGGAGAAGTGCTGCTCTCTACGAGACGCTCAAGCAAGCAGCAGCTCACAAAACACAGCCAGAAGACAAGCCACCATAGGGATATCATTTTCACACTGTGTCCCTTATGATAAGATGGGTGTCCAGTGGAAAGCGATCAATAAAAAAAACAAAAATCGATTAAAATCGGAAATCGGATTTGATGTGAGATTTTATTTTTAGGCCATATCGCCCAGCCCTAATTTTAAGGCTCTGTTTTTTCAATCTGTGTTACCTTTGGGATTATGACAGATTCAGTTAATAGATTAGCAACAAATTGTGTCTTTGTGACAAGTTGCAGGTGACTAATGGATGAATGGATGGATGGTTGGACGGATGGATGGATGAATGGACGGATGGTTGGAGGGACGATGGATGGCTGGATGAATGAATGGTTGGATGGATGAATGGATAGTTGGACGAATGGATGGTTGGATGGATGGATGAATGGATGGTTGGTTGGATGGATGGATGGATGAATAGATGGAGGGTTGGATGGATGGATGAATGGATGGTTGGACGAATGGATGGATGGATGAATGGTTGGATAAATGGATGGTTGGATGGATAGGTGAATGGATGGATGGATGGATGGATGGATGAACGGTAGGATGGTTGGATGAATGGGTGAATGGATAAATGGATGGTTGGATGAATGGGTGAATGAATGGATGGTTGGATGAATGAATGGATGGATGAATGGATGGTTGGATAAATGGATGGTTGGATAAATGGATGGATGGATGGATGGATGAATGGATGGTTGGATAAATGGATGGTTGGATGGATGGATGGATGGATGAATGGATGGTTGGACGAATGGATGGATGGCTGGATAAATGGATGGATGAACGGTAGGATGGTTGGATGAATGGACGGATGGTTGGTTGGATGGGTGGACGGACGGATGGATGGATGGATGAATGAATGGACAGATGGATGGATGGATGAATATGACAGGTATGTTAAACTTCCAGACTTTTCCAGATTGTGTCGGAATGCTGGAAACCAGAAAAGAGGAATGTCTTCAGTGGTTTTAGAAACAGGAGCCAGTAGGAAAATATAGGCTGGACGTCCAATCGTTAATCGGCTCCGTGTCTCCTCACCAGTGGGATTAATCTCCACCAGTCCGACTGGAGACCAGTTGAGCAGCAGGAATGTGACAGCGAAAGAAACGAGGACGACATAGAGAGAGGGAGAGGATGCACTCGATCCATCCATCTGCCTCTTTTCATTCCTCCGACACGCAGCGTCACGCCGACGAGCAGCGAGAGGAGCCACATGTGGCTCGGAGCAGCAGCCTTCTGCTTCAGAGAGGCGGATCGCTTAGAAACATCCTTTTATTTACTCCACCACATCTACGGGGGGTCAGACTCCCAGCATGCAGACACTAACAGCTACCCTGCAGACATCAACCCCAGCTTTCTGTTCTTTGATCAGCGCCGAACCCTGGATTCATCTGAGGGGCCCTGAATGGATCTTTGTTTGTCGGTCGGGACGAAGAAGAAACATTTTGTGCTGCCAAAGTTAACACAAAGTCAGATGGGACGATTTACAGCCATCACGTCCCTGCAGCCGAGTCAGTCTACGTACAACCGCTCTGCCCGATACCCACATGTCTAAACTCACCTTAATCGGCCGCTCCAGCTCCGGCTTCTTGTAGCGGAGCCACATCATTCCGATGATCGCCATGGCGATGCAGAGCCAGTTGAAGAAGCTGAAGAAGTTGATGACGGAGAAGATGTCGTTGGAGAAGGCGTAGAGCAGCGTCATCAGGCACTGGAGAGAGAAGAACGGGTTGTAGGGGTTCATCGTCACCGGCTAAAAGTTAGAAACAGGTGGTGGATGCATGGCTCAGCCATCTTTTCATCTATTCATCCATCCATCCATCTACTCATTCATCCATTTACTCATCAATTCATCCATCCATCCTTTCATCCATCCGTCCATCTACTCATTCATACATCTACTCATTTATTCATCCATCCATCTTTGCATCTTTTTTCTTCCATCTATTCATCCATCCATTCATCTTCTCATCAATTCATAATTTCATCCATCCATCCACTTATTCATCCATCCATCAATTCATTCATCCATCTTTTTTTCTTCCATCCATCCATCTTTTCATCAGTCCATCTTTTCATCCATCCATCCTTCTTTCAGAGATCTGACTGAAGGTCAACGACAGCCAGCTGCTGATTCGGTTCTGGTCTCATAAATGTGACGTAGCTACGATGTGAAACTGGTAAAAACTAAAAGTACACACCGTGAATATGAGCGAGGGCAGCGGCGTCAGCAGCGTGGGATGGATCATGGACAGCAGGCTGGGCAGGTGACCCTCCCGGGACCCCACGAAGAATAACCTGAGAGGTTGGAGAAGATGGGTGAACCAAACCGCTGCTATCACTACTCAGAAGGCGTCTGAGCATTGTGTGTTACCTGGATGACGTGAAAAGAGAGCCGTTAACCGAGCCGAAGCACGACAGACCCACGAATACGGGGATGATCCACGCCATGGGGCCCAGGTGGTAGTTTCCAAAGTCCTGCAGGACACACACACACACACACACACACACACACACACACACACACACATGCAAATACTTGTGAGAAGGTGGTGGAGGGAGTAGGAAGTTCAACTCAGACCGAGGGGCTGTAGTTAATCTGCAATTTGTCAATTTCCTCTGAATGAGCCTGGGTCACAGCTCGTTTATTCACAGTTTCCTGTTTTGAGTCAGTCAGAAGCGAAATGAGTTCTGGATCAGCGAAGACTGAAAGGCCACTCAGAGAGGAAGAAGCCATTACTCCCCCCCCCCAAAAAAAAAACACACATTACAGTTTGCAAATGCACTCAGGGAAAAAGACCTTTATTTCTGAAGATCACAACTGTTACAGCCTCATTGCATCGTGTTTAGTCTGATTAGGGCTGGAAAATATGTCAATTATAATAGTTTATTGAATTGTCTGTTTATGAAAATTGAATTTTTGGAGAATTTCGAGAACATTTTCACCAACGCTCCTCTTTGGTTTAGGCCTTCCATCTTGTTTAAAACCATGTTTTATAGCGTGTATTTATTTGGACTCTGAATGAGATAACTGAAATAAAAGCAAGTAAAAAATATATATTTTCTGTCATTTGTAATTTCTTTTTAAGAATAAATAGGGAGAACAAAGATCCATTCATATCAAAAATCAAATTTGGCATGCAAAAAATAAAAATAATCAAAGATTTTATTTTAATCCACATCGGCCAGAAAGATTTTATTGTGATAGAATTTTTTCCATGTAGCCCTAAGTCTGAGGAAACTAAGGTGGGAATGTTTGGTCATAACAACCATCAGTAAATTTGGAGGAAAAAAGGGGACACTTGTAATCCAGTGAACACCATTTCAGCTGTGAAGTACGGGGGTGGCACCATCATGCTGTGGTTTTTTGGGGGGTTTTCTTTTTTGCTGCATAAAATAGATAACGTCACAAAAAAAGCCCGAATCAGTCATTAAAATGGACAGCAAAACACATCAAAAAGCTTCATGAAGGAAACCCAACATACATTGGTTAGTAGATAATAGCCGGTACCCTGTTACTTTTTGGTTTTTTTGTCTTGTTAAAGTTCACCTGACCTGTGACCTGTGGCTGTGATGCATATCAACTGTGAGCACAGACAGCCCAGGGCAGCTATGGTGTTAAATGATTTCATTTCTGCAGCAATAAATGTGAGAAACAACTAAAACAAAACAATGACCTCTATGCTGAGCAACCAGAACAACCTGAAAACAGCCAAACTGATTCATAAAATCTGCTGTCACTAATGTATGAGTGAGGTTTCTCCTAAACGATGGAAAGTTCTGCAACAGGATAACCAAATTAAACTCAGAAGGGTGTCAGAAGCAACTTGTAGCTGTGACCATTTGCAATAAAAAGCTCCAGGTTTGCAGGTCTGGCAGGAACTCACCACAGCGACAGCCTCAGAGCTGAGCATCTGTTCGGGGGAGAGCGTGGTGAAGTAGGCCAGGTTGGTGAGAACGTACACAATTGTGACGATGGGCAAAGAGATGATGATGGCTCGAGGAAGGTTTCTGAATAACACACACACAAACACCAAAACGGTCTGGGTTACAACAGCAGCAGCCTTTCCATCACTCTAATGCAACCGTGTCGCATTCTACATGTTGCTAAAAATCCACCACCTACTTGTAAGGCTCGATCATTTCTTCGGTAACAAAGTTCAGATAGTTCCTGCAGACAAAGGAGACACCAGTTATATAAAAGTAGAACGTTTTAGATAACAATAAAAAAAAACAAGATGACAATATAGATTCCTTTTGATCTCCCTGTTAACACTGGAATTTACTCAGTGATGGATTTATAGCAGGGAGAAGGAGCTGCTGAGTCATGGGAAATCAGACGCTCAGAAAATACTTCGTCGGACAGGCAAACAAATGCTGACAAGAATCAGAGTCTGAAAACAGCAAGAGGATTAATATATATACAGACCCTTTCCAAAAAATGTGAATATCATGGAAAAGTTTATGTCCATAATTCCATTCAAAACGTTAAACTTCCATAGATTATAGATTTAATTATAGATATACTATATTCATATTATAAGTACTATAGATTATAGTACTTAAATGATTTCAAGTACTTAGTTGTTTATTTGTACATAATTTGGGCTCCCAGCTAATAAAAGCCACGAAAACAGGAATTAAAAAAATTTAAATACTGTGAAGAAATCACAATTTACTTCTGAGTTTTTGCAGAAAAAAAGAAAGAAATTAGGATCACATCAAATCAATCAAAATATGGTTAGGTTCAATATGGAGAAGACAGCAGACTTGCCAACTGGCCATCATTGATACCCTCCATAGGATGGGTAAGCCACAAACGTTCATAGCTAAGGAAGGATGGCTGTTCACAGAGTGCTGTGTCCAAGCATATCAATGGAAAGTCTAGTGGAAGGGCAAAATGTGGCAGGAGAAGAGGCACCAGCAGAAGAGCAGACCGATTCATTAAATCTGGCAGAGATCCAGAAAGAGGCACAGCTTGAAAAACCACCACATTCAGACGCGTCTCAACTGGGCCAAGGAGAAGAAAGCCTGGACTGTTAGCCAGTGGTCCAAGGTCCTCTTTTCCGATGAAAGTAAAGTGTGCCTTTCATTCGGGAATCAAGGTCCAAGGGTTTGGAGGAACAGAACCCAAGCTGCTTGAGGTCCAGTGTGAAATATCCAGTCAGTCATGATTTGAGGTGCGATGTCTTGTGCAGGTGTTGGTAAACTCTGCTTTCTTAAATCCAAGGTCACCGGATCAGTCTATCAGAATGTTTTAGAGGACTTCATGATTCCTTCTGCTGAGGATCTGTATGAAGATGCAGATTTCATCTTCCAGCAGGACCTGACCCCTGCCCATACCGCCAGAAGCACCAAAACCTGGTTTGGTGCCCATTCCATCACAATGCTTGACTGGCCACCCAACTCGCCGGACCTAAACCCCATTGAGAATCTCTGGGGTATTATCAAGAGGTAAAGGAGGGGCACCAGACCCAAAAACAAAGAAGAGCCGACAGCAAGCATCAAGGAAATCTGGGCTTCCATAACTCCCAGGCAATGCCACAGGCTGATTACCTCAATGCCACAGGCCGATTGCCTCAATGCCACAGGCCGATTGCCTCAATGCCACAGGCCGATTGCCTCAAGGCCACAGGCCGATTGCCTCAATGCCACAGGCCGATTGCCTCAATGCCACAGGCCGATTGCCTCAATGCCCCAGGCCGATTGCCTCAATGCCACAGGCCGATTGCCTCAATGCCACAGGCCGATTGCCTCAATGCCACAGGCCGATTGCCTCAATGCCACAGGCCGATTGCCTCAATGCCACAGGCCGATTGCCTCAATGCCCCAGGCCGATTGCCTCAATGCCACAGGCCGATTGCCTCAATGCCACAGGCCGATTGCCTCAATGCCACAGGCCGATTGCCTCAATGCCACAGGCCGATTGCCTCAATGCCACAGGCCGATTGCCTCAATGCCACAGGCCGATTGCCTCAATGCCACAGGCCGATTGCCTCAATGCCACGGCGCATCGAGGCAGTGATTAAGGCAAAGGGATTCCCCACCAATGTCATAGTTCTTAGTTGTTTGTGTGACTTGAGTTTTTCCTTCCACCACGTTTTCTCACCCTCTTTAACCGTCAGGTGCTCATATGTTGAGTTTCTCATGTTTGTGGTTCATTCCTTATTTATTTAGGTTCTTTTATAAAGTTTAAGATGTTCCCTCCTCTCTTGTTCCGTCCATTAGTGCCTCTTTATTCCTGGTCACCACTTTTTGTGTTCAGTCTTTCCTTACGCCTCCTTAGGTGAATCTGTCCGTCGTCAATATTTCCTGTTCCCCCTGGTCATCCTGCATTCCCATGTAAGTCCTCGCTCTGTTGTTAAATCATCACTTTCATCTCGCTGCATTTGGGTCTTCTCTTAACAAACATGTCAACCAAGTATTGAAGATTGGCATATTGTTTTGAAAGTACCATAATTTGACAGAAATTAGGATCACCTCAAATCATTCTCTTTTATTTCTGCAACTAAGAAGTAAATGCTGATTTCTTCACAGTACTAAAATTTTTTTGAATTCCTGTTTTTCATTGGTTTTATGAGCTGAAAGCCCAAATTATGTACAAATAAACAACTAAATACATGAATGCCCTAAATCTATAAATCTATGGAAGTTTAGCGTTTTGAATGGAATTATGGAAATGAATAAACTTTTCCATTATATTCCAAAAATTTTGGAAAGGGTCTGTATGTCACTAAAATTAATGAATGGATGAATACTTCCAGACAAAGTAAATATTATAATATTACTGATATTTACACAGTATTGATTATCACACTGCTGTAGATATTTACTGGAGCTTTCTCTGGATTCAGCAGAAGGTCTATAAAGAACAAAACACTGATTCCACATCTTTACTTCCTAAAGAGAGACAAACATGAGACAAACATGTTGCTACATGCCTGTAATCCGGACACATGGTTGAGTTAAATTTTTGGACTCACCAGCCACCGTAGGCAAACAGACCGCTGTAGAGCGCCAGGCCGATGTTACCGAACTCATAACTGGATCCTTTGAAGGAGTTTTCAGGAAGAAGTTCATCTGTGCCGCCTGGAGGAAACACATAACTGAAGTTAGAGCAGAAAAAGCTCTGCAGGATGGTTTTTGTTTTTGTGAGACATAGAGCAACACATAAAATAAGGGTGTTTTGGAAACCCTGGAGGAACAACAATGCTATCCTAAATTGGTGCCGTTTGAGTGGATTTATTGCTTGGAGGAGTGAAGAAAAGGTCGGTCCAAGCGGTGCTGCATCAATGCCAAACTGCACACTAAACAACGTCTGCATATACGCAGTGATCCTGCTCACTGCCTTGCTGCTCTGACTTTTCAGGTTTCTGCCGGTCCGAGGGGCTCAGCGCCACATTCCTGCCTCCCTCTACGTGCACACATTCTCAGACTTGCAGACGGTCGCTGTACCAACAGCTCCGGGCGCTGTTGGTACAGCGAGGGTTAGCTGTAAGCCGGCGTGGGAAACACTCTGGTTGGAGGCGATCGGCGGGGACGGACGGTCTCACCCTCGGGGTCGCCCCGTGTGGACTGTCTGCACCACTGCACCCGTGGTGGTGCTGACTCAGCTTCAATACTTGTTGCTTTTGTGTTTAATTAGCCAGAGGTGGGTAGAGTAGCCAAAAAATGACTCAAGTTAGAGTAAAAAAAGTATTTGGTAAAAAGGCTACCAAAGTATTGAGTATTTGTCTTGAGATCGCAACATATGATTTAATATTTAGAATTATGTAATTAGACAAGAATGTAAATTTATGTGCAAATTCTAAAGACTAGAATATATATATATATATATATATATATATATATATATATATATATATATATATATATATATATATATATATATATATATATATATATATATATATATATATATATATAAAGTAGTGGGCGAGATAAACGGTATAAGGTAAGAATGATATGAATTTAGCCAACGGTAGAGATTTTGACTACACCGGCCTACCGCGATTGCGCATGTTGATGATGTCATCAAGCTGTGCCTACGTATTTGGTACCAGGTATGCATGACGGATAAATGTTAAAGTTCAGCGTTCATATTTACACTAAATATTGCAAGTTTAAAATTAGTTTTTTTCTCTCTATTTAACGGAAAACAAAACTGTTGAACTTGAAGCATTTTCAGTTCATATACAGTGGCTTGCAAAAGTATTCGGCCCCCTTGAACTTTTCCACATTTTGTCACATTACAGCCACAAACATGAATCAATTTTATGGGAATTCCACGTGAAAGACCAATACAAAGTGGTGAACACGTGAGAAGTGGAACGAAAATCATACATGATTCCAAACATTTTTTGCAAATAAATAACTGAAAAGTGGGGTGTGCGTAATTATTCGATACTTTGCTTTGGAACATCGATACAATATCGTGAAATAAATTATGGCGATATATCGGTGTATTGATATTGTCTTACATCCTTTGTATCTATTTGGGTTGTAAGAAAATATCGATAAACTGATATAAGTCTGGTTCAGTAGGAATCACAATCATGGGGAAGTCTGCTGACCTGACAGTTGTCCAGAAAAACCATCAACCATCCATGAGGAGGGAAAGCTTCAAAAGGTCATTGCAAAAGAAGTTGGATGTTCCCAAAGTGCTGCTTCAAAGCACATTGATAGAAAGTTATGTGGAAGGAAAAAAGTGCACAAGGAGCAGGGATGAGCACAGCCTGGAGAGGATTGTCAGGAAAAGGCCATTCAAAAGTGTTGGGGACCTTCAGAAGGAGCGGACTGAGGCTGGAGTTAGTGCATCAAGAGCGACCACACACTGACGGATCCTGGACATGGGCTTCAAATGTCCTATTTCTCTTGTCAAGCCGCTCCTGAACAACAAACAATGTCAGAAGTGTCTTACCTGGGCTAAAGAAGAAAAGAACTGCACATTTTACATCTCATTTGGAAACCAAGGTCCCAGAGTCTGGAGGAAGAATGGAGAGGCACATAATCCAAGATGGTGGAAGTCCAGTGTGAAGTTTCCACAAGTTGTGTTGATTTGGGGAGTCATGTCACCTGCTGGTGTTGGTCCACTGATCTTTGTTAAGTCCAGAGTCAACAGCGCCATCTACCAGGACATTTTAGAGCACTTCATGCTTCCTTCTGCAGACCAGCTTTATGGAGATGCTGACTTCATTTTCCAGCAGGACTTGGCACCTGCCCACACTGCCAAAAGTACCAAAACATGGTTCGATGACCATTACTGTGCTTGATGGGCCAGCAAATTGGCCTGACCTTTGACCCCCATAGAGAATCTATGGAGCATTGCCAAGAGAAAGATGAGAGACATGAGACTGAGCAATGCAGAAGAGCTGAAGGCCGCCGTTGAAGCATCCTGGTCTTACATAACACCTCAGCAGAGTCACAGGCTGATAGCATCCATGCTACACCGCATTGAGGCAGTAATTGATGCAAAAGGAGCCCAGACCAAGTACTGAGTACATATGTATGACTACACCTTTCACAGGTCCCACATTTCTTTATTTAAAATCCTTGTTTTATTGATTTCATGTAATATTCTAATTGTGAGATTTTGAATTTGGGGTTTTCATAAGCTGTAAGCCATAATCAAAATTATAACAAAGGTTTGAAATATCTCGCGTTGCATGTAATGGGTCTAAATAATATATTTTCACCTTTTAAGTTGAATTAATAAACTTTTGCATGATATTCTAATTTTTCCAGTTTCACCTGTATTACCAGTATGTGTTGGTCAGGTGTAATTGTGGAGTGTGTTTTTTTGAGAGGATGCCAAATACACTCATTTTTCTGTAAAGCAAATTCACGTATGGGTATAAATAAGTAACCATGAACCTTTTAAAAAGATAAAACTTCCCGGGAAACTCAAGAGTCTGTATCAAGAGGTGCAGCGGCGCGGGAATATGAAAGGTAATTTTCTGTGCATAAAACATTTAAAAAAATCATTGTAAAATATTCAAAGTATAGGTAAACTTTAAAACGGTGCCTAAAAAGTCCCAAGAATGAGGTTAAAACCAAAGGAAATGTTGGAAATGTCAAGACACTAGATATAAACTCTCCTCAAAAAGTCACCGAATTTATACTTCCTGAATAGTTTAATGTTTTTTTTGTTTTCTTTTAGTTATCGCTCTCCCCCCTCAGGTGTTGCATTCTCGTGTCTCAGCTTGTCCAAATCAGTTGTGGTGTTGTTTGCATCTGTCAGCCTTAAAAACCAGCAGACCGCCTGATTTCTCTCTAACCTTCACATATCTTCATGCATGAGAGAGGGAACGTTTGATTCATCTCAAACTCTTGCTTACCTTTCTATTCTAAGAGCTAAAGCTTATGTATTGATAGTGTACTTCAATACATAACATTTTTAATTGTTAGACGTGTTTTCTAGATAGAAGAAACCTTTTGAACTGCGCACCTTCTGTCATAGCAAACTTTAATTTAGCTTTTGCTGATTTATTCCACTCCAACTCCTCCTACTTGGCGTCTACTCATCCGTTCAGGAAACAATCCAAGCTGCGATTAACTGGTCACGAGGTGCCGGTGCCAGGCAGCGAAAGTGAGATGACGCACACTGAGAGTTAAATATGCAGGAACAAAACTGGGCAGGCAGGTGAACACATGCCAGCACAGAATCAACGAAATTCCTGTTTCTAGACAATAAATGAAGCCTTTGTCCGGATTAATAGTTATTTAAATGTAAAACTTTATGCGGTAGTTCAGCATTTTGTGGAAAACGTTTGAAGGACCTCCCATTCGCATAAATACAGACTGTAGTAGAACCACAGTGCTGGTTCTGTTGGACCTTAGTGCAGCATTTGACACTGTTGATCATGATATATTATTGGAACGACTGGAGAGCTGGGTCGGACTCTCTGGTACACTACTTGGCTGGTTTGAACAGGGACTTCTTTATGTCAATAGGAAACTTTTCATCAGAACGAACAGAAATCACACGTGGGGTGCACCAGGGCTCCATCCTGGGGCCCTTCTTAATATCTACATGCTCCCACTAGCCCAGATTATAACAACCAATCAGATTAGCTACCATAACTATGCAGACGATACTCAGGATTTGGATGGGTTCAAAGTAACCTGGTGACATCGTAATGTAGAGCTAAGTAAAGGCATCGAGCAAATCAATGAATGGATGTGTCATAACTTTCTCCAGCTGAATAGAAACATAACAGAAGTAATTACTTTTGGACCTAAAGAGGAACGATCAACAGTCAGCACACAGATTCAATTAATACAGCTAGAAACTACTGATCAGGCCTGAAATCTAGGTGAGGTGATGGACTCAGACCTGAACCTCCAGGGTCACATAAAGGCAATAACAAGGTCACCCTTCTTTTTTTTTTTTTTTTTTTCTTCAGGTCAGATAGAAGGTCAGCCTTCTATCACCTGAAGAACATTTCTAGGATTAAAGGACTGATGTCACAACAAGACCTCGGAAAACTCATCTGTGCGTTTATCTTTAGTCGGATTGATTACTGCAACAGTGTCTTCACAGGTCTGCCTAGAAAGTCAGACAGCTGCAGCTGATCCAGAACGCTGCTGCTCGTGTTCCTCACTAGAACCAGGAAAGTAGAGAACATCACCCCAGTTCTAAAGTCCTTACACTGGCTCCCTGTAGCTCAGAGAATAGACTTCTAAATACTTTTACTAGTTTATAAATCATTGAATGGCTTAGCACCAAAGTATGTTGAAGATCTACTGTTACTATAGCCCCCCCCCCCCCCCCCCCCAGACCACTCAGGTCCTCTAATTCCAGTCTACTCAACATCACTAAAATTTGAACCAAACATGAAGAAGCAGCTTTCAGTTTCTATGCTCCTCTAATCTGGAACAAACTTCCAGAAAACTGCAAAGTTGCTGAAACACTGAGTTCTTTTAAATCAAGGCTAAAAACCCAATCTATTAATAGCTGCCTTTGAGTAATGTTTTCATGTATCATGTTTTGTGTGTGCTTCATGCTTCATTTTACCCCTTAATCATGTAAAGCATCTTGAATTAACTTGTTGAAAGTGTGCTAAACAAATAAAATTGCCTTGCCTAGGTGGGTTACTGTTTCTCTCTTCTCACAGTTTCATTGTTAGACTGTATAACCGTCACCGTCACATCAAATCGTCTCATTACAAATAACATTTCGGCTGTTATTACACATCTTTGTGTAATAACCCACTTCAGTCACCTGAAAAACTATGTAAATGAATCACTTCAACATGTCGACGGGGGGAAACTTTATTTAGTAACCGTAAGGTGGGTCAACAAACCTGTAAGCAGGGTGTGATGTGAACAAACTGTCTGGAGGGAAGGAATTAACCTCCGAGTGTTTCGCTAGCCGACAGCGTGTTTGGCTGTCGGGTTGAGGAAGCAGGAGCAAATCAGGTCGACCTGCTCTCTAATCTGAGACGCCAGGGGACTCTGAGCCACAAACAAGGCCATCGACACATATAAAGAAATCCCCTCTGAGACGTGACGAAACCACCTTCCTGGCGGTGACACAGTAAACTGAAAGCTCCACATGAAACAGATCTCACTGTAAAAAAAAAAAGATGCTTCCCAGGCCTCACTGCCTGCACAGCTCTACCATATTTAGGTGCTTTAAAGGCTGCACGCCAGCAGCCAATCACGAACCAGGGACATCTTAGCATCGGGCTGATATAATCGCAGCCACGCGGCCAGCGTTGGTCTAAATCTACACGATCAGAGGAGTCTCAGCTAAACGGTTATTAGAAGCAGCAAGATGACAGAGGCGGGAGTCTGAATAAACACCAGATCAGAGACGGGACTAGAAAGACAAATCAGTGGCGTTAATCTTCAAGCTCCGGTAAGACACCAAAACAGGAGTTACACAGGGGAGGTAGAGAGGGCGTTCTAAAGCGGATTAGGAGCCAGAGATTTCCTGCTTCTTTCGTCAAACCGGTTCTCAGCCAGAAACTCTGGGTCTGGTCCAGAATTTATTAAAACATAGGCAGGAACTCCACTAGACAGCAGATCAGATATCTGAATAGGGGTGTAACTAGTGATGAGCGATATAAAAGGTAGAAATGACAATACATGTTCTTTAAATGGTATTCTAAGCTTTTTTTGAAGTTGTTGTTTTGCTGCAATGTATCTGGAAGGTGAGAATGTTGATAAACTATAAACTGTCATTTTGACATATATAAAGCCAAGAAAAGAATATATCGCAATAGATATTGTTACCGCGCATGCTTTAGATTATATCGCAATATAGATTTGAGGCCTTAACGCCCACCCCTAGGTGTAAGGGTACACACACATTAATCAAGAAAACGACATATAAATGTGCATATGACTTTTTTTTTTATCAGCATTAAACAAATAACCTTTTTTCTTTAATTCCTTCCTTTCAATCCCTTCATTTTTTTTGGTGTTCTATAACTTATTAGAGTTGAAAGTATAGAACTGACAGGAGATGATTTGATTTTTTAAAATAAAATAAAATAGTACAAGCAGACATAGCCAGAGTGGAAAACAATAGAACTACTTGAAAACAGTCTGTTGTAATGTTTAGAAATGTGTAAATAATAACTTTGCCCATATTTGAAAATAAAACATGCTTAAGCCCTTTGGACTTTAAAAAAAGTATTTCGACAGTCTAGTCTCCCAGCTGTACTTGAATGCAGCATGGGTAGTTGTTGGGAAAATCCCTTCTCATTAACGGTGATTCTGCTGACTTGCCTTTTATCCAGAATAAGGAGTTTGGTCTGATTGGATGCTACTGGTAGCCATGTTGGACGTCGGCTGGTTTTTCTCTAGTATCAGTGATGTTTCCATTCAGCTTGACATTGTTTCAGGTGAGTCATTCAGTTCAGTGCAGAGCGTGTTATGGACCTTATTGCTGTTGAAAGATGCGTTCGCTGACAAAGTTCTGGTTTGGTCCATCTTTATTTTTCTACAGTAGCTGCATGAGAAACCATGAATGTTCCTAAACAGCTGAGTTTAGTGATAGCTGGGAGTCTTTCCTGTTTTGTTTTGGTGTTGTTTTTTAAAGCTGCGCTGCGCTCTGAGTTGCGTTTAGGTAGAAAACGGCTGTATTCATTCATTACATGTCTGTACCGAACCGACAGGGCAATACAGAAAAATACGAATACATGTGATGTTGCACCCCTAATATCCACTATATTCTAGAGTGTGACTGTTTTGATTTAAATTTAGTCCAAAAAAGTGAATGGCTGATTTTGTCTTTAGCGTGAAAACGCTTCTGCTGTCCTCCCTCTGTTCTCCACGTCTGAGCAGCGCCCACCGGTCAGCTGATCCCATCTGCGAACTTTGACCTCCCACATCCGCACAAACACACGCCAACTCTTAGGATTTGTGCTTGCACTTCATGCACAGCTGCAGCTCCATTCTCCAGCTGCGGTGATCGCTGATGCGTTTTATTTCCTTGCGGTGCAAGAACAACGGTTTTGGTTCGTTTCTGCAGGTTCTTCCAGTTTTTATGACTGAAACAGAAATCTGACCTTCCTCTGAACAAACATGCAGGAGGTCACCGATGTTCCGCGCAAAGAATTTGACAGAGTAATGCGAAATATTAAGGAACGAACCGAACATATGCAGCTCCCTACAGTAGACTGTTAAATCCAGAGGTCAGAACAAGGCAGCTTTTGTTTTGAAAGAAGATCCTGGACTTATTTGGGGATAAACTGTTTCAGCACCTAAACTTCTGACTTTCTTAGTTTGGTCTTTTTAACTTTGCGTCCAGCAGCAGAAGCTGACAGCATGGCTGCAGTTCAGAGAGTAAAGAGGGGGTAATATTTGGGTCTCAGCTGCAGATGGGTCACGGATCTGCCCCCAAGGCTTCATTGTTTAAATTAATAAATGTTGCAGCTTAGAAACAAGAAGACAAAACAGACATCTGTGTGGATCTGTGTTTGCTCTCCCTGCAGGACTTGATAGTCGACTTCCCTCGTCTTGAATTTCCTCCTCGTCCGCCACGGATGTTGTTTTTAACACAGCTTTGAAGCAGAGGGTTTGTCATATCATCTCTGATATTTAGCTTCGTTTCACCATCATAAACCTGTTGAACTTAGAAAAAAGCGTCCTCTAAAGGGCGGCGGGCATTTTGTTGACCCACTTCCCGTCTGACTCATGCCAACACACCCCTCAGAGTCATTACAGGTTACGGTAAACTGGGCCGGAGCTTGTTGTTCCTCGTATTCTGTGTCATGAAATCGGTGTGTGCAGCTCACCCACACGGGTTCTCTAAAGGATTTAGGTCCTGGTACTCGGATGGCAACGGGAGACGGCTAATTTAATGTCTTTGGAACGACTTCACAGTTGATTCGAGCATAAATTTCCCTGCTCTACTACTGTTAAGAGTTCATGATGCCGCGCGCTCTAACAAACCTTGGCCCACAGCACCACAAGTCAAATCCCGAAAAAGAAAACTACCCCCAAACCTCCAGTAGATTTATTTTATTTTAAACATTGCGATCATTGTTCTGACCGGAAATATGGGCACGTTTAGGTGACAAGATACTTTAAATAGCGTGTTCTCTTGTCTTTCCCATTTTTGGAAATTGGCTAAAAGAAATTGGCTTCTGTTTTAGGCCATATTTCATGGATTACCAAATAAAAGTTCCTAGACACCCTGATCAACAAATGTTACATTACAGCAAAAATAATTTCTTAATATGGAAACTGTTATATGGAAGCCACGAATGGGCAAGGGAATTTTTTTATGTTTGACCGTATTACATTTTTCTGGTAGTAAAAACAAATCTAGACTAAAGCATGTTCATGATTTTCTTTTTTTTTCTGCAAGTAACATTTTTCTCTGAAAGAACAGAAAAAAATTTAAGATATAAGATCTGACCAAATATGCTTATAAGTCTTTTTTATTTCCATCATCCTCATATGTATCATTTCTGAAGCAAGCATGAAAAAAGCATGAAAAAAGACATTGAGATGTACCGAAAAAGTGTTTGTTGTGATACTTTTTCTGCCACTAGAGGCACTAGACTAAAACAACATGCCTTCACAAGCAGCTGTATTGATAGTCTAAGAGCTTGTTTCCAACAATCAATGTTCCATGTTCTTAAAAAGACTGTTTTGAAGTAAAATGAAATACCATAAAAGCACATAAACTGTGTACACAGCTGTTAGAGAAGGCCTACTGTTTTCTGCCTTTAGTGGCAGAAAAACGTATTACAAAAATACTTTCAAATATTTTGTTTTTATATCTTGCCTTTTCAGGGCAGAGGGAAAAAAATTGCTTCAGAAAAAAGAGGAAAATATTGTTATAGTTAGAAAGACTTTTTTTTTTATCACATAATTGTAAGTCATTAGATGTTTTTCTCCCTCAACTTTTAAGGGAAAAAAGTTCCTAAAAAAGGAAAAACAACAAAAAGCTTGGAAATATTTTTAAAACATAATAATAACTTGCAGATAACTTAAGAAAAAGATAATTTGGTCACACTCAGAAAATAGGTCTTAGTAAAAAAAAAAAAAAAATTTACCTACCTTTTTTGGGCTTCCATAGTTTTACCCACTGAATACATTCACTTAAAATAAAACTATCAGAGTGGGATGATAATGCAGCAATAATAAAAGCTAAATTCATCTATTTATAATAATTGTGACACTGCTGTAAACTGTGTTATCTCTCCTTTCCACCGGACGCGTAAGCAGCACGTTACAGGAGCAGCACGTCATACGCAGCTGATAGCCACCACTGTAGTCAATAGAACCATTTCCACCGGAGGCGAAAGCAGCACAAGTCTGCCGCGTCTGAGGAGCGACATGTCGCAGCACTTTTCTAAATATACGCAGCAGTCCTATTTTCTACGCAGTACGCCTCTGAAACACGTACATTTCTACATTTTGGATAGGGGAAGACAGGAAATATAACAGCTCGGCACCGGAAGGTTTCAAAATAAAAGAAACGTGCTGCTTTGCGGTTGCTTTACTTAAAAAAAAGTCACTACCTGTGCGGCCCGGTGAGAAGTCAGTACCTCGCGGGAGGGTCTCATTTGCGTGTCATCACACAAATGAGCGATTTTGGATATTCCCTGACATAACATAAACTTATTGGCGAATATAAAACGGACATAACATAAAACACAAACCTTTTGGAGCCATGTTGTTGTCTTTTCCTGGTTATTATTGTCATAGACGTTTATATATGTCTATGGTTGTTGTGTTTACTGACGAAACCACGCGTGATTTTGCTAATCTCGCGTGATTTCGTGCTCTCGGTGACAGCTGCTTCCCTGCTGCTATGCGCCTCATACGCACCCGGTGGAAAGGGCCAAGCAGCAGAATACACAAGTGAAACGTGCTGCTCCTGTAACGCGCCGCTTACGCCTCCGGTGGAAAGGAGGGGTTAGAGTTCAGGAGTATTTTTCTGTTATGCAGAGGGAAAAACTGTACAGAGGTTGTGTGTGTGTGTGTGTGGGGGGGGGGTGCTGCAAGCTTTAATAGGTTGGGTTTTTTTGTCTGGCATTTCACACTAGGAGGAGACCCCTGTGAAGATTAGGGATCCACTGGAGAGGGGCAATATATCCCTTTTCGCAATAAATAAGCTTGCAGGTGACTGGATGAACTACTAGTCTATCACAGACAGCTGGAGGAATCAAACCATACCTTAAGATGAGGAAAAACCTTTTTCACAGAAATAAAGTAAAGGAAGTGGAGGAGTCTCCAGGTCCAGGTATGAATTGTATTACAGGTACTGATGTTCGGTTCTTTGGAAGCATTTTGGAGCAAAGTGCTTTTCTAGATCCCTGCCACTAGATGGACAGGGGAATCGCACCACATGCCGGAGGCTGCGCGCACGAAGCGGCTCGAGCGACGTACCTTGGCCGATCTTGACGAAGCCGATGATGATAATGAGGGCGAGCGCCAGGAGCTTGGCGGCGGCGAAGAAGTCCTGCACCCTGGTGGCCGCCTTCACGCTGTAGCAGTTCACGAACGTCAGCAAGACTGCAGAGAAAAAGACGAAAGAGAGAGATTTTATAGGTTTACTTCTTCTGCTTTTACTATCAACATGAAGGGCCGAATTACTCTGGTTGGACTCTGGACTCTTTAGGTTGTTTAATAAGGAAGCTTAGGCATTTTATTAATGCAGAGAATCTCAAATATCTTTATGAGCTTTGGTCATAATATTCAGATAATCTTGTTTAGGGTGAAACAGAAAGCTTTCACACATGCTGGAGATTACATTGAACTCACAGCTTGGTGCTAGAACAGTAGAATCTCCTGTGAAATAAAAAAAACAACACATTCTTTTGTCCTGCTCTACAGGTCAGGAACATTTGTGCAACAGCGGGTAGCCGAAGGAGTTGCCTGCAGTCGTCTCCATCCTCGGAGACGCCGTGTCCCTGAATTATTCCCACGGCACATTGTGAGCCGCAGAAGATTTCGCAGAAATGGGAAAACAAAGCTGTGGGAGAATAAAAAAGAAAAGAAAAGAAAAACTCCCCCATTGTAGTACTGTGTCTTTTCAGAAGCACATGTACAGTCCTGATACTCGCCCCCCCCACACACACACACGCTCCTGGCGTTCCTGAAGGGGCCCATTAAAAGTGATTAACTGATGCAGCAGGTCCCTTCAAAGCTCCTAAATCAGGTCGGAGCCACAACAGAAGACCAGGCGGCACAATGAGGCTCTGTGGTGGACACAACAACACAAAGGGGCCACGCACATTACTGGAGCCG
Source organism: Valencia hispanica (assembly GCA_963556495.2). Taxonomy (NCBI): domain Eukaryota; kingdom Metazoa; phylum Chordata; class Actinopteri; order Cyprinodontiformes; family Valenciidae; genus Valencia; species Valencia hispanica. The sequence goes on from OY747706.1 coordinate 5,567,871, forward strand.
AATCAGGACTCTGGCATCCGGACCGAAAAACTCACACAGATGATGCTTCTGCACGATGATGGTGCAATAATTTGGGTTATTTAGCCTGTCATAAAAGAAAAAAAGTCCAATTTTAGCTTGCTAGCTATAAGTTTAAAGTCAATATTAAAAGGAGCTGTATGTAAAAAATTTATTTCAATGAATCATAAAATGGCTCTTATATGTCACTAGACATTAAGAAATCATGTTCATTTAAAATACTAATATCACTGACAACAGTAGTACGGCCAGGATATTGTCATTTAAAAAGTGAAGTTGCAGCCTTCAACTGATGTTGATGATGTCATCTTGTGTTTTGGCCTGAAGCTCCGCCCTCCACCTATCTACCAATCAGGAAGTCAGTAGTGTTTCAGCATCGGGGTTGCCAGCTCTGATCTAGTTACTACAGCTGCAGCTACAAAACTGTTTTGGATAAAAACATTACTACACCTAAAAGACGTCGTTATAATTCAGAAATACGTCGTGACAAAGTCCGAAATAAACCAAGGATTTGTATAGGAGATGCCTTTGCAAGATGGAGACGGCTGAAAACAGAGAAGAACTTGAAGACAGACGCCAACGTTGCTAATTTAATCCTGGACAGGTAAGATTCGTCTATGTTTGGCTAACTTGTACTTAATGTAAACGGACATTTCAAATATTCATGACAATCGAACAAAGTTATGCATGTTTGTGCAAAGTAACGTTACGTTTGGGATTGTTTGGGAAAGGAATTGTTTGGGAAATAAAAACGGCGAGTCGTCATTGCTAACATTAGCGATGCATTATCAGAGCATGTTTCTCTGTCATTATAATTAAACATAATTAACACAAAAAAAAAACTTACTGTGTAGGACTCGTCACTAGCCATTGAAAGCTCCTTGTAGCAGCCTACGTTCCTGCAGCTTATCTGGCAACCTCGAGTCGGGAGGGGATACGCCCCTCTACAGCAATTTGAAAGGCCACAATCTTACATACGGCTCCTTTAACTCAGAGCTAAATATTGAGCTAATATGCAAATTGACTTGTCGATAGGCGGAAGTGGACTATCAAAATAAAAGCCGGGTCTTGTTGCAGTCATTGTTGCTGTGTGTGAATCCATCGGTAAACGTCTGAATCGCCAATAAAAAACGGCTCATCCTACGTTTTAAGATAAAACGCTGGGACGTGTCGGGAGGAAAAATAAACGAATCTCGCCAGCAGTTTATCTTAGAGGTTCACAAGACCCAGCCTTTATTTTGGGAGTCCACTTCTGCTTATTGGCAAGTAAATTACCATATTAGGTCAACATTTAGCTTGCTAACTATTTATGTATTTTGAAGCAAAATACTTAATTAGTAAACTAAATATTTAGCTCGAAACTGTGACATTTCTAAATGAAATAACATGGACCCAATTATGACTTTTAAAAATGACAGGCTAAACAGCCCAAATGATTAAAAATGAGAAAAAAAACCAAGGCACTCGTCTTTATGAAAAATATTAGAAAGCCTTTATTTACATGGCGGTTCTACATGAACATGTTAAAAATACACTTCAACGCGTTTTCGGCGTGAATTCCCTTCCTGTAGAAGGCAAGACGCCGAAACGAAGTGTATTTTTAACATGTTCATGTAGAACTGCCATGTAAATAAAGGCTTTTTAATATTTTTCACAAGGACGAGTGCCTTGGATTTTTTTCCATTTTTGTTTTATGATTGCCCTTTACCAAAGAGCACCGCCTTTTGTTACTTGATGAACACTTGCATCCGTTCCAAGGAAGTTCTCCCGAAGACAGCACAAATTAGTATTATTTATTTTTGACTGTATAGCTTCACAGACGGCACCTCATGCTGTCCAACTCAAGAGGAGTCCAGACGGAGTAATGGGCTTTAAGAACGGGTTGAATGGAAGAACTGTGTGGACAAAAAACTGCCATATGTCCCCTAGCAATCCCCATAAAACACACACACACACACACACACACACACACACACACACTTTGAGCCTCTAGGAGCTCAGCTCAGTCATGCGGTCTGTCAGGATTTAGCCTTCAGTCGGTCTGGAGATTAGGCACCAAACGCGTACACACACTCAGCATCATGTGCATTCACACGGAGATGGGGTGTGTGAGGTGTGTGAGAGAAAGGGAGCTGATTGGTTAAATTCGGGTTGTTTTTGTGCACTGGAGACGAATTTAAGAGGTCCGACCGGAGCCAGGTGATAACTTGGACGAAGGAGATAATAAACCAGAGTTAATCGCATCAAGACTCTGAGGCAGAAAACAAACACGTGTTTAAATGTTATCAGAACCCGAAGACAGACACTCATTCATCAGGGCGAAGGATTTTTTACGTAGAAAACCTGATAGAGTTTGCATTTAAATCACATTGGGTCACCTGGAGCAGCTGTATCGTTTTAAAAATTCAATCTTGTTTCTGTGATAATTAAATCATCATTAAAACAAGAAGTTTGTTTACATGTTTTAGGAAGAGATGATGAATTTTTTTTTTTTTTTACTGTTTCATTTGTTTGCGTTTTAATATTTTAGAAGCTAAGGAAATACACAAAATAAATACAAATAAAAAATAACAATAAGGAAGCAATTCTTGAGGTAAATAAGGGACATTTAAAATGTGATTATAAATGTTTTATATCCTTAAAAAATACTGGTACTTAGAGCAAATGTGATGACATGTTATAGTTATATATTTAAAATTTTATCAATCAACAAATAACTAAATAAATAAGTGTTAATTGGGGTAAACTAAATAATCATAACTTGATGGAGAGTTTGGATCTTTTTGAAAATATATAAGCAAAAGTATACTATGGCTCAGTAGGTGGAGCAGTTCTCTTGCAATCGCAGGGGCGGTAGGTTCAATTCCAGCTCGCTCCTGTCCCATGTCGATGTGCCGCTGGGCAAGGCACTTAACCCCAAATCCACTACTGATCTGCCTGTAAATGTGGCTCCAGTGTACAGCGCTCTGAGTGGTCAGTATGACTTGAAAAGCACTATATTAAATTCAATTCAAAAATACTTTATAGTGTTAGCATAGCTCATATAATTAATTCTTTAAGGAGTTGTTGTAGAAATATACTGAATATATAAGTTCAGTCCATTTATTTATAATAAATATCTAAATTACACAGCATTTTTGCCTCAAATAATTTAAAAACTGAGCTGTTGTTGGGTTAATTCATCTAAATTTAAGCGTGTTTTTGTATGTTTTTTTTATAAACTAAATAACTGAACTGGTATATGAAACTCTGTTTTGAAGTATTTAACAAAAATCATTGCAGCTCTGTCTGTTTGTTTTTTGGTCAGAATAACTTTTAAACTATAGCTGGAAATTAAATTTTAAATTCATTATCTCTGATTGGTTTATAAAACTATTTGAATGTGTGAGCTGATGCAATATCGCGGCTTTTTTTTCTTCTTCTCCCCTATTTATCTATTGACGCGGCGCTCGCGCTGGAACACTTTGTACGCCACGTGCTCCTACGGATGCGCGTGCAACCAGGTGAGAAGGGGAAGTGTTGCTCAATCAACTCAACAGCATGTGAAAGTTGCATCACCCCGAACCCGGACTCGAACCGGCCGCCGGGCTCGGTTCTCCCCCCCCCCATCCTCCCCCCCGGGTGATACTCACGGATGCAGAGGCAGGCCACCAGCTTGGCCCCTTGCTCCGGCACGGGACACACGGGGAACAGGGGCTTCAGGAGGTACGTGGCGAACACGTAGGCGACGATGTACTGGGAGGAGGGCCGGATGATGAGCAGCTCGATCCACAGCTTGAGGAAGGCCGGCAGGGAGCCGTACACCTCCAGGATGTACGCGTAGTCCCCCCCAGACTTGCTGATGGTGGTCCCCAGCTCCGCGTAGCAGAGCGCTCCCACCGTGGAGAAGACGCCGCACACCGCCCACACGATCAGGGACAGACCCACCGAGCCGGCCTCCCGGATCACGCCAGTCGGCGTGACGAAGATGCCCGAGCCGATGATGGTGCCCACGATGATGGCCACGCCGTTTACCAGGGTGATGGTCCGCTGTAGGACCACTCCGTCCCCCGCTCCCTCTGCCGGGAGGAGGCTGCTGGGGCTCTTGGCTTCGCTCCCAGGCGTCCCGGCTGGACTGGAGCCCGCGGACAGCATCCTCTCGGTCACCTGCTTGTCCTCCTCCCGGCCTCCGGAGGAATTGGAGTTTCTCTTCTTCAGCGCTGACATCTGTGCTCTGCCTCGGCTTGTTTCCCCCTTCTTCTTCTTCTTCTTCTCCCCGGTCTCTGTCCGCCGCGGTCCGGGACGGGCTCTCTGACTGATGCTCAGGCCGGACACGAAGAGTCCACGGTGAGTCTAAAGGCGGCACTTAGAGTGGCGTGGTTTTCTGACTGAACCGACAAAAGAGATGGAGAAACATGACGTCCCTCCTCCATCAGGGACTGCCCCTGACTGAAGAAGCCCAGACTAGTAGAAGAAAAACCACCGCGTTTGTCCGTTTCCGCCCTCTAGCGGCAGAAGTGAGCAGTTCTCTTTCCTCAGCATCCATCAGGACCGTTTTTTGAAAGTTTTTTTTAGGGACCACTGCCTCATTTACAGGCCTGTCTGCTGGATTCCTTGGTCTTCTCTAAAGAACCTCCGAGGCCTTCTCAGAATAACTAGATTTTTGTTGTTTTTTTGTTCTCAAAATAAATTCACTCGGGTGGACTCTTATTTACTATTTTTGAGATTTTATTTAGGGGTATAAGAGTAAAGGAGGCTGAGTTCAAATTTACAACACAGATTTCAGATTTTCACCTGTAAAAACTTTGCAATCAAACAGGCAAAATATAAAATCGTGTGCAGGTGCTTTGAATCATAAAAAGAGCAAAAAGAAATCACATAATAATTATGAAATAACAAATTCAGGCTGCAGATACATGTTTCTAAAACCTCAGTTTTCCACCAAAGAAGTGTTTTAGTCAAGTCGCCATCTCTCGAGTCCAAGTCACACTAAAGTACTTGGTGTCCAAGTCGAATCACAGAGTCCTTCGGGCCATGTCCAAGTCCCAAAAAAGACTACTGTAGATTTTAAGAATAAAATAATGGCAGCCATACTTGGTTTACTTTATTTAAAAAATAAATAGTACTCAATGCCCCCCACGCTATCACCAAGCTAAAACAGTAGCATATGCAAAATAATAAAACATGCTTAAAATAAATTCAAAAACAATAAATAAACATGTCACCGGCAAATTTACAAAAGTTTAGAAAAGACGTAACATAACAAGTTAACATTAGTATCGGCTACATGCTAATTCCAACAATAGCAATTTATCATGTCAAGAGTCCAAGTTCAAGTCCTGATGTTGCAAGTCAGAGTCCCAAGTACAAGTCATCGGCGTGCTGCTCGAGTCAAGTCACAAGTCCCTGAAAAGTGACTTGAGTCCGAGTCCTCCATCCCTGCACCAAACATGTCAGAATGGTGATAAGTACTTGTAGAGACCCTCACAAAAACTCACACTTTGAGGCATGTGACCAAAACAGCACATAGTTACATAATTGGGGTCGGTTCACCGTTAACAACACTTACGTTACCAAGATTGCTTAGTGGTTAGAAGCTTACATATCCTTGATAGCCTCGTTAGGAATAACCTCATTAGTGAGTCTGTTGCGGAGAGTGTAATCTCTTCAGCCATCATCTGTTGGGGTAGCAGCATCAAAGCCAGGGACTTAAAAAGGCTAAACAACATGATAAAGAAGGTTCTGGTTCTGTTCTTGGGACAACTGTGGAAAATCTGGAGATGATAATGCAAAGAAGGATTCTTCATAAAATCAAAAAAATTATGGACAAACCTGAGCATCCTCTTCATGAGACAGTCACACAACAACAGAGCGTGTCTTCAGTCGGAGGCTTCTTCAGTTTCGCTGCAATACAGACCGCTACAGGAAATCCTTCCTGCTCACAGCCATCATCATCTACAACAACTCCTTAAAGAATGAATTATATGAGCTATACCAACACCTAATATCCCTCTGGGATCAATAAAGTATTTTTGAATTGAATTAATGACACCAACTTTAGACTTATAAATCTGATACTCTCAATCCTTTTTCCCAAACAGAAGAAGCCTCGTGGATGAGAGACGAAACGTTTTCAAAACAACAAGGAAAGTCCAGTTGACTTCATTTAAACTGTCAAGATTATCATGTCTGGATTACTGACAATCTACAACAATGTGCTTTAGAGACAAGATCTACTGGGTACCTTATGTTCACTTGGCCAACAAATGGCACTACAGTACAAGCTCAGCAGAAAATAACATTGGAACAATGAAGCAAGGAGTCTCACCCGACGTCTGTGTTTGCTGCATTTTTGGGGTTAAAACGTGTCTTTTGGTCATTCGGTGAAGTAACTGGGAGGTGGGTGGAGTAGCCAGGAGTTGTACTTGTGTATGAGTAGCGTCAATTCAAAGTAGTATTGCTCAAGTAGAGAAAGAAAGTACAGTGCAGTAAAACTACTCGTAGAAGTACATTTTGTAGCTGAATACTGTTCACCGCTGAAAACATAAAAACACATTATAAAACTCTGAAGGTCGATGTTGTTTTTCACAACATTTCCTGTGTAATTAAGCAAGGATCATCGTTTTCACCTGGTACCCCCCATTAGAGCGAAGTAAACTGATTTCACTGACGCAGTTTTTCTGTTGTGAGATCAGACACTTCTTCTTTTGCTCTTGACATTTGGGGTGCCGTTTACACAGTCAAAATTTGACATCAATAATTTCGAGGTTTTTAGGCTGCCAGAGAAAAAAAACGGGGATTCATTTTTAAAAGTTCACCATCTTGCCTGGCTACATATTTAGCTTCTAGCTAAATATGCAACTGGGTTTCATGTCTGCTAGAAATCCAAAGATGAAGATTTACTTTTCAGTATCACACCCAGCCCAAGCGTACAAACTGTGCCTTTAGCAGAAGAAAATTCAAGTTTTGGATCGCCTGAGCCCAGAGCTAAATATGATCAAATCGATGCCTATTTACAGCGGTAGTTTGTCGAAAGGCTGGATACACCCTGGACAGGCCATGAGGGCAACACCGAGACACACACGACCAACAACCATGCACACACTCACACATAAGGACAACTTAGAGAGACAGATTAACCTAACATTCTTGTTTTTAGACGGTGGGAGGAAGCAGGAGTACCTGGAGAGAACTCACGCACGAAAGGGGAAGAACATGCAAACTCCTTGCAGGCTGCAAGGCAACGGTGCTACCAACAAAATAAGTGAAGCAGTTCCCCAAAGTCCAAAGACAACGTGAAGAACTGCTGACCAAGGCTAACCTTAAACGATACAAACATATCTAAAACATAAATCAAAAAGTTTTATTCCCAGCACCATATGTTTATCCCTTGGCAAAAAGTAGCATCCCTGAAGTTGATTTTATCAAGTACACTTCTTCATGCTAAATTGGAACATTTTTAGGTTTATTGAATTATACTTAGGTATACTTAAAGTATACTTCAATAAACTAATATGTGAACTACAAATACTTTAAGCTGAGCTGCAGAGCTCCTTCTGAGACAGACTGCTGCATCCGAGGTGCACAATGGAGCGTTTTCTCAGCTCCTTCCTCCCTGCCGCTGTTAGACTGTATAACCAGAACTGCTCCCAACAAAATCAATAAATGTTTACACCCCTGCTGCAATTTGCACAATTTAACTCATTTCATTAACATTTCTTCTGTTGTTATTTGCAAATCTGTTTCTCACCGTTTATATTCTGTTAACTTCTTTTAAATGATACGTTTGCTTTTTAATGCACAACTACCCATGCACATTCTGTAAATAGTTTTTGTTTTTGAATGATCCTACTCATTTGCACATTCAAATCTGAGGATGCCACTTTATTTTTAATAACTGCACAGTACTTTGTAATTTTGTCATTAATGTACATATATTATTTTTAATTCAGTTTTTATACTTGTGTGAATCTAAATCTTCTATTACCTGTCATTTTGCTGCTGTTACAGCTGAACTTCCCCTTTATGGGACAATAAAGGATTATTCTACTCTAAGTATACTTCAATAAACTTAAAATATTTCCAATTTAGTACCAAGAAGTATACTTGATAAAATGAACTTCAAGTATACTACTTTTTACTAGGGGATTGTAGAATCATAAAACCACAGTGGTCTAGTAGGAGTGAGAAACAACCTCAGAAGTTGCATCAGGCTATTTCCAGACATGTTCACAAACCGACTGAACTGGTTGGACTGGTGCTACAGTTCACCTGAAACAGCCCCAGGGCTTCTGATTACAGTAGAAATGAGGATATAAAGCACAACTCTTCTGTTTACAGTTTTTCTGCATCGAGTGTGAACCTCTGCGTCATAACCGTTCTCTCCTGACAGGGACTGTTGTCTGCCTCAGAATGAGTTGTAGTGTGGGGCGGCGGCGGCTTTAAATTCCTCTCTGACGTGGAATGCAGATGCTTGAAGAAAATACCAGCGTACTCACTTTTAGGTGTGTCCCTGCCATATTTTTATCGAATCAGGAACTTCACTGAAGCAGTGAGGCCTCCATGGGCCACTGAAGAGTTCTTGGAGTAATGTGTGAGATCAGTCACTACTGCGAAGGTTCCCCACTGTCCCATGTTTCTCCATCAGAGGATAACGCTTCTCCCTGTGGTTCTCTGCAGTCCCAAAAAGCCTGAGAAATCGCTCTGTACCCCTTTCCAGACGGAAAGATGCCAGTAAATTTGTTTCTCGTCTGCTCTTGAGTTTCTTTACATCAGGGCAAGATGTGCTGCTTTTTGTAATCTTTTCACCTACTTCATGTTGTCAAACAGGTTCTATTTAAGGGATTTCTTAATTCAACAGATGCCTGGGTCTGGCTGAGGAAACTGAACTCAGCTTTTTACCCACTAGGGGTTATTCATTAGGGATACACAAAAATCAAGTCACTTTCGGTACACTTGGATGAAGAAAAATAAATACAAATGTGCATATGACTTCTTTTTTACGTTTATCAGCATTAAACAAATAACATTTATCCCTGAATTCCTTTGTTTCAATTTCTGAAATTAATTTGATTTTATTATGTTCTACAACTTAAAAAGTTGAGAGTATAGAACTGACAGGATTGGATTTTTCTGTGAATAAATGAAATAGTACAAGCAGACATAGCCAGAGTATAAAACAATATGACCACCTGAAAACAGTCAGTGTTAATGTTTGGACATGTTTAAATAATAATTTGCCCATATTTGATATTAAAACCTGCTTAAATCACTTTGAAGTTGTTTAGATATTTCGACAGCCTAGTCTCCCAGCTGTACTTGAATGCAGCATGGGCAGCTGCTGGGAAAAGCCCTTCTCATCAAAAGTGATTCTGCTGACTTGCCTTTTATCCAGAATAAGGAGTTTGGGCTGATTGGATGCTACTGGTAGCCATGTTGGACGTCAGCTGGTTTTTCTCTAGTATCAGTGATGTTTACGTTCAGCTTGACATTGTTTCAGAGTCATTCAGCTCAGTGCAGAGCGCGTTATGGACCTTATTACTGCTGAAAGATGCGTTCACTGACAAAGTTCTGGTTCGGTCCATCTTTCTTTTTCTACTGTAGCTGCATGAGAAACCATTAATGTTCCCAAACAGCAGAGTTTAGTGATAGCTGGGAGTCCTTTCTGTTTTGTTTTGGTGTCACTTTTTAAAGTTGCGCTGCAGAAATGTTGCCCTGCGATTTGAGTTACGCACATAAACATTCTGCATGTGTTCAGGTAGAAAACAGCTAGATTCATTCGGTACACATGTGTACACGTGCGTACTGAATCAGACAGAGCCAAACCGAAAGATACGAATGCATGTACCGTCACACCCCTATTAATCACGATTTAACACGCAAAGGTAACAACCAATTCATATCGGACCAGGTGGCTTTGTTCACGTTTTTCTCCATTTTAAAAGTATAATTTGTATTTATTCAGGTTATCACTGTCTGATATTAACATTCATTGATGATTTGAAACATTTAGGTGTCAAAAAAAGAAAAAGGAAAGGAAATGTTAAAGGGGGGGGTGGGTTTACTTCTGGTCTGGTTACCTAAAGCAATGCGAGTGTAGTGTGAGAATGTCTTCAACTGAAGGAATACCCTGATGCTGTGATTGGGTCTCCAGCGGTATGTGATCGCTTGACCCCTACCTACAGTTTCAGGTTTCTATTCAACACATTCATCATAATGGATGGAGGTGGACTTGCTTTAACTGTCTCCAAAGTTTTAAACCTCCTGCAAGGAAGCCCTCCAAACGCTCTGTTGTTCAGTGGGACACAGGGAGTACATGTGACTGAATGTTTGTGTACTTTCTCTGCAGCCTACATGCAGATTCCCAGCAGGAAAACATGGAAACATTCGGCAGGACAGGACCTCTCCCACACCAACGGCCCACTGTTCTTTGTTTACGCTCCCTCTCAGATCCACAACATTTTTATTTTTTTTGTTCCTGACAGAAAAATCCTTTCACTCCTTTGAAGTGGGCAGTCAGATGAGGAGCTGGAATCTTCATACAGCATCAAGTTACGTCAGCCCGGTCCCGTGAGAAGAATTTTACAATAAAAGAATAACTGTAACATTCACTGAGAGGCATTCTACCCTCATTCATTATTGCGCCAGTGGGTCTGATTCAACCCGGAAGCTCACTCTCAGAAAGGCCTGAGCCAGCTCTTAGTGGGAATTGGTTTGATCAATTGATCTTTCCACCACTGATAGATAACACCTTGCTGTACAAAGTTGGTATCAGAAAGCAGCTAACTTTACCCACAAAACCAAAGATGGCTTTCTTTGCTAATAGCTTCTACACCCTCCTGTCTGATCTTTATTCTGCTGTAAAGCCCAAATCTTCAAAAAATTTCAGTCCGGTTTCCGTAAATGCCACTCAACAGAAAACCGCGCTAGCTAAAGTCTCTAGTGACATTATGATGTCAGCAGACTCCGGAGCATCCACAGTTATGGATTTACCGGAGTTAACATCCGCTTGTGACGCTGTTGATCATACCATCCTGATTAACAGGCTCCGTCGTTTCAGTCATACCTTCCCAGCAATCCTTTTAGCGTGTTTTGCAAATCAGTTTATGTCACACTCTAACAACCTGACACGTGGGGTACCACAGGGTTCAGTTCTGGGGCCCATTCTTTTTCTCCTGTAAATGTTATTCCTAGGACTTATAATTAGGACATTTCCTGATGTCTCTTATCACTTCTACGCTGATGATATTCAGCTCTTTCAAGCCAAGTGAATTGTGAAAGTTGTCCTCCTTAATTAAATGATTAACTTCCGTTGAAACATCCGAAACATTAATTATTGCTCCTGACAGTCAACTACCTGCAATCAAACAGCACCTTGGTACTCTGGGCTCCTCTGTCTAGCCAAGCCTCGGGGAACTTAGTGTTATTTTTGATTCGGCCATGTTCCATAAGCAACACTCTCAACAGCTACTCACGAACTGTTTTTTCTTCAATTAAGAAATATCTCCATACTGCGAAGCTTGTTGTCCAAGTCTGAATTGGAAATTATCGTACGTGCTTTTATCTCTTCTCATTTAGATTATTGTAACAGCCTTTTTATTTGTTTTAGCAAAAATAATCTCAATCTTCTCCAGTGAGTTCAGAAAGAGTGCGCATTACACCTGTTTTATCCTCTTTACATCGGCGTCCAGTTCATTATAGAATTCAGTTTAAAATTTGTTTTGACTTTTAAAGCTCTGTACTGCCCACATCTCTGATCTTTTAGAACCCCACTCCCCTTCTCGCAACCTGAGATCATCTAGTTAAAAGCTGCTGGTCGTCCCACAAACTCATTTTAAGACCGGAGAAAGATCTTTTTGAGCGGTGGCCCGCAGGTTGTGGAACGCATTGCTTTCATTTTTACATCGTCTTGATTGTATTTATTTCTTTAAACATCAGCTGAAGAGTCGTTTAATTAGATGGCTTTTAAGTAGATTTTGGCTGTAAGATGTTAAATTTTTAATCGATGTTATTTTGCTTCTATGTTCTTTTATCTTTTTGTTTTATGCACATCTGTTTTACATTATTGTGAATCATTTTGTGGTTTTTATCCTGTTAAGAGTGCTATATAAATAAAGTTTACTTAACAGCTTTTTGCACTCAGAAGGAAACATGTTTTTAAAGACTCCAATTTCTGTTGTTTTGAAATGTTTTTATTGAGATGAAGGTCAGTCGGTTAGAAACAGCCCACCCCACTCATTCTTTTGTATTGCTGGATCGATAACTGGGTTCATCTTCCTTCTGAAACATTACATTCATCATGATTTAAGAGTCAAGTTTACAACCCAGTTTACAATGAAACACCCGAACAACAAAACAGGTTTCACAATGTCTTTGGCAGGTTTGCTGTCTGTTTCCCAAAAAAAGCCCACAGAAGGACCAAAACCTCGGCCATGTTTCATAGGAAATTCACTTTATTTTTCTTTAACAAAATCAAACTTTATTTATAAAGCGCTTTTCATACTAAATTGCATCACAAAGTGCTTTACAGATTAAAATGACCCCACATAAAACTACATTCCCATCCCTCCCCCACAGATTTAAAAGCATGATCACAGTTATACCCCCCTCCCCACAACCCAACCTTCACGCACACACACAGTTAAAAGCAACAGTAAAAAAGGACAATGGGCCGAGTACAGATGAACCATGCAAGGAAACGATGGAATCAAAATGATGAACTGGTGATCTAAAGAGCTCCACTTAAAGCAACATTAAAGAGTTTTTAGCACTTTAAGCTACTGCTTTCAAACTGGTTTCAGTGGTTGTTGAGCCAGAAACCTTAGCACAGTGTTTCTCAAACCCCCCCCCCCCCCCGCTTTTATCGCCCCAACAGAATGCTGACCACGCCTGATTTTTAAAGTATTTTATTTATTTAAATAGCCGAGTTAGTCTACAAGTTTTTAAGGGTAGAAATTAGTTGGAAAAAGGGGTTGCGCACTGTTATAAAACCGCCTCAGAAATATATGCTGTCAGTAGTTGCTACATGTAGAACTTCAGCTCACAGTTGGAGTAAATAAAAGTTGTAGTTTTATCACAAATCTTAGTTTTATCACAAAGCTTTAAAAAAAAATAAAAAATAAATAAAGAGCAGGATACTCATCCCTGTATTTCCTCCGTGGTTGACCGTGTGACTTTTCTGACTCTGAAACGTTCCCTGATCTTTTTAGATATTTGTACATTTTGTCGATGGAATCACTGATAATGCGGCCACTTCAGCTTGTTTTGTTCTGCTGCGATATATTCCGACGTCAAACTCCCAGCCCGATGTTCCAGGTCCTGGTTCTGTTTACAATGATGATCACAATTGCTAATTTATTTGAGTGTGTTTAATTTTGTGAGAGGGGGGAGCTGGTTGATTTAATTCACAGTGCAGTGAAACATTCACAATGATAGAATTATAGGGGGGGGGGACTATTTAAATCCTGTTGATGTCACGCCCTACCTGCAATACCTCTGCGCCCCACTAGTGGGGCTCGCCCCATACTTTGAGAAACACTGCCTTAGCAGCTTCACATGGGATAGCACTCAGCAGCCCTCTGCTGGCAAGAAACTGCACTAAACAACTTTGGTGTTTCGGGTAGGCACTAGTGAGAGGTCTTTACCTGCTTTACGGCTGTGGCTCTGTCAGTTCATTTTTAGTTTCAAACCATCTAAAAAAAGTAGCAAGCAAAGTCCTAATTTTTCCTCTGTTTCTGAGCTGCCAATAATCATACATTCATGAAAAGATGCGAAATACACCACCTTGTCAGACAACATGGCATTTATTTTGAAAGTGGACAGTACATGGAAGGGGGAGAGAAGTGGGGGAAGACATGCGGTAAAGGTCCACCGGGATGGGACTCAAACCCGGGACGACTGTGTCGAGGACTGAGGCCTCCATATATGGGGCTCCCGCACTAACCACTACGCTATGTGATACCCCATCTTGTCAGACAACATTGTTATCTGCAAAGCCCGTGCCAGCAACAGCAGGGTTGTTTATGACCGTTGTAATTCTTTCTGTCTGTAGAAAGCCCAGTACTTTGTCCAGAACCAGACTGCAGATGCAGGAACTCTGCATATCTGGGCCCCCAGGTTCGTCAGCCACCAAACTCCCAAAGCCAACAACCTTGACAGCCCTTCCTGCAGGTGGTGGGCTTCTGGCAGCCCTAGGGCCAACCAAGCGGAGCCACCAGACTCTCAATCATGAGCTCCAGGACAGGTACCCTAGCACTGTAAAAAAGAAAGTTAGTTCAACTTAAAATTTCAAGGCAACCGACTGCACAGCGTTTTTGAGTTGAAGATATCAACTTAAATTTTTACGTTTTGAAGAACTACAATTATTAAGTTGCGTCAACCAAGTGTTTCAAGTCCTGAGTTTTTTTAATTCAAGTTACTGGAGCTTTCAAGTTTGTAAAAGCTTACTATTTTGAGTTCAGATTACCATCCCCTGTAATAACTTACTATTTTGAGTTTAAACCCCCCCATTAAATCATCCACTCACAGTAAACCAGTTAATTTATGCATGTTTAGTTAAACGACTTTGGCGCAAACAGCTTTACAATTCTACAACGTAAACAAGTAATCTTATGTCCAAAGCAAATACATCAGGTTTCATTACCATATGGGCAGTTTTTTTTTTTACTTTCCGAATCTTGGTGAGACCTTACATATAATGCAATATTGCATAAGATGACCGATTAACAGTTGTATAGTGCCTAAGTATTAATTCAGAAATGTGTAAATTCCCAGCTGAAAAAGCCAAATTATCCAAACTTTCTGAATTATCTGAACTTTGAAATGAGCCAAAAAATGCAAACATGCTGGCTATAACAGTACTGGTGAAACACAGCTTGCTTCTACTGAACAATCCATACCGTAGTCTCTTGACGGTAGTATGACAGCTACACATAAAAAAATTAGTTTTTAGTTCAAATAAAGCACTTGTGTCCAGAGCAAAAAAGGTATGTCAGTAAATCGGGGAAACCAAAACGAACAACATAAAAAACTATAAGGTGGTCTATGTGAAGACTTACAAAATATTTGAACATAAATGAACAGACATGTTAAAAGAAGTCTTCCCCATGGAAAATGAATCACTGGTTTAACAGCTTGGTCTTGAAGCTCCGGACGCGCTGTGAGCAATTGGTGGAGATTTCCATGAAAATGTGCTGGATAGCTTTAAAGGTATACCTGATGTCTTTTGGGAACTCCATGTTTAGGGCATAAAGCAAGCCCAAAAGATACGCAAGCGCAGTCGGGGTGTCTGGGATGTCTTTCAGGACAATAGTTTCCTCCAACACAAGGGCAATATTAATGACTGCGTTATCACGCACTGTGAGGACCCCCATCTTGATGCCTTCCATCCGTTTGTCATCCGCATCAGTTGCCTGACAAAACAAAAACACCACTGAAATAATGTCCTGTAGAAAACTAGTCAATAAAGAGTGATGTCTATTTGTGTATGGCCTCTTTGGTATACAACACTACTAAAAGCTGAAGGTCTTCCAAGCTGCACTCACCAGGACAAACGGAGGACAGACGCCTCGGTAGCACATGAACATTGGAACACGCCTTGGCGGTCCCTGATGATGTGTCTCCTAGGCAACTGGGGCCAAGGCATCAAGGCGAGGTTCCTTGGCATTGAGAAACACCCCATGTCTTTGCCATGGGAGAAACTACCAGGGGTCCTGAACAACATGGACCCTTGGGTCACAGAGGTCCTCAAACGTCTCCCTATTTAAAGCTGGAAATGTAGCTGAGGCCGTGGATCTCAACTGGAAAAGGAAGGACTGCTCCCTTTTGGTTGGGGGTCAGTCCAAATATCTTGGTTTCTTGTTCACAGTTGATGGCAGGACAGAGCAGGACACTGATAGATGGATTGGACCCCTGTACACTGTAAACCCAGATTTTGATTCCACTTGAAAATATTGGGTTCACATTACTCAAATTTGCCTAATTTCTTACTTGTTAATTCTGATTAAACTGATCTGTTTGATGAACTTTTTTTTTTATTGGAAATGTGTTTTTAACTTGAATCAGCAGCGTCTACTAAAACAAACTAGGTTTATATTACATCTGTCCTTTCTTTACATTAATTATGAATTCTGAGTAAACTGTACTTTTAATTGTCCTATTTTGTGGTAATTATGTGCTTGAGCTCCAACAACTTAATTTAATCAAGTTTGCCTTTAGAGCCCCACATACATCTAGTTTTATCTTATTTTCCAGGGGGATTAGCAGCATGAGTTTAGTACTGTGAGTGACCTGGAAGTGTGTTGGGTTGGGAAATCATTGTTAATTTCAAACCCACAGCAATTACAATATTTTCTTGGTTGAAATAAGTCCTTTTCGGAAGCTTCACACTGTTAACTGTAATCTTTTTTTTTACTATATGTATTGTGTCTTTAGCTAGCTGAAGATGGAAGTGTAAATAATATGGTTTTATTAAGTGGGGAAGAGGGCACAGCTATTTAAACACTACTGGTTAAAACATGGAAGTTAAACACGAACAGTACCATTTTCTTGTTTGCACAAGGTTTACACTCTCTTATTAGTACATTCAACGTAAAACTTCCATTCCATTTCATACATTGAGCGTAGTCCACTGCACTTGTGCAACTACTGCTTGATTACTTAAGCCTTTACGCTTCTCCGTCTGCGGAGGTGCAGAGACACGCAGCGCCATTCTCTGTTGACGCAAGGGCTCTCCGACAGGCACGCAACGACAGACGAAGTAGAGCCCAAATTTTTTACTGCCCGTCGAACGCAACGGAGAGCGCACGTCTGTGATTGGTCAGATCAAGATCATTTCATCAGAATGCTGCTCTATAGTCGCAGTCATTAGTAGTCAGTACAGCTTTTGGTCACTAGATGCTTAATATTGCAAGGCCAGTTTATCTAATTTTGTCTTTTGGGGATTGTGAACACCAGGAGGTGTAGAGAACAACAAAACAGACCTCTGTGTTTGTTTGTTTAAATGCGTTTTTAGAGGACTCTATGAGCTGCACTTCTAGTAAAAAGTTTTCCAGCTCCATCAAAACTCGCTCTCTGTCGGCCATTGCTCCTTAAGTGGATGTGCGTTTACACGCCAAAGTAAATCAACTGTAGTCAACCAGAGAGATCACTGCAATGGTAGGCAGACCCTCCAGAAAAGTTATGCGCCCCCTGCTGTCCTGGTGGAAAATTGCTTTGCAACGCTGACACGCCAACGGAGAAGTATAAAAGGAAAACGTCACCGTCAATACGTGGGCGGAGAAGCATAAACTAGGCTTTAAAGTTGCTATGGCAAATCTGCAAAACAAGCTAGCTTAAAACAGTTTTTTCCATGCCTCTTAACAATGTTCTCACATAGTATAGCTATAAATATTTTGTAGAGATAAAAAAAAATCCAGAAAAAATTATTAAGTGGTTCTGTTCGACAAGCGCACATCTACATTCACCTGCCTCCTCCACTCATGACGCGCCCCCGCCCCCTGCATTTTGCAACAGAGCACCAATGGTGTGAGAGGTTCTCCGCACAATAATGTCAGAGAAGGAGAAACAGCCGGCTGCTACCACTTCAACTTTGGAACAAAAAGAAAAACGCCATTTGAAGTCATGGAAAACAACAGAAGTTTGGACCTAGAAAGAGGACAAACCAGAGTGAACACTGGCGTAGCGTTTCAACGATGGCGAAAACTACGGGAGTCAGAGAGACTGAAAACAGATGCCATGGTGGCTAATTAAAATGAATGATTTATGTTAGTTGTTCGTGTTTATGTTGTTAAGTTTTCACTTACAGGTGATTCTGCCATTGACTGGTGTTTTGCGCTCTCTCATTTAGTGTCGTAGTGCGGGTTCCCATATCAGGCAGGCGTGGCCTAGGGGTGATAGCCGACAACTATCCGGGTTTACAGTGTGGGTGCTCACTGGGTCTCTCTTGGTGAAGAAAGAGCTGAGCCAAAAAGCATTGGAGACAGAGATGGAAGGTCCATCCATCATCCAAGGGGAGCTCGAGCCGCTTCACCTCTGTACCTAAAGGAGTCAGTTGAGCTGGTTCTGACCAAAGATCAGGATGCCTCCTGGAGGGCTACCATTGGTGGTATTCCCATGGGAGCGATCCTCGGGACAGGGCCAGAACTCACTGAAGGGACTATAGACACCTTCTGGCTCCGGAACGCTTTGGGATGTCACTAAACATTAGGGATGTAAAAAAATATCAATACACCGATATATCGCCAGATGTTATTACACAATATTGTATTGATATTCAAAAGCAACGTATCAATTTTTATTTTTATTTTGGAATGGAACCATTAATGATGACAGTCATTTTTGTAGTAAAATTAAAACTATGACCACTAGTTTGTGGCTGTTTTCACCTTCTTCGTTCCAGTGGATCAACTAGATCTAGTAATAAAACTGGATGTGTTAAAGTATGAAACAGGTTGGAGTGTTTAGTATGCTGACAGTTTTACTGCAGTCAAATTCAGTTTAAAAAAACACAAAATATCGTCTTACACAATGTATCGCAATATATCGTAACATCTCCCCTGTATCGTGATACATATCGTATCGCCAGATATTTACCAATACACATCATCACTAAACATGGGGGGGGCATTTTGCATCTTCCCTCCACTAAACCACTGCTAAAATGAGAGGATACTGTCAGCTTCTTTAGCTATAACAGTTTATGGTTTAACCTCATCATGAAGGCTGTCACTAACTGTCTCCTGGACAATTGTCAAGACTTGAATTAAAAGGGACATATTATGTAAATTTCACTTTTTTCATGCTTTTGTGTTGCCATTTGGCTCTATGCCGCCTCTACAAACACCCCAAACATGAATAAAAAACATTCATTCATTTATTTTATTCTTTTGCAAATTTTTGCTGTCAGAAATCTTGCGCTTCTACAAGCCGTTTGAAAAAGTGCATTATTGTGACGTCACAAGAAGCTTAATTTGCATGTGACCGTCCCTTACCTGTCAAACCCAACCCCCCCAATTCCAATTCCATACCATTGTTATGTGTGGCAAACCTGCAGCCTAGTAACAAGGTGGGTGGGCGTGGTCTGCAAGCAATAATTTGGATAAAAGTGACAACTAATTTAAACGATTCTTTGCCACAAAGGAAATGAAACTGTCAAAAATTGAGCCAGGGAGATCGCTTTATGTGAGAGTGATTTTGAGAAATTAACTTAATTAACATGTTTTGGATCTGTTATAGCGTATCTAAAAAGAGGCATGAAATGTCCCCTTTTTTTGATGATGTTCTCTTTTAACTGAGATCCACCTGCGGATCAAATTAGATTCCTTCTGTGCTTCATCGCTTCATGTCCGTGGTCTTACAGCAGGATGTTGCAGTCCAGTCCAATAGGGACAGAAGAATCTTCCCATGTTCCGTCCATGAGCCCGAGGGAACTGCGGCACTCAGTCAGACAGTCAGACGAGTCGGGATCGAATCGGCAGACACGGATCAAGGTGGAATTTGCTGTGGTCCAACCTGAATGAAGGTCCTGCAGGTATTCTGAGATATACAAGTCAAATAAATGTTGAAAAGGTTAATCTCGTCTGGCTGCAGGAAATTATCTGTCTGCAGCCTGGATGTGTGGCAGAGGACACCCCTCCCTTAAATCAGGGCCTCAGGAGAGCTCCGACTGTTCAGGCCTGTGGTTTTGGTTTCCATGGGTAGCTGAAGTAATATTTCTTTCATGTTGTTTCAAGTCCCTGAATGCTCTGACTCCCAGGAAGATGGCAAGTATCATGACTCATCAGAGGAGGCATCTGGCTTTAAATCGGCCTGGTGAGCATTTTTATCTTACTATTAACCACCGCTCCGCCTAAACTCAAACAAGACGTCCTCATTCAGCTTACTCGTCTAATAAGTCAAGCTGCAATAATCTGAGACTTGTTTTCATTTGTAAAATACTCAAATACCATCTGTCAGGAAGGAAGCCTCCCCATGGTTTCCTGTTGTATTTTACGTAACACTCGGGTGTCTCTGAAAGAGAGCAGTGGGTTATTTGAGGTCAACAAACACAAAGAAATGTCATCTTGCATTAGCAAAAAATGTGGAGTCATGATACAAGCAACTGTTCTTGTTGTCTGAATAAAGGCAGATCTCTTGATTTCCCCTGAAAGCCAACTGGAATTCTGTTGCAGGTATGAAGGAAAGCAGATGTAGAACAACTTTTTCCAGGACTTTTTAGAGGAAAGCGAGTTTACAAAAAGTTTGGTGAGGGCAGTGTTGTAGTCAAGTCACCATTTCAGGAGTCTAGGGCCCTCATTTATCAACCGTACTTACTTACACACAGATCTGTGCATATTTTGTGCGTTGGAACAATTTTATGCATTGTGTGGTATTTACCATCTTGCGTAGAAATGTTCCTGAATACAAAACCAGCTCTCATGCAGACGCACAGCATCTAGTGGTAGAACACGGGAACTGGCACACTGAAAAAATTGTACTTTGACAGAATATTTATCACCTCCTCCAGGGAGCTCATGTTGGCGTCTGTATGTCTTTTAGCAAAATAAATGGCCTGCATTTGTATAGCACTTTTTCAGTCAGAGGACCACAAAGCGCTTTACACTACATTCAGTCATTCACCCATTTACGCACACATTCACACATTTATGCAAGTAAGTCAAGAACTTATGGACGGATGTGGATTAAACTTTCAGGAAATGTTAGAAATTTGCCAATTTTTGCCAAGAAATAAAAAATTAAATTTTGGGGGTGATCATGCATGGTGATTTTGTGAATCGCAATCTGTGGGTGTGGGGGGGTGGGAGGAGCTTTGCAGAGGTCTGCGCTCTCACATAAAGGTCACATAAAGGCAATAACAAGGTCAGCCTTCTATCACCTGAAGAACATTTCTAGGATTAAAGGACTGATGTCGCAACAGGACCTCAAAAACTCATTCATGCGTTTATCTTTAGTCGGATTAATTACTGCAACAGCGTCTTCACAGGTCTGCCTAAAAAGTCAATAAGACAGCTGCAGCTGATCCAGAACGCTGCTGCTCGTGTTCCTCACTAGAACCAGGAAAGTCCTTACACTGGCTCCCTGTAGCTCAGAGAATAGACTTCTAAATACTTTAACTAGTTTATAAATCATTGAATGGCTTAGCACCAAAGTATGATGAAGATCTGCTGTTACAATAAAACCCCCACAAGACCAATCAGGTCCTCTAATTCCAGTCTACTCAACATCCCTAGACTCAGAACCAAACATGGAGAAGCAGCTTTCAGTTTCTATGCTCCCCTTATCTGAAACAGACTTCCTGACGAGTGTAGAGCTGCTGAAACTCTGAACTGCTTTAAATCGAGACTAAAAACCCATCTGTTTAAAATTGCCTTCGAGTAAATGCTTGATGTCATATGTATGAAATGTGTTCATGCTCTTCTGCTTTATTGATCTTTCTCTTGCTTTATTGTGTATCATGTGTTGTGTATGTTTATTATGCATCATGTGTAATGTGTGTTTCATGCTAATTTGCTACTTTTACTTTTAAATTTCCAATGTTATATTCTATGTTTGTTTTTTGTTTTGTTTTTAAATCACCAAATCATGTAAAGCACCTTGAATTACCCTGTTGTTGAAAGTGTGCTATACAAATAAAACTGCCTCTCCGTGTGCCTTTCTTACTTGTCATATCAAGCGCTTCAGTTTAATAGGATGTTTTTACACTTTAAAAAAAAGGTTTGCAAACTCTACTGCGGAAACTGGATGGTCCTGCTTATCGGTACAGCAGGTTGTTGCCGTCTCCATGCGTACCAATCCCAGCCAAAGCAGCGTTTCCAATAACGCTGGCAACACACGGGTCACACGTGGTGATCTGTTCACCCCTGGTACAAGATCTGGCCCAGCTGTGTGCTGAGGGACGTTTTATTGGATTCAATTTGATATCCAACCATTTTTTCCCTTTTTTTCCCCAACAGAAACCTCTCCACTGTCCCGACCGCATTTACTGCCTCTGTCACTTTCTCCCAGGCACCGTTCTTTTTTTTTAATTGGTTCCCCCTGAGCTGATAGAACCAAACAGCAATGTTCAGGACAAGTTTAACTGATTTAATTTGTTCAAAGAAGTTCAGTATTTCTACAGAAGTGAACAACAGCAAACAAAACGATTCTTTGCCACATTTTTTTATGTCTGCAGCAGGAATATATACTGTGTTAGCAACAAGCTAACACAGTAGCATGTGAAAAAATAATAAAACATGATTAAAGCAAATTTGAAAACAACAAATAATCGACATTTCCCCCAACACTTACAAAGGCTTTTGAAAAGTTATAAAAATTGTCTAGTAATTTGACCAAACATAAGAAGCTAACATTAACCTCGGCTAGGCTACATGCTAATTCCAACAATAGCAATTTATTATGTCAGAGTCCGAGTCCAAGTCCTAACATTGCAACTCAGAGTCCAAGTGCAACTCATCGGCGTGCGGCTCAAGTCAAGTCACAAGTCCCTTAAGCGAGACTTTTTTGACACGAGTCCCAGCAGATCAGACATTTCACACAGCTTCCACATAAGACATAGACCAATCAATGAACAACAGGAGAAAAACACAGGATAAAACTCAGGATCTGGCCATCGATGCAGCTTTTTTTTTTACCAACAGCAGAATAATATCCCAGTCAGTCAGTAGATGCAATAAAAACTGCCACTAGCGTTTCAAAGTCTGATGGCAGAAGAAATAAATGAAAAGCAGTATCTGTTTGTTTTCCTCGTGGGATCAAGATACCGCCTCCCAGAGGGTAACATAACAAACCTGTTTTTCAGTATATCTTGAGGCTGACAGACTCTTTGCTTTTTAAAACACCTGCCTGTTCCACAGAGAGTGTAAGTTGGAGATCCTGAAACAAGTTTTGGTGATGCTGGTCAAGCTTTTCTTGTCTTTCATCGACAGCCCATGAAACCAGCATATAAACGAAAATGTTAAAAGGGTTTTAATGAAGGAATGATAAAAAACACATAGAATTGTCATGTTTTGTGGGGAGGACCCAAGCGCAGAGAGGCGTTAAAAGTGCAGATGACTCATATTTAATGGTAAAAAATAATAAACAATACAAAAATCCAAACCTCGGAAAAGGACAGGAAAAGGACAGGAACTGGACGAGCAGCAGGGAGGGAAGAGATTAAAAAGAGAAGGACCTGAGAAAGGGCTGGATAAGACACAGGGGCTTAAATGGACTAGAACAACAATGGGAAGGCAATCAGGGAGACAAGAAACAGCTGAGGACAGGGAAGGACAAAGACAGAGAACAGTTGACGATGAGTAGACAAACACGGGAGGAAAAGGAGTGACGCAAAGGAGGAATACAAAACATAAGGACTAGATAGAGCTGAGTTCTAAAGACGAATAAGGACTAACTATGAACCTAAGTAATTAAAAGACAAGAAACCTAACAAAAGAGCAGCTGAGGGTAAAAGTGGGAGGGAAAACATGGTGGAAGGGAAAAACTCAAATAACACATAAAAAAACCACTAAGAAATACGCTAAAATGTTAATGTAAACTGAATAAGGAAATGAAATAAGCAAAACTCAAAACCCAAACACCTAAGGAACCTAACAAGAATGGGTTTAGATACGTTAAAAGATGTCAATTTCCTCAACAAATAAATGCGCTGTTGGCTTTTTGTTGCAATAGCCTCTGTGTTTTTGTCAAATTTAAGATCAGAGTCAAATATTGTGCCTAAATATGTGTAGGTGTTTCGAGTGTTTCGCTATTTATGATACTGACCTCGTGTTTTAGGGTATTTTTTTCTGAAGTCAATAATCATCTCTTTGGTTTTGGTCACGTTGAAGTCCAAGTGATTGTCTTTACACAATGTAACAAATAACAAATAGCCACTTATTTTTATTTTACCAGCCTCCGAATCAGACTTGAGCATTTCCAACGAACCATTTCAGAGCGCATTCAAATCTAAACAGGAATCCCATGAGGGAAAGCCTTTTGTCTCTTTGAATCTCTGAAGCATCAGAGGAGCTGCTGCAGATGCAGGAAAACGATGCGGGGGAAGAGCAGCTGGCCTGGAGTTAAGAGGGAGAAGGGCCCCTCTGTCCATGTTCCTGTTTATATCTGGGCCGGTTTTCGGAGAATCACAGGGGATTCTGGATTGTTAATCTCAAACAATTCCCCTCAAGCAGAGAACAGAGAGACAGCTGGAGTGGTTTTCTTCTTTTTATGTCTCTTCATTGATAAATGTGTCGCTAAGGTGGAAACTAGACATGTGCTGCAATCATTCAAATAACAAGCTGTACATGATTTGAGTTTTTTACTTTTTGATACGGAGCCATGAAATAGTATTGACGCTCTCACAGATATTTTTCTGTTTTTGCAAAAAAGATAAATAAAAATCCACTTTTGGAATTTAGATTTTAATCATTAGGGGAAAAATCGTATCCCAACCAAACCCAGCATTGCCCCTCACACCTAATAACTGGTTGTTCCACCAATGGAGGCAACAGCTTCCATCAAGCGTTTATGACAGGAAATGAGTTTTGGTCGACTCTGCATTGCAGAACTGTTTTAATTCAGCCACATTAGAGAGGTTTTCCAGCATTAACGGATTGTTTTAGGTCCTCTCAGCTGGATTTAAGTTCGGACTTTGACTAGGCCACTTCCAACTCTTCACCTTCTTTCTT
Organism: Valencia hispanica; assembly: GCA_963556495.2. Lineage (NCBI taxonomy): Eukaryota > Metazoa > Chordata > Actinopteri > Cyprinodontiformes > Valenciidae > Valencia > Valencia hispanica. The sequence continues at coordinate 5,592,530 of OY747706.1, forward strand.
TGAGTCATTCAGAGGTGGACATGCTGGTGTGCTTTAGATCACTGTCCTGGGGTCTCATTTATAAAACATTGCGTAGAATCCCTACTAAAAGTGTACGTACGACCAAAACAAAAAGTTTGCGTACGCCAAAAAGATTTCTGATTTATAAAACCATGCCTACGCACAGGTGTAAGCAATTTCCCCTTTATAAATCACGGTCTTCTTGGAAGTTTGCTCACGTGAATTTGGCTCATATCCCGCCCTGAACACGCCCAAATCCGGCTATAAAAGGTCATTGCAAAGCAGGACATGAATATTGATGCATATGAAGAAGAGGGGAAATATGGCAACAACAAAAAAAACCAAGAAGAGAAACTTTACGGAGATGGAGATTGAAGTGCTAGTGGGTGAAGTGGAGGCTAGAAGAGACATTTTATTTGGTGGACACAGCAGTGGTGTCACAAATAAAAGGAAGAACTGCGAGTGGCAGCATGTGGCGTCTGCAGTGCAGACTGTCAGTGCAACTGACAGGACGTTACCCAAAATTAAAAAAAGTGTTCGGACCTCAAAGTCGAGGCAAAGAAAACTTGCCTCCCACCGCCAGAGTGGGTCTGCTACTGGAGGGGGTACGTGTACACCCGAGCTGACACCACTGGACAGGAAGATGGCAAGTATCGTGGGAACATCAAGCGTGTACGGTATTGTGTCAGAGAAGGGGGGCGACACAGATCTGGCAGAAACGACAGATGAACCCGGTAAAGCACCTTTTGGACATATTTTACTACGTGGCTACGTTAACAAATTTGAGCATATGTTAAAGAGACAGACTAATATGCCGTGTCTTTTCAGCTCTTCCACAGTCGGTAGGTGGCGAGGATGAGGAGGCTGAGGAAGATGCGTCCGGCTGCCCCCAGCACCAGTGCTTCCGGTGCCCGTGGTGCATCCAGCACATTGACTGTATAAATAACGGAGAGCGTTTCCGCACTCCTCCCCGTTTACCACAATGACCACGTTCATGGGGGAAATCATGGCGGATTTACAGACTCCTCCTCCCCGGTTCTGACGCAGCATGTTCCTAAAAAGGGCATAAGGGCGGGATCTTCGCCGTAGACTCGGCCCTGCTTGGCCCTCGCGGGGCGTGTATTTCTGTCGTAATCCCGCCCATTCTGCTCCCGCGCCTTTAGCTCTGATGCTAAACCTGGCTAGCTAAGCTAAAGGCTAATCCGCTCAATGACTGTATATATATAGAGCTCCCGCTTCATTCTACTCATTGTTGCCAACTTAGCGACTTTGTCGCTATTACTAACGACTTTTAAGACCCCCTTAACGACTTTTTTCCCAAAAAGCGCCTAGCGAAAAATCTAGCGACATTTCTGACCACCCTTAGCTACTTTCTGTGAAACTTTGTCGCCGATATTTCCTGCAGTTTAGACCGGTGTTTCTCAATGTCAAGGCTTGCTTACGAGGACACTGTCCTTCCTTGGTTGAAGAAAACAGTTAAATGGAACAGACTTACATCACGTGACCGCGGCTGCCCAGGCCCCGCCTTTTGCTTACGCGCTCTGTTTACGTCACGCCTATCGTTATATTTTATACGTATAAGTTTCAATGTAGATGTATAACGAGAGTTTTACTTTTTAAATTGTGTATATATTGGTTAAATCAAATGTGAAAGCGAGTTAGTACCTGCTAGCAAACGAAGCTGCAACTTCGAAAATACCGCGATGTATTCTGGGAAATTTTTGACCGAGGGAAGGCATCAAGGAACCTCCCATGTATCCTCAGTCAGTTAGCTAAACGGCGGACAAACGGAGGACAGACGCCTCGGTAGCACATGAACATTGGAACACGCCTTGGCGGTCCCTGATGACGTATCTCCTAGGCAACCGGGGCGGGACCAAGGCATCAAGGCGAGGTTCCTTGGCATTGAGAAACACCCAGCTTGCTCCTTCCCGACTGGTCTGCGCATGTATACGCAGCATGATCAGAGTATGTCGACTGACCAATCATAAACCTTTTTCGGTTTATTTCCCCCACTCACAAACAAAGTTGTTTTGTAGTTAATGTAAATTCAAAGTAAAAAATAAATCTGCATGTATATAAAACCGATCTTTCAACTGGAATTAAGGCAGAAGCTTGTCTCTATTACGCTCCATCTCACACCTGTGGTGCATTCAAGGAACGTTCGAAATGTATGGTGAGTTCAAAAACGTAGAACATTTAAAACTTAAGGCAAAAAACCCCACTGAAAATAATATCATAAGCAATAAACTTCTGTTTAATGCCGGTTGGCAAGAAACATTTGATGCATGCTAAATATGCCCAACTTATTTTTACAAAGTAATAAAAAACAAACAAACAACATCTATATTCTCTCTATTACTTTAATCTTCTTGAGATATCTCAGCAAATGTATGTTTCAGAACTTTTTTTTTTTTTTTTAAGTTCTTTGATGTCCAGTTGCAATTTGATATCTTGTCAATTTTGTAGGCTACCAGGTTTCTCAACAATTTACTTCAGGCAAAATAATAGAACATGTTCCACAGTCTGTTCTTGAAGACAAAAGTCATATTTCACTGTAGCTTGTTTCCCCTGTTTAAATGATATATTATTTAACCTGTATGATCAAATCCTAATCTAAATAAAATGTTTCCCTCCTTTGTTTCAATCGTCATCGCGTGATGACATCTTCATTATGCAAATTAGTGTATGACGTCATCTGGCAGACAGTTGGCAACACTGATTCTACTGCAGCCATCTGTGCGCCTCTGACGGCTTTCTTTTCCCCCCAATCTCATAAGGTAAGAACTCATAACTTAAAATAATTATTAATATGTAGTGTTACTATAATTACAGTCCAACGAAATACAGCAATTTAAACTGAATTGTCACAATGTGATATTGAAGAAAATTGGATAAAAAATGTCTCGAGACAGATTGCTGTCAAAATGTATGTAAAGCCGAGTGGAGGATGTTTATTAGCCTAGTCTAATCTGCAATATGTTTACATGTGTGTAACATTGACTGTATATATGCAGTGTATGATAATAGTGCATAATAATGTGTCAAGTATTAAATTCCCTGTATGAAAAGTGCTGCAGTGTATGTGTGTTGAATGTGTGTGGATGAAAGTGCCTGTGCTGCTATGAATGGATTAATGCAGTAATAATTGTAATTTAATAATGATTTAAATTCTACTCCCCAGAAATGAATACTAATAAGGCCACGGTCGACAATATCCTGATACAGCCGAGGGCGGAGGGCTTGGGGTCAAGTCAGGAGCACGTTTTTCACCTTTTTTGATGATTTTTTTATTTTATTTTTTATTCTTGAAAATAAAAGTTGTTAAAGATTGTGAACGCCTTTCTGTTTCTCCCGCAAACATATGCTTCATTATCAGAACAAATAATACTGATCCTCAGAGAGTTTGCATCTTTGAATTGATAATAGGTTAAGGTAAGGTTAATTAAACATTTCTATTAAACAACATCGGCGAACACCTTCATAAAATAATGGCTGCAGTTTACACGTTCCGTCTCCGCAGCAGAGTTCAAGAGGGGATTCTGCGCAATCAACCCAGAATCCTGCAGAATCCGTTTGACAGACTAGAGGAAGAATGATAAAAACACTCAACAATCTTCCCTTCATCTCTGCACGGAGCCCGGCAGGGGTCAGGTGCAGAAATCATTTTTCATATTTTGAGGTTTATATGTAGCCTCAGTTTAATAAAATCCATACGCACGTTTTATGTGCGCGCTGATTTGGGCATCGTGCTGGACCTTTTCAGAGCTTTAAACTGAAAAAAGGGTATTATTCCTTTAACTTTTAAATAATACGACTAAGATCTCACTAGTGACCAGATTTGTTTCAACTCCATACACAACAAATGCAATATTTGTTTTTATACGGCTTTGAAGACAAACCGATCGCAACATTTGTGGAAATAGTCCAGAAAGCGCACAGTGTATGTCCATCTTTCCTCTGGGAAGCATGGAGCTGGTAGCGCAGCATAATTAGAACACCTTGCATTAAAGAGGATACTGAATATATGAACATTGCGCTGGTGGATGCGCTGTTTAAAAAACAAACAACAAAAAGAACATCAGGTTTTTAAGTGGTGGGGACAAAACTGTAATTGATCAATATTACCGCGGACATGGTCCGGGCTACAATGACTCAAATATCTATACTTTCCTCCAGGACCCTAAATCCGTGCGCACGGTTTAATAAACTGAGGGTACAGAGGGATTCTTACATCTGAAAAGTATTTCTGCACCTGACCCCGGCTGGGTTCCAGAGGTGAACTTTTTCACCACATAAAAATATGCAGAGAGAGTTATGGGTCTGAGAGGGCGGACAAGGTGCTGCTGCTGCCACGGGAAAAAAATCCTCTCACCTGCTATGACTGGATAAATCAAGTGAATTCTAATGTTTAATTTTAATCATCTTAATATATTTGATCTTAACTTAATTTTTTTATGTCAACAATAATTTTTTCCCCCACATTTTCTGTCAGTTTTTAAAGGGTAAACGTATGTGCAAGATGCCCTGCAGCCTGCATACACAAACCAGTCTGTATTTTCATGAATAAAAAGTAAAAAAAAAATTAAAAAAAAAAAAAAAAAAAAAATATATATATATATATATATATATATATATATATATATATATATATATATATATATATACCTACATTTTATATATATATATATATATATATATATCCCCTCTGCTTTTTTCACAAATCGCACACTGCATATCAGGAGTAAAATGTTATAGTGGTCAAACAGACAAGGGGGAAAAAATTAAACTTACATTTTGTAATTACAAACATGTTTTACTTAGTCTCACACATTATTCAATAGTCTAATATATCAAAGTGAAAAGCCTCAGACAGAATGCGTTAGGTTGAGCTCAGCTCCACAGCCAGATAGCCTCTGCTAGCTTCATGCGGCTGCGCAGTGAGCTATTAGCCTAGTCGATGGGCCAGGCAGTGACGTAAACGGCCTGTCAATCAAAGTCCGGCCCTCATTAATTATGCAAGATTTAGAAAATGTATCCTACGTTAACCAGCCTGGTGTCTCTGATTGTTTTTAACCCAGCATAATCACGGGAGGAATATGTAGCTGCAGACAGTAAAAAAAAAAAAAAGGCACCAGGCATTAAAGTTGTTTTTAACGTGTCTAAAGTGCAATGTATTCCAATGGGGGACTAGCGGCTATATGGCGGTACTACAGCAATGGCGGCCCCCAGTGTCGCAGTCAAAAAGCAGAGCAGCCAGCGGCCATTGGTCCAACAGTGGTCGGGTTCTGACTGAAGCTGTGATGCAGACACAGAGAGACACCATCAGCGCCATCAATACTGTGACAAATGAGTTAAAGGAAATAAAGAGTGCACTGTGCGACATAGTGACGGCCATGTTACAATAAAACATTTTAATAAATGAACCTTGTCGTTATTATCTCATGCTCCCTGGGTGAAGGCTTCCTGTCGAGGAGGAGGCGGCTGTGGGTCGGGGTTCTCATGCTGGGGGGGTAGGCCAGGAGGGAGGGGAATCCCAATTCTCAGTGCCATGTTATGAAGAATTCCACATGCCCTCACGATCTTGCAGACCTTTGTAGGGTGGTATAATAGTCTGCCACCCGAGGCATCCAATGACCGCCACCTACATTTTAACAGGCCTATGACACGCTCCACGACTGAGCGCGCACGCGTGTGACAGGAGTTGTAGCGCATTTCCTCTGCTGTCTGTGGGTCTGGGAACGGGGTCAGAAGCTCCTGAGAGGGTAGCCACCATCACCTGCAAGTGATAACACGTTTAATTCAGGCGTCAACAAGCAGCATTTCTAATGACGGTGAGGACTTACCGAGCAGCCAGCCATCACGCACAGCGCCTGCCGGCAGTCTGTTCCCTACACTGCTGTGTGTCAAGAAAAAGGAGTCGTGTGTTGACCCAGGCCATCGTGCCACCATATTAGTGATCATCATGTGTGAATCACATATGATTTGCACATTCATACTGTGTACATGTTTCCGATTGACGAAAACAAATTCATCCTCGAACGGGGCCCTTATAGCAATATGGGTGCAGTCAAATGCGCCGATTATGTTTGGGAAACCGGACATTGCTGCAAATTGCATCTTAATTTCGGCCTGCTCCCCCACAGTATATGGAAACGTGATGTATCGCCTGCTCATTTTAATGATCCCATCCAAGACTGCAGGCATTATTGCGCTCAGGGACGGCTGTGATATCCCAGACCTAGTAAATAAATATAACATATTTGAAGGCATTATTTCCAAAAAGGGACTTTGGGCAGAATAGTAAGAATCATGTCACTCAGACACATACCTGTCGGCTAATTCCCGCTGGTAACAACCAGTTGCGAGAAACCCCAGAGTGGTGAGCACCTGCAGCTGGACCGGAATGGCACGGTTCCGCCTGCACGGTCTCTCCAAAACCGGGCCCAATTCAGCACAGAGATCCAAGAGCACAGCTCTAGGGAATCTGAATCTGCTTATTAGCCAGTCATCATCATGGGCAAGGAGGTCCGCATGATCCCTGAACACGCGTTCTCTCCTAATCCTTCCATTTGCAAAATCTTCTAGCAACGCCAGTGCATCCATCTCAAATATTACGCTTGAAAGTAGTTGGGGTATTTCTATTGGCAGCAATAAGACTGATTGCTTCCTTCCTTGGCATAATGAACGTGCCAATCAATGATACATGGTACAGATGATTCCATTTATTAATTGGCATACAGTCCCGGCCCTTTTATCTGAGTTTAAGGTTTTGAGATAAATTTTATGTATTTATTTTAATATTGAAAAATGTTTTTAGAAGAGCTATAGCTCACAGCAAAGCTACAATATAGATATCATTGCTGGTTTGGATGTTTATAATAACATGAATTCATAATTAATGTTTGGTGTGAGGTGAAATGATATGTGTGAGAGGAGTAATATGCAGTCTGGCTGCAGTTCACCACGTCACCAACTGCGTCGTCGATTTCCCCCCCCCCCCTCTCCAAAATGTCCGTACGCACGGGTCAGAGTTGGCGTACAGGTGCGCACATTTTCCCGTCAAGTCTGTTTTTTATAAATCACGACTTTTGCTTTGAAAGTGGCGTACGCCAGTTTCAGGCCCCGTTTTGTGCGTACGCAACGTTTATAAATGAGACCCCTGGTGTGTAAACCAGAGGTTGGACTAGATGTTTTTGTTGTCCGTCGTTTTGACTGATCCAAAAAATCCGACCATAATCTTTTTTAAATGATAACATATTCAATAGTCTTTTTTATTTTACTCATTTTAAACAATATTAAAATCCAACAAGCTGAACAAAGAACTACATATAAAAAATGAAATGAAATGATTAAAACAGGAACAGTTCACCTGCTTCTTACAGGTTCCACCTGCTCCGTGTCTAACTTAAATCATCACCCGTTTGTGCGTAATCAGATAGTGGGCTTGGAGAGGTTTTTGTCATTTTAGATTCCTGCTCAGACAGATGACTTCTCATGGGGGTTTAGATGTTGTTCTGGAGGCTAAATCCACGCTCCTCTCCCACACTAGAGACTGGAATTAAAGCGCCACTTCAGCCAAAGTTTGGAAATCAGGGAACATTTCTCCAACTGAAGTGATCAGAAGTCAGAAAGACTCTCTGAATGAGTAGTTTCCTGACCCGCAAGCTATCGCTTCAGCAGGAAGAAATCCTGCAGCACACACCGGTGGTTGCCACAACACCGGGCTCTTGGGAGCAACGCGCTCCAAAGCCTCAGTAACTGTTCAACGCGCCGACAGCTCCCGGATAGCGAGACACCTTGAGTACGATGTCCAGGTCTGAGATGATGCTCTGATGCTCTCATGGGAATCTTGATTTGATTGAATTAGTTTCCTGTAATTCGTGCATAAAGTTGAAAATGTCTGCGTGTCTGCACCAAGTGGTCAGAGGTGTGAATACTAACCTGTTCAAATGGTGGATGGAATTCAGATTTTTTACATCACCTTCTGAAAAAAACGTTCAAATAAGGAAAACATTTGTTTAGCGCGACTCCTGGTGTAAACTGAAGACCAGACGTTCTCCTTCAGGGGGTTCTGGTAGAGACCCAACTTTTTATATCAAATGTTTTTTACATTGTTCTTGATAGCATGCACTCTGATAAGGTTCCAAAGTGGAGATAAACAGGCCCAGAGCATGATAGACTCTACACTGTACTTAACAGTGGGCATGAGATAAGTTTCCAGGTATACACCTGGAGTCTGTTGCTGAAAAGTTCAGTCTCAGTCTCATGTAACCAAAGCAGACAATTCCAGCTGAAGCCCCAGGAAGAGAGTTTGGGATACGCCGCATGTTTATGTTTGTAATAGGCTGTTTTTTTAAGCATCCTCATTAAAAAACTGTTGGCATGGAGACCTCAAGATCCAGCAGTGAGCTCTGGAGAAGCTCACTGTGTGTGATGAGAAGATAAACGTGGGTTCTGCATGATCCGGTCACTTAAACCTGTTGATCATTGCTCACACGAGCAACATTAGGCGGGTAGCTGCATTTCTGCAGCCATTTTAAATAAATCGGCCTTACTCACCTAAATGCAATGTCTTTTCCATTTTGTGCAGCACCTTCTGAATAATATTTATAGTCCAGGAAAAGAGGAACTTGTTGATTCCAAATTTAAATTTCATACTAACTCTGATCAACTTAAAAAAAAAACCCATAAGCATCAATGAGAAACTTCCATTACATTTATTTTAAATGGATTGTGAGGAAAACCAATAATTTCACTAATGACTTTGTTAGAAACAATTGCTCTACTTCCACTACTGAGTATACTGTAATTATTTAAGTAATTTCTCCATCAGCTACTTTAAATACTCGTTCATGCAGAGTTGGCCACAAGCTGCAGTTTAAAGCAGACAACCACACAATCGGGGGAAGCCTGGTAACGGAGCGACCATGCAGAATCCAAGCTTTCTGTCTCCTGCAGCCAAACACAACAACCCCCCCCCCACCACCACCCACCCCACCACTGAAGGTCAGCTTCAAACGCCTTCTCTTTGGCTTGAATCGGGTGGAGATGTGGGTCACACCCAACCTGCCTAGAGGCGCCTGGGTTGTTTTTGCTCAACATTGCCTCACGATATCTGGAGGGCTTCAGAGGTATCGATGGAAGCAGTTTTTCATTTTGGGAAACAATTTGGATCAGGTTTATGGAAGGCTTTGGGTCAGATGGGTCTGCTTAAGAAAACAGGTTCTAATATAATGACTCGGGAAAAAAAAACTCTCATTGGTTCAGGAGTTTATTTAATTAATTACTCAGATGACGGCTGACCTTTCTGAGAGAACATCCAGCCTCTAAGTGGAACTCTCTGTTTATGGCCAGGGTGCATCAAAAACTTTAATGATCCAGTCAGAATATTAACTCCTAGAAGACGTAAAAACCGGGAGAGAAGAAAAGCAAAGCCCAGCATGTCGGGACCGCTCCGGGGAAAAGTTTAAAGCAAGGTTAGGTTCTACAACAATATCCCAAGCTTGGGATCCATCATCTGAACATGGAGGGAGGACGGACCACCTGCAGACCTACCAAGACATGAACGTCTACCTTAACTAGCAGCAAGAGGAGCATTAATCAGAGAACCTGCCATGAGGACCATGGTGATTCTGGAGGAGCTGCGGAGCTCTGCTGCTCATGTAGGAGGCTCCACTGTCAGAAGAACTACTAGTTGTGACCTCCATAAAACAGCCCTTGGTGGCAAGAAAGAAGATACTGCTAAAAAAACAAAAACAGAAAGTCACATTCACAGTATGTCACAAGACATCTAGGGGGCGCTCTGGTTAGATGGGAATAAAATGTAACTTTTTAGGCAACATGCAAAACGGCAAAAAAAAACTTTATACATCCCCATAGTGAAGCATGGCAGTGGCAGTATAACGAGAATAGCATTTTATCATCTCAGAAACATATCAAGGATCAGACAGGTTCTATCTTTTTTAATAAATGCAGAGATTCTCATCCGTGCGTTTGTATCCTCGCGCATTGATTATTTCAACGCTTTGTTTTCTGGGCTACCTAAGAAAAGTTTTAGCGGGCCCGCAGTTGTTACAAAACGCAGCCCCTCGTACTTTAATGTGCACAAGAAAGTACGAACACATTACGCCTGTACCGACGGCCCTGCATTGGCTCCCCTGCCAGTCTCGAGCAGACTTTAAGGTTTTACTGCTCACCTATAAGGCCTTATATACTAGCCCTAGCCCTAGCCCCTGAATACCTTTCTGACCTTTTGCATCCATGCGATCCGCCTCGTCCCAAAAGCTGGACGATAAACAATCGGTGAAGGTGCGTTTTCTTTTCGTGCTCAGTTTGTCTGGAATAAGATACCTCCAGAGATTAGACAGACAAGCTCTATAGAGGTGTTTAAAGCTAAGTGGAAGACTCACCTGTTTAAGTTATCTTATGTATTTTTACATGATGTCTATTATAGTATTCTTACTGTTAGTAAAGTTTAATTGCTCTTAAACCGTTATTTTTCTGTAATTGATGTTCAGCGCTTTATAAATAATTCTTATAAATAAACTAAATTGAATTCTTCTGGTGAAACCATTATTTTAAGAATTTGGACTCAGTGACACTGAAAGATGAACTTCATCCTCCGTATCCCAGCAGGCAACTAGAGATTTTGGGTCAGAACTGACTGGAACCAAACATTTCATCCACCTTGAAACAAACTCCCGTTGGGCAGTCTCCTGGTAGGATGAAGCATTCATGGTGCGATCAACTGGAAGAAGTAACCCCGAAGCAGTGAAGCAACCCCAGACCATCACTCTGCCACCACCATGCTTGGCTGTTTGTGATGTTTGCAACCGTGCATCAGGACAAACGGCTCAGAGAAAGATTCCTCTTTATCTAATTCTTTTTTTACCAAAGCTTGCAAACATTTGATATCCACGGTACGTTTGAGCGCATAATTTATTTCAACCATCATAAAATATCTTGATATATTACTTTATTGTTAAACATTAGACATTGTTGTTAGCTGCTTTAAAAATCAGACGTACAGAAGTAGTTTGCAGTTCTCCTCTCTTCCTGGGGAGCAGGAATCGCCCCGGCTCCACAGCTGGATGGGGAAACTGAACGAAGCCGTGCAGGTAGAACAATGCATGCTGGGAGGAGTGGGAGGAGCCCAGCGGGACACCAGATGGGTGGCAGGAATGTAGGCTTAACACTGGACAAATAAACAATGAGAATATGCACTGCTTACAGTTACAGTATAAACAACGTACAGCTGCTACGGCATCCTACTGAGCTGCAGATCATCCACACCTCATCAGAAACAGGGAAACAACGATACGAATCAGATGTCATGAAGTAAACTGATTTCTACGTACAAAAAAATAGGTAAACATTTTAAGGTAAAAATATTGCGATGAAAAAAGAGACAAAGAAAGTAACTTAAATGATAGAAGAAAGGAGGCAAACGTTGCACAGTTGGGGCAAGAAGGCAAGGCAACACAGTTTTATTTGTATAGCACACTTTCAACAACAAGGTAATTCAAGGTGCTTTACATGATTAAGGGGTAAAAAAAAATAGCAGTAAAACACAGACAAAGCATATAAAGTAAAAGCAGCCATAAAGCATGAATCACACACAAAACATGATACATCAAAGCATTACTCAAAGGCAGCTCTACACAGATACGGGGGGGGGGGGGGTGTTGGTATAGTAACAGTAGATCTTCAACATACTTTGGTGCTAAGCCATTCCATGATATATAAACTAGTAAAAGTATTTAGAAGTCTATTCTCTGAGCTACAGGGAGCCAGTGTAAGGACTTTAGAACTGGGGTGATGTGCTCTACTTTCCTGGTTCTAGTGAGGAACACGAGCAGCAGCGTTCTGGATCAGCTGCAGCCGTCTGACTTTTTAGACCGACCTGTGAAGACGCTGTTGCAGTAATCAATCCGACTAAAGATAAAGGCATGGATGAGTTTTTCTAGGTCCTGTTGCAACATCAGTCCTTTAATCCTAGAAATGTTCTTCAGGTGATAGAAGGCTGACCTTGTTATTGCCTTTATGTGACCCTGGAGGTTCAGGTCTGAGTCCATTACTACACCTAGATTTCAGACCTGATCCGTAGTTTCTAGCTGCATTAACTGAAGCTGTATGCTGACTGTTGATTGTTCCTCTTTAGGTCCAAAAGTAACTCTGTTTTTTTTCTGTTCAGCTGGAGAAAGTTACGGCACATCCATCCATTGATTTGCTCGATGCATTTACTTAGGGTTTGGATGGGTTCAAAGTCACCTGGTGACATCGTAATGTAGAGCTGAGTATCATCTGCATAGTTATGGTAGCTAATCCCATTGGTTGCTATAATTTTGCCTAGTGGGAGCAAGTAGATATTGAATAAGAGGGGCGCCAGGATGGAGCCCTGGGGCACCCCACATGTGATTTCTGTTTGTTCTGATGAAAGGTTTCCTATTAAAACAAAGAAGTTCTTTAGGTAAGACTCAAACCAGCCAAGTAGTGTACCAGAGCAAGCAGAGAAAGCAGCTCTGGGTCCCTTCATTCTGTTATCTTCCATCTTTAACCTAAGAAAACCCAAACAACAATATTCTCAACCTGCTGTGGCCTCTGTGGCGTTTATCCAACTATTCTGAAGCATTCAGAACAAGTCACCATCATTCTGTGCTTCTCACGTCTGTTCGCTCTGCAGCGACCGGCGAGGTGAGGAACGCCCCGTGGGGGTCACCGCTGAGAGTTTGGAGAGCCGCTTTGTTAAAGAGGGATTATCACACGGGACGGCGGCCTCTCGCCTGCGCCTCAACTTGACCGTAAATCAGACGTAAAGCAAAGCGAAGACAGGCGGGCGTGACGACAACCGACGGGCGTGACGACAACCGACGGGCGTGACGCAGAGCAGGAGGAAGGCCGGACTTCTTTAGATAACTGAATATGGCTTTAAAGCCTGCATGTTGTGGGAAATCCTCCTCTGCACATAATCTGCAGGCTAGGGCTAAAAATAAATGTACTGGATAAGGTACAAGAAGAACAGCTGCAACAGGTTAACCCCTTAACATTCTTGCAGTTTCCGCCCTATATTTTTTTTAAACGCATACCCAAAATAAAATTAAAGCTGTTCTTGAACCATTTTGAGTAGAAAAATGGCTGGGATCAAACACTCTAAAATGTATCCTAGAACTGTGTTAAATGTCTGCAGTTTGCTAAAATAAAATGCTGAAAGAAGGCACTTTCTGTGCTATTTTACTTTGATTTATAAACAATTCAGCTGCAGTGATGGTTCTTCTATGACTGGCTTAGGTTGCCAGTCATATAATAACCATCACTGCAACTGATGCACCACTCATTTTTCACTCTTTTCCTCAAACAGGAGAGTAATCTAACTTGTTTTTCTATTAGAGTTTGATATTCTTTATATTTGCACTCTGTTATAAATGCTACACACAAGTTTATATTTTGTTTTGTTGAATGTTAGAGGTCTGAGGGATAATGACCTCAGGGACCTCAGGGCTGCAGCGAACGTTCATGTTTTTAAGAGCAGGCTCAAGACTCACCTTTTTACCCTAGCTTTTAATTGATTATTTATTACTGTTTAATTGCTCTGCATGTTTTATATGATTATATTTTTTTATCAGTTTTACTATTTAATCTTAGCACGTTAATTTACTGTTTATTTTTATACTTTAATCTATCTTAATCCCCGTTCCAGTGTTTCCTCTGTGGGAGCCCTCTGCCCCGGGAGCGGTGGTCGGCTGTAGCTGCCTGGGTGCTCTCCAGGTGGAGCTTGGGTGGAGGCGGGGGTCTTGGCCTTGCCTCCACTGGGTGCCCTGTGTTGGTGCCTCGGCTGCTGCAGTTGATCTACCGCTGCCGGGGCAGATGGCTCCTCTGATGGCGTTTCCTTGCATGGTTCATCTACACTCGGCCCAATGTCCATTTTTACTTTTTCTTTTAACTGTGTGTGTGCATGGGAGATGGGTTGGGGGGAGGGGGTATAACTGTGACCATGCTTTTAAATCTGTGGGGGAGGGAAGGGAAGGTGGATTTATGTGGGGTCATTTTAATCTGTAAAGCACTTTGTGATGCAACTTCTTGTATGAAAAGCGCTTTATAAATAAAGTGTGATTTGATTTCAATGTTAAATGAAAAGCAAAAGGTCAAAGCTAATTGCATCTTATTACAAGAACCTTACTCAAGTGACGCTGATGCCCCCTTCTGGTCAAACCAGTGCGGTGAAGAAAATCCTCTTCAGCCATGGATGTATTCACTGCTGGAGTAGCTTTTTGTTTTCACCGATGCCCAGGGAAGGTTGTGACTAATATTGATATTAGTAAATGTTTATGGGTATGCTTCTGTAACTCAAATGGAAAAAATAACATATTTTAACTGAGTATAAACATTCATATCACACAGAGCATGTATTACTAGGTGGTGACTTTAATCTTGTTCCAAATAAATGGAAGGATATATACTGTACACAGTTCAGAAGCTGCCCACTGAATGAAGGTTATCTGGAGTGTTTTTGTCAGCTGCTGATTGGTCAAGGTGTTCTTCAGCAAGTCCAATGGGAATCCTTTAAAAAAAAATATATTCTTTATTTTTATTTAACAATCATACAAGGCAGATTTCACAATGAAATATCCATTATGGAACACTCGAAAAGCCGAGCACAAATAACATAAAAGATATCATGCCAGCATTTCTGTAAACGAGGCAAAGAAAAAATAGATACAAAATATTTACATATAAGAACATGAACTCACAGCATAGTGTAAGGGGACATACAGACACTGTTATGGAAAATTAATTATTAAGGATGATCGGTTCTGTGTATTTCATGTACTGATAGTTACTGTGTGCCAGCTCCTTGTGATATGGTGACCAATCTGATTATTTGACACTGTATGAATATGGGTCAGGACAAGTTCTACTGATTTAGGCTCTTACAGCAACTCTCTTTTACATCTAAGGACATCCTGACATACATTGATTACGCTTCCACTATCAATGGCCTGAAGCCTGCGAGTCTAATGTTCTCATACTGAAGAAATGTTTTCAGATGTCATGTTGATAGGAGTCAGGAGAACTGAACCTGTATAATTCTGTTTTGTTTTGGAAGGCGGGTCAGTATTCCACATTTTCTGTTAACGCTGCACCTCCTTGCTTGATCAACCAAGTTTGTATTAAAACCTGCAAATATCTGAAGGAATCTCTCTCATCTCTTTTATTTAAGAACTTCGACCACACACACAAAAAAAAAAGATTTTTGTCATTTATAAGAGGACTTTTAGATGTTTAGGGTTAATCGTCAATATACTGATATAAAGATTGGGCTTTTGTGTTGTTGCAGTGTTTTTATACTTCCTTAAAAATATTTTATTTCATTTAGAAAATTCTTTAAAGTAGGGGTGGTTTTTTGAAATCGAGACTTATGAATAAAAACATTTGCCAATATAATGTAATTATTATTACAGTAATTTGATTCATCATTGCCTATTAGACTAACCTTTATTATTTCAAAACCTAGAGATGGAATCAGTTCCCTATTCAACATCCAGTTCTGAAAATCATTCCAGGAAACATGTATGATGTAGCAAAGAAAGAAAAGGTGTTCTGGTGTCTCAATATCAGAATAAACATGAATTGTCATTTTTGCCAAATTTCCTTTGTAAAATGTAATGGCAAGGATAAATGTCATGCAGGATTTTGAAATGGTTTTCTTTAGCTTTTTGTGGGATAGGAAAAGTAAGATATTTTTTTCTAATTTCCTTTAAATAAGTATTATCATAATTATAAAACAAATGTTTCCTTCTCAAGGTTGATGGAAAAAGCATTGCAGTCAAATTATTTCTTATAAATTTGTTATTACATTTTTCATCTGTGAAGTCACATCCATTTATAACCAAAGAAAGTTCTTTTTGAATAATTGCCGAATACCTCATCGTGCCTTTTAATTAGTAGAGTCATGGCAGGAGGAATTGCCTTTAAGACTAGTCCAATGGGAATCCATAGAGGACTTGGAACAGGAACTCCCAAGCAGCCAATGATCAGCGGGTGCTGGCACACCTAAATTTGCATTGGGAATCCTGTGTCCTCTCCTTCCAGGCCAGAGGGCCATAACAAGAGATAGAAAGAAAGGAAATAGAAGACCTAATCTTCAAGACATTATCTGGAAGAAAAGGCCTGGAATTTGTCACATAAGCTCTGTGAAAGCACAACACCCCAATCATTGCTCGGGTTAATGCAATTAAAGACTTTTAAAGGGACCTGGAGGATGTGGATACAAGGTCAGACAAAAGCAGACAAACACTTCTGTAGCACTTGTAGAGGCACATGCAGCCTCTCCTTCCACTTCCTCTCAGCGCGTCAACATTCATGTCTGAGTCAGGGGAGTGGAGTCGTTCAGCCATAGCTCAGGTTTTGGCTTAGAGCGCATAGTTTGGCTCCTTCCACATCCGCAAGCAGACATGGAGAGCGAAAAAAGCAACCAGAAGAACATGTTATGTCTGCCCGCCCGTAAGCACCTTCTGCCTTTAGTCTCTTAATGTTATTTCTTCATTGCAAGGTTAACCAAAACACTCCTCACAGTTGAGAAGTTACAGTTAGATCAGAGTAGGCGAAAGGCCTCTTCACTGACTAATATTTATGCCATATTCCCTAGATGCCTTTACTAATATGTAATTAATCAATTATTTGACATAACCTTGAAATACAGCATTAACATCATGTTCTCATTGTCATGATGCGTATTTTAAAGGACCCAAAGGCAGCAAATGAAACTTAAAAATGATTTAATAATTAACAAAAACAAGGGGCAAAAACTTACAGAACCAAAAATACTGAGATGAGGGAGGAACAACTGGAACTGGGCAGGAATCAGGAACAGACAGGGAAAGAATGACGACGGACCAGCGAGTAGTGACTGAATGCAAGCAGAATATATACTGGGGAGGAAGTGAGGAAGTGAGAGGAGACCAATGACCAATTAGGGGAATCAGATGCAGGTGAGAGGGAGAGAGCAGGTGGAAACAATCAACAGCTGGGAAGAGAGGTAGAATGGTAGGGAGACAGAAAACTCTTAAGAAACTAGAAACTAAAGATAATAAGTCTAGGAAGGAAATCTAAGGAAATACTAGGGAGAAGAAGGAAAAAATAAATAAGTAAACTATCTAGAGGGAATAAACTAAGGAAACAAATGAGGACACAAACAAAAGGCGAAAACATCTAAGAGTAAGAAGAAATACAGAAACAAGGAAGTGTCAGAATAAACTAATAAAGACAAGGAATAACCTAACATGATGAAACTAGATAAGGAAAAGAACTAAGTTAAAACATAAACAGGAGGGACAAAACAAGAGAGCAGCTGGGGGTTTAGAGGGGAAGGAAAACAAAGCAAAATCCAGAGAACCTGACACTCAGAGTCATTAAACATTCTCCCTTGCCTAGGATCAACTTTTTACTTTCTTTAACATAGGAAGCACTCTTTCATCAGTTCTTTTGTTTTTTTTGTGTCTCTGCTCTGTCTTCTTGAACCACCAGTCGGTCATAGCAGATAGCCGCTCATACTGAGCCAGGCTCTAGTTCTGCTAGACGTTTCTTCTTGTTAACAGGGAGTTTTTACATGCTTGATCAGTATGAGGGATTGCTGTGAAGTCAATGACAAAGCAGGAGACCATCTACTGTTGCTACATGTTGGTCCAGGAGGAGAGAATGCATCAGGTCATTGACTTGATGCATTCTGCTGGGATTCCTTGGATAGAAAACTTTTAAACTGATTGGAATAATGAACTGAAAGATTAATTGGAATGTATGTACATTTGAATTGAAATGACTTTTCTTGTAAAGTACCTTGAGATGACTGGGTGTGAATTGGCACTAAACAAACCCGAATTGAATGGAACATGGATGTGACACTAAACAAATAAACAAACAAACAAATTATGGCAAATTTTGACTTGCCAAAATTTGAATATACTTCTTCCAGACTTTGAAATAATGTTTACAATAACATCAACAGATAATAAATGAACTAATTGGTAACCAGGATGCAATAATCACTTTTTGCCAAGTCCAGTGATCATTTTTAGTGATTTTGGGTGTGTCTAAGATAATGCAAAGGACTCAGTATGTTGTGATGGGTACAATAATGTTAATAAATAAAGTCATTTTAGTCCTTCTTAGTTAAGCAGAATGTTTACAATCACTTTTTGGCAAGTGAACAATCACAAATCTAAGATATTCCATGTGCTGAAATTTACTATTTATGCTTTATTCTTTTCACCTTTAAACAAAACAGTCATTTAGACACAATGTCATTGTATAATCACGTTTTTTTAAGTGAACATGTGCCATGGGGAGTTCCCATAGAACCATTAAAAACTCTCTCTCTCTCTCTCTCTCTCTCTCTCTATATATATATATATATATATATATATATATATATATATACACCATTATTCATGTCCAACTAAATAAAAATAATGTAAACAGTATAAGAAGTTGAACTGCAAAATTCCTAAATTTCCTGGTTCAACAACCACTCAACAGTACTGCGCCATACCTAGCGACGCTTTAAGCGGGGTGTTCTCAGATGGAAGTGGCCACTAAGCTTAGAGTTTCACCAGCAGGTTGCAGCAGAAATAGAGACTGCAAGAGTCGCACAAAGACATAGAAGTGGACGCTCATTGTATGCATTGAATGCCACTTAGCATTGACGGAAGGTGAGAGGCACCCTAGTGTCACATCAGACCTTTCGAAACCATTTACCTCAGCGTTGTCTGCGTGCTAGACGACCTGCAAGAGTACATGGCCACACCAGGCGCAGACGTCATCGTCTCGCATGGGCCAGGGAACATTTACGCTGGACAAGGGACCAGTGGGCCTCACGTTGAGCAGAAAGGATAGCCAATTATCAATTATGTTGGAGACTTCAAAAAGAGTTTTATGCATCAGCCACTTTTGTCACCAGATGGTGGTGATGTTACAGTGTGGACAGGTGTGTAGTCAAGACAACTGCCCTAGACTTGGTGAAGGGTACAGTGACAAGCCCACACTACCTGAGTAACATTATTAATCCAGTCATTACACCCCCTGCATTACCAACACAGGCCTGATTTCATCTTCATGGATGACAACGCTCCAGCTCATTGAGGTTGCATCATTAGGGAACAGCTGCTGGAAACCGGAGTACCTCAAATGGAGTGGCCTACACTTCCCCCAGACCTGAATCCCATAGAAAAGCTCTGGGATCAGCTGAGTTTCCGTGTAGAGGCTCATAGCTCCAGACACTGGCCTTTTTTTGTTGTAGCATCCCCACCCCTGTTGCTGGCTTTTGTCTCAATACATAGTTTTATCCGAGGAACTCACCATTGCATGCTCCTACTTAAGCGCCATATTTTCATGATTTATTAGCATAGTAACTTGAACTTTTTACGTTATTTCTTAAATTTCACCCAAAAGCCAGATATCCCAAACTTTTTGTGAGTAGTGTACTTTTTTCCTCATCATTTTGACTTTTTTGTTGTAATTTAGACTTTCATATTTAAACAGGTAAAGAACAACAAAAAAATACTTCTTCCTGATTTCTTTCTATCCATGTAAAAAAAACATGTAGGAGGCACATTATTAGCTGCATCTCAAGTATGAGCAATTTTCAGAATGAGGGTGTATCACACGATTAATCTGAGAAACTACTTCCTTCACTGGCATTCAGTTTAAACCCTCACCACTAGTGTCTGTTAGCTTTGTGAGTCTATTAAATCACCAGTGGCAGTTTTTCATATGGCAGATGCCCAGAGCAGCATTACAAAAAAATAAAATGAAAATGTAACTGTCAGTTGTGCCTTGGCATTTCATTTTTATCCTATCTCATATTTTAAATAATGTCAACATTTTGATTGATTGGGGGTGAGCCTGTAGGAGACTTATGAAAGCCGCTGGTTTTATTTAGGGGTACCAGAGTAAATGGGGGGCAATGGAAATGTGCAATACACTTTTCACGTTTCTACTAGTTAAAAAAATTCAGAACAATTTTCCTTCAAATTCACCATGATGAACTGCTCTGTGTAGCACACAGTAGTATAAACAGACGCTGTATAAACAAACTCACAGCCAATGACATGAGATACTCCGTTTACTTTTAACAAAGCTGCTGAGCAGATGTTTGTCGTCACATTCAGACACATGAGGATCCTGAACCAACATCTCACCTCCAACCTTGACCTGTCCACCTCCAATCTGATGAACTCTGATGAACTCACCTTCATCCCCTTCTTCAGGATGGAATTGAACGCATTGACAGCTTTCTTGGCCTTTAGCCACAGGATATTCCCAAAGCTCTCCAGAGTTTCAAACCGTCCATGCTTCTTCCTGTAGTTCACAATGTGCTCCGCCTTGTAGCGTCTCAGCGGCTTGATGCACTCGAGCTCTGCTTGGCTGGCTTTGTTTAAGAAATGGAGGATTTGTTCCCGCTCTTCGGGGGTGTAGCAGGCGTCCAGTGTAACCCTGCTGCCGTTCTTACAGGAGACCGGAAACCGGTTCCTCCAGCAGCAGGTGGACTGAGGGTAAGGGAACTCCAGGTCCGCTGGAGGGGAACCGTACCGAAGTTGGAGCTGTGAGCCGAGCTGCCCCACATCATGACCTACAGAGGACAGAGAAATCTGATCGGGATTCAACGGAAGTGGCGTTTGTTTGTTTCACTATTTAAACCACCATAATTGTTAATTTTACAATTATTCTGATGTGTTTTGTCCCTTTTGGACTGTTAATACCTCAGATAAGGACATATTACCTGAAGGAGGGTCATAAGGAGAAAACTGACCCAACAGTTTGTTCTGCTAGAATACTTTATTTATTTATCTGGACAGGCGCATCCGCCATCCTTGTCAGATTGGTGCATTTGTGTTTTTCAGCGACATGAACAAGAACACTCTATGCTCGGTGATCGGGAAGCTTGTATTTTAAATCTCCACTGGTAATAAGCTGATTTTTTTTTTTTAATTAAATGTGCTTGACCACCCTCCGCCTCATGATGCTTAATCGACGTGATCAACTTTAATTGAATGCACGTTTAAAGAAATGCACGGAAATTAATTCTTTTTCTACAATGATTAAATAGACTCAACATCTTTCTTCAACAGAACTGCAGACTGCACAGATGGTACCTTCCCAAAGGAAAAAGTACTATAACTTACTAGGGTATATGTTAGACTTATTATTTACTATATACGATAATGGATTTCTATACATTTAACATCAGATGAATACTTTGGTTGTAAGATTCAGATAATTGTTTATTAAAAGCTAGAAATTTTAAATGAGAATAAGAAAGAAAGGTATGTATCTGTGCCCCCATTTCCCTGTTAATGCCCTACCTGGCCCCCTGGCAAAACTTTGCTAGAGCCGCCCCTGCACAGTAACCAGCTGTCAGCTATATAAAACGATCCTGGTGTTATTTGTCTCTCAGAAACAGTTTATAACTTCCTTTAAACTCATTCATGTCACCTAAAAGGTAAACCTGTTTCTCAATCACCTGTTCAGCTCTGATGATTCAGTAAGAACATCTCCGGGTTTCATCTTCATGTTTCCATCTCACCAGATATCCAAACCGAATATCATGACCAGCAGCTTTTACGGCTGTGGCTCCAGCAAACATCAGCTGATACTAGAAAGTCATATTAAATTAATTCTAACAGGTTATCAAGCTTAAACGTGCTGCTATTGTTTAGCACGACATCCACTGGTTTCCTCTTTCTGGCACAAAGTGGGCGATAAACAAAGACGAGAGACAGAAAAGCCGATCAGTTGATCATTGATCAGTTTCATGATTTAAGGAGCAACAGGAGAGGGGGGGGGGGGTTGAGAGAAGAAGAAGCAGCTGCACAGCATAAAGACAGAAAACCGCATTCCTTTTCACCTCAAGACGGAGCGCGTAATATTTTCTCTGAATACGGGACGATTCAATTTTTTACGGGACGGTCGGCAACCCTAGTAGCTGCACAGTAGGCTGCTGCAGTAGAGCTGAAACCGCGTGGAAGACAGGATGTGTGCACAGTGAAAGTGACCCCGGAGAGCCGTTGCAGTGAAGGAAAGGTTTCGCATGCGATGAAAAAAAACTAGTGACAACTGTGATGCGATGTTTAGTCTTGGGGTGGCCAATAGGGTGGCCTGGATTCACCGTGGCCACGCCCACCCTCGGCCACCACACAGCTCCGCCATTGTCTAGGAGCTGTCTTCATAGGGCCCCACGGTCACGGCTTCTCCGTGTCAGAGTGCAGTGACTGGTGCACGAGGTCGGGCAAGTGGGACTGTGGGATCGCGATGGAAACTCCGAACTAAGGGTGCACTGATCCGATGTTAGGATCGGATATCGGCCGCGATACTGACAAAATAGCTGGATCGGTTTGGATATGTGGTGAGATGGAAACATGAAGATCGGAAAAATGAACAGATCCACTGGCCGATCCAGGTTTTTTTTTCTTTTTTTTTTCGTCGCAGCAGAACGTATTTCATGTGTCAGCTTCACGTGTGTCGCATGCTAGAAGCAACATGGAGCGAGCCAGAGGGTCGGCTGTGTGGAGATATTTCACGCTTGCCACTCCAAGTAGTTCGTCGGCTGTTTGCAATGTCTGCAAAGTAAATGTTTCGAGGGGAGGTGGTATTACTGCAAAGTACAACACTACCACTTTAATCATGCACATCCAGAAACACTATGCTAAGGAGCACGCTGAATTCCTGCACCTCAGCAAAACAAAAGGAGCGGAGTCAAAAAGGAAAAAAGAAGTCTCTAGGTACTCAGGCTGCCTCCTAAGATCCAAAAATATGACTGCTAGGCTAATTATATATCAATATTTCGCGCTATATATCGGTGTATCGATATTTTCTTACTGTTCCCTATTTGGTCAAAACTTTCCAAAACCAAAAACTGGACACAAAACTCTGATCGGTGCATCTCTAAAAAACAGATTTTGATTGACTAATTCCAATAAGAAAATGTTTAAAAAATGTATTTATTTCACTTCACCTACTGTCTTCGTGGTTCACATCAAGCTGTCAAAGGTATAAGTGAAGACAGTAGCAGAAAAAAAAATCAGAAGAAACAACTGAAGGTAAAGAAAATGGAACAACAAAGCACAACAGATGATTTGAAATGTGAAGATGCTTAAGAAGCAGGAGCTGGCAGGATTAGGAGTTAGGATATGAGACAAGAGGACTAGAAATAAGAACTCTGTTAGATCTAAGACATAAAAAATAAATATAATTTGAGCAACTTACAACCCTAATCAATAGTAAAAACTATAAGTGTACACTTAAAAGGCCCTAACAAAAAAAATCAGATAAAGAATGATGGATTAAGGAAGCAAAAGAGGGAAAGGGAAGATGAGGATGCAGTGGTGTAGTCAACACATAAAAGACGATGAAAACAAAAAGACGTTTCCATAAGAGACCTTCTGAGCACGACAGCATAGAGTTTGGCCCTGACGGTCTGCAGCACCGCAGATTCCAGGAGGTTTTGACTCAAGCAGAAGATGCACCGGCTGAGGAGAGGCAGAGAGGACACACTGACGCACAGGGGGAGTAAGACAGGAAAGAACAGGACAAAGATAGAAGAGAAAAGTTGAAAGAGTTTAAATGAGGTCAGCAGGTTGAAACATTGTTGTTGAAAGTGTGCTATGCACATAAAATTGCCTTGCCTTAAACACGGAAGTATTTCTTAGGTAAGCTGCATTTAGAAAAAGAAGCCAATAGTGTTAATACCACTATTAAATATTACCGGACACAGAGAGAATCACCCGAAAGAGAAGAGGATTTGTCAATATAACGGAACACACGAAACAGAAATGCAAAGAAATAGCTCAAACCCTTTCACTATAGACTTGGAAAAGTGATTAGTTTTTCTTTGGAAGCATTTTGGAGCAAAGTGATTTTCTTAATTCCTGCTACCAGATGGACAGGAGAATTGCACCGCGTGCAGGAGGCTGCGCAGATTTGCGTGCAGGAAGCGGCTCGAGGGACGTACCTTGGGCGATCGGGACGAAGCCGATGATGGTGAGGGCGACCACCAGGAGCGTGGCGATAGCTAGGAGCTTGGCGAGCGCCTTCACGCTGTAGCAGCTCACGAACGTCAGCAAGACTGCAGAAAAAGACGAAAGAGAGAGATTTTATAGGTTTACTTCTTCTGCTTTTACCATCAACATGAAAGGCCGAATTACTCTGCTTGGACTCTTCAGGTTGTTTAATAAGGAAGCTTAGGCATTTTTTAATGCAAAAAATCTCAAATGTCTTTATGAAAGCTCATAAAGACATTTGGTCATAACATTGAGAGGCCCTTTTCATTGCAGAAGAAAAATAATTGCTTCAGAAACAAGAGAAAATAATTTTATAGTTAGAGTATTAAAATAAATAATAAAAAATTCTTTGTAAATCGTTAAGATTTTTCCCTCCTCACCTTTCAGGAAAAATATTGGTCCTAATAGAAAAACAAAAGGCCTAGAAATATTTTTAGTTATTTATTTTACTATCAGATAACTTAAGAAAAAGATCATTTGTATGATTGCGTTGAATATTTTACTTAAAATAAAACTATCAGAGTGGGATGATGCTGCAGCAATAATAAAAGCTAAATTCATTTATTTATAATAATTGTGACACTGCTGCAATCTGTGTTAGAGTTCAGGAGTATTTTTCTGTTTTGTAGAGGAAAAAACTGTAAAATAAGTGAGGTTGTTGGATTTGTTACAGAGTTTGTGTGTGTGTGGGGGGGGGGGGGCTACCAAGCTTTAATAGGTTGTTTTTTTTAGTCTGGCATTTTGCACTGGAAGGAGACCTCTGGGAAAACCAGGAATCCTCCGGAGAGGGGCAAGATCTCCCTTCTGATAATAAATAAGCTTGCAGGTGACTGGATGAACTACTAGTCTATCACAGACAGCTGGAGGAATCAAACCATACCTTAAGATGAGAAAAAAACTTTTTTACAGAAATAAAGTAAAGGAAGTGGAGGAGTCTCCAGGTCCAGGTATGAATGGTATTACAGCTACTGATGTTCGGTTCTTAGGAAGCATTTTGGAGCAAAGTGCTTTTCTTAATCCCTGCCACTAGATGGACAGGAGAAACGCACCACATGCCGGAGGCTGCGCGCACGAAGCGGCTCGAGCGGCGTACCTTGGCCGATCTTGACAAAGCCGATGATGAGGGCGAGCGCTGGGAGCTTCTTGGTGAGCGCCGGGAGCTTCTTGGCGAGCGCCGGGAGCTTGTTGGCGAGCGCCGGGACCTTCTTGGCGAGCGCCGGGAGCTTGGTGGCGGCGAATAAGTCCTCCACCATGGTGTTCGCCTTCACACTGTAGCAGTTCACGAACGTCAGCAAGACTGCAGAGAAAAAGACGAAAGAGAGAGATTTGACTTATTTTCCTTTTACCATCAACATGAAGGGCCGAATTACTCTGGTTGGACTCTGGGCTGTTCAGGTTGTTTAGTAAGGCTGAACTAGTTGACAACTATGTCTTACTAGTTCACTAGTTGGCATTATAAATGCCTACATGTTACCTAGTTGACGCAATTTCTGCCCACTTACTAGTGAGCCTTAAAAAATGTCTACTAGTTAACTAGTACACCACAAATATTGCCCACTAGTCAACTAGTAACACTTCTTTTGGGCTACATGTCAGCTAGTGCAGCCTAAAATGCGGACTAGTTCACTAGTAGAAGACATTTAGGCCCTACTAGTTCACTTGTGCGTTTAAAAAATGCCATCTAGTGAACTTACAGTGAAAGAATAGTTTCGATAGCCCTTATATTTTCAGAGTAAGAGGACGTAGTTTGGAACCAAGGAAAGACAGATTTATGTTCCCTTCCAATTTATCAAAATATTTGACATCATTTTATGGCTGTAATATTATATTTTCAACAAATTGAGTGGTTTGAGAGAATCTCCCTAGTTCCGATAAAAATCGGAACATTGGTTCTCAATTTATGTAGAGTAGAGTAGTTTGGAAGCTGTGTTACCTGTTAAAACGGCTGAGAAATTAGGAGACACACACACACACATATATATATATATATATATATATATATATATATATAATCTGTATATTATATATTACCTATAACTTTATTTTATATCTTTATAATCTGTATAATAGCCTATATATCATCTATATCTATTATATTATCTATATTATACATGTGTATAATACTCTTTTATTATATTGTATATATTATTAAAATGGCTGAGTAGTACTTTCTACTTTATCTTATTGCATTGTGTGTTTTGCATACATTTGATGAGTAAATCAGAATATTCTAACGCCACAGGTTTTGTGATTTTAGCTAAAAACGGCATAATCATAATTTAAGGACCACTGAGAACACTTTAAAATAGCTCAAACAGATGATCGGAGTGCGTCTTTAAGCCAATGCATATAGAAACAGGCGAACCATCTGTCCTGCATCATAGCTAAATGTCTGCAGTTAGCAGACAAAAAAAAACGCATTCAAATCAGTTTAGTATTTAGGGAGTTATGACTTAATAAAAACTTCAATGCGTCTGCCAAACAGATTATAAAGTCGAGCGGGGGCCCAAGATGGCAGCCCCACGGCTCATCAGCGCCAGTAGGCAGTAGCGGTCAATGCGGGTCTATTCTGTATGTATGTCTTTGGTCTCTCCCAGAGACAGCCTGAGTGTGATTGGTCAAAAAATGGCAGGCCTTTTCATGGCTTGAGGTGGAGCTCCCTCTTGTGGTAGAAAAGAGAATTACTATAAATGATGGCCTCCGCTGTAAAACTGACTTTTCAGGGTTGTAAGACATTTCAAACAACTTGTAGATTTAATACAAATCAGTTCACCAGTACTTTTGATTACTCTGTATAATATGATGATCAATACAGTCTAATAGGTACTAGGCAGGCAACAGCGGCCATTTTACGGTTCCAACACCTGGAAAACAGTGATTACTTTTAAATGGCAGTTACACAGACTTAGGCTGCGTTCACACTGCAGGGCTTGATGCTCAATTCCGATTTTTTGCCAACATGCTACCACTAGCAAATTAGCTAACATTAGCATTTCAGCTAATTTTAGCTAACATTTCCATTTTAGCTATTTTTTAATATGCAGAATGGAGGGAATCATTGTTTACCAACATGTTTGTGTTTGCCAACATGCTTCCACAAGCATTTTATTTGGGGACAGCTGGTAGGAATTCGTCCCGTATTCGGTGGGTTGCCGGTTCGAATCTGTCTGCTTCGGTCGTCCTTGGGCAAGACACTTCACCCCATTGCCTGCTAGTGGTGGTCAGAGGGCCCGGTGGCGACTGTGTCCAACACCCTCGCCTCCGTCAGTGTGCCCCAGGGCAGCTGCGGCTACAATATGGCTTGCCACCATCAGCATGTGAATGTGTGCGTGAATGGGTGAATGACTGAATGTGGGGTAAAGTACTTTGTGGTCCTCTGACTGAAAAAGCGCAATACAAATGCAGGCCATTTACCATTTATTTAACAATAGCATTTTAGCTAATTTTCAGTAATATTGATGTTATAGCTTGTTGTTAATTTACTGAATAGATTGGGCTTTTTTAACCAACATTAGTGTTTCCCAACATGCTACCACTAGCGTTTTGGGTAACATTTGGAATTTAGCTGATTTTAGGTAACACTGGCATTTTAGCTAATTGTGACATTTTTTATGTTTTTCTATGTGATAGGGTTAGCAGACTACTTTTCTTTTTTCTGCTGATTCTGTTTATTACACTTCAGCAAGTCTTCTACAAGTCTTCTACAGCTTCCGTACGTTTTTTGAACTTTAACTACTTCTGCATACTTTGTGCTATTTTATCCATTCAACTTTTACACTATTCTGCTCCTTTTGGCTATGATTTATGGTATTCATAACCTTTATACTTTTTATAATATTCAACATTTTATGCTTTTTTTTGCTCCCATTGAAATGAATGGAAAACCTAAAAAATTCAGCTAAATCTCACCTGTATTGCAAAACTAACTACTTCCACATACTTCCACTTAGAAACACCATTCAAATATTAAAATGTTGTCATACTCTTCAGCTATTACTGTATGTCTCGGCTTCTTCCTAACTCATACCATTTTCATACAATCCTTCCTCAAGATTTTGGTCGCATTATGATCAGATTTCTGAAAATACATGAGTTGCTATGGTCGCAGTTAAGCTAGAGTGGCCCACTCTAGCTGAATTGCACTTTTCCACTTTTCATATTTAACTCTTTCTGCACATATTATATATCAACACGTTTACATTTACTGCAAATAAATGTAGCTCACAGCATTCACACTGCATTTTTGCAGAAAATGAAACTTTTTCTAGTTTTATTTTATATTTATGTAACCTCTTTTAGGAATATTTATTCAAAGGTGTTTGTTGAATTGTTTAAAAATGTATTTGGGCTCTCAAACCATAATTTTAAAAAATCTAATTAAACCCAGGGTAGCTGTGAATTACTCACAATTAACATTCCTAAGTATGGCCCTTTTAACCCATTTATCTTTTAGTCAGTTGCTAAAGCAATCTAGCTAAAACGGCATTTTCTGAATCTAAAGCTGACCGTTTCTTGTTAATATTGGACAACCCTGAGCATCCTCTTCATAGGACTATGCTACAACAATAGAATGTATTCTGTTAGAGGCTTCTTAGTTTTGCTGCAACACAGACTGCTACAGGAGATTCTTCCTGCCCACAGCCATCAGGATTTACAACAACTCCTTGAATAGTCAAATAGTATCTGGAGCATCTCTCTGCACGTTCCTCGTTAAGCAACTATGGATCTGGTCAGCTGGTTTCTGAATGCAATTGATCAAATGTTTTCCACCTAAAAATGGGTAAGCGGGAACCTGCCTGCCCTGCCGGCACATACGCATCAGGATATACGATGGAGTAAGTGGAAGATCTTATGTCTGTCGCTGATGTCCGTGGAGGACGTGGAAGATATCTTCATAATTGGATTCATTATAATCAGGTTTCTGCTGTTTGGCTTGGGAGGATTCCTGATGTATTGCAAAGATAAGAAGCGGTCGGAAGTAATTGGCAAACGTTTACAGCTTCACAAAGGATTGTGCCGAACTAAAAACACTCACACTAATGCGCTGAACGAGCAAAACTGTAAACTTGATGCTATGACTGGCAAAAAGGATGCGGTGGAGGAACTCGTACGAGATGTGGGAAACCACTTGGAGAAGTTTCTCAGCCGGGCTGATGGAAACTGAGCCCTGACTCGGATGTTTGGTGCGCCATTGTGGCTATGAGACCGCTGAATAGGGCTGGGTAAAAATACTGATTCAGCAATGTATTGCAGTTATTTTTTTCTCAATTCAATATCGATTCATCAAATCCTATGAATCGATTCAGCCCAGTGGCGGCGCTGTGGGCAACACTTGAAAATGAATTTCCCCACGGAGATTATTAAAGAATTTCTTATCTTATTAGCTATAACAACATTTCTCTCTGGAATCAATAAAATATTTTTGAATTGACTTTTTCTGAACAGTAGAGGAAATATTTATCAACACCGGAATGAGTGGGCAAATGGTTTGACACAGAACCTTTATGTTACTCTCTGGTTTCCCCTGTTAATTTCAGGTTTACATGTAAAGTCAATGCAGAAGCGTGCTGACGTGCGTCAGGATGTCTGCATCACGTCAGAAGTGGATTAGCGTCGCGAAAGCACATTTCTGCTTCATTCGCGCATCAGATTCGTGCAAATGAGCCGTTTGACGCATGTCAGAAAATACGCGTGTCATTGTATGTGGTGCATTTTGTGCATTCGCGTGTCAAGAGGGTTTTTGCGCCTACCACTTAAGTTGAAAAATCTGAACTTCGGCGTCAATTCGCGCCGCGTCAACCAATCAGGAGCCTGGTGAAGTGGTGTCACGTGATGCTGTGACCCAGTTCAGGGGGTCAGATCCGGCCAAAGCCATTTATTCGACATGGAGGAAAGAGTCCATGCTGTGGCTAATCCCCCCGAGCTACACGACACCAGCTGCTTTCTCTACAGAGACAATAAAAAGGAGCTCGTTTGGAGGAATATAAGTGGGGAGATGCGGCAACCTGGTAACTTCATTTCACTTTTGAAACTTTGACTTATATACTTTTTTGACTGACCCTGAGGACCCAGCAAAAGCCAGCAAGCCCGCTTACTGTCCTGCTATTTTACAATTATTTTCCCACTGATGTAAAAATACTTTTCCGCTAACAAGACAATCTGTTTATTCAAAGGACTTCTGCAGAAAACTACTTCCTCCCACAAGTTGTGTATTTCCGGCTTGCCCAGTTCGCTTTGGATGCGCGTTGAAGTGCGAATGTTCAAGCATTCAACTGTGGCGTGCGACGCGTTTTTGATACTTTTGTGTGAACGCACCGTGGGGCTTGAGAGTGGTGTTGGGATCCTGCCGCTTTAGGTCGGCCTCTCAGCGCATGTTAAATCCCCCAAAACATTCCATGAACTCTTTCATACGCATAAATAAAGCTGTTTGCAATAAATATTGTTTATCTATTAAACAGAACAGCGAAGTCTCTCGGAACTGCGTAAAGATGGTGACCGAATGTGAATTAATTGATATGATAATGAGAATCATATGTTCTCCAATTGATCAATACACCTGGTCAAAACGTGTTGGACAGTCATTTTGTGGCTGCTTCTGGTGTACAATTACTTTTTTTTTTCTTATTATTTCTTCTTTTTTAGACCCAGGAGCTGAGTCCAGAGCGAAAAAGGACTGATCAGGCCCAGAAATGCCACCCAGCCGCCGCGACCACCAGCCAGGCACCCCAACCAGCAAATAAGGCGAGACGCCATACAGGGACCGGCGATGACAATCGGCCCAGAGAAAAAGAGAGAGGCGGCTGCACATGCCGGCCGCTGGCCGGCCCCGACCCCCACAGGCAACAGAGACCCCACGCCAGCCGACCCCCGGCCAGGACCACAGCTAGGGAGTGCGGCGCCCCAGAGCCCCGAATCCCCAGGCCCACCCCAGACCCTACCCAGGTGCAGCACGGCCACCAGGCCAGTAACCCATGTCCGTCAGTGCAACCCCCTTAAGGCACCGCATGCAGCCATCAGGAGTTACCACCCAAAGCCACCAAAGCCCAACCCCAGGTTGGGGCCACGACGTCCAGCGCCCTGTCCCCCCAGTGATCCCACCCCCAGGGATCCCCCCCAAACGCCTCCAACCCCAAAAACCCCCACATCAGCCACAGTATCCCAAACGACAAAACCAAGGGGCCCCCACCCCTACTAGGTGATGGAGCCGATCAAAGGAGCCCAGAGAGATCGTTCAGATATGGAGCCAGAGGCCGTCTCAAGACCAATATGGTCCAACAAGAGATTTCTATACTGATTAATATTAAGAGCCTTTTTAATTTTCCAGTTCAGGAGGATAGTTTTCTTAGCGATGCATAAGGCAATGTGAACCATTAGAACTGACTTTGTGTCCATGGTGACATCATTTAAATCTCCTAACAGGCAAATTGAGGGAGATGGTGGAATGTTACATTTCAGACACTTTGACAAGTCCTCACATATCTGGCACCAGGTGGACAGAGCCAAAGCGCATGAAGAAAAGTATCTGGTATATTGCTTGTTCATTGTAAGCAGGTATTAGACGACGTAAAACCCATCCTAAACATCCGTTGACCTGTATAGTGTACTCTATGAAGGATTTTGTATTGTATTGATTGTATTGTATTGATTTTTTGTTATTTTAAAGGTTCTTAAACATACAATTACAATTACTGTACAATTACTTTTGCTTAAAATTGTCTGAACGTTTTAGCAGCACTCTTAAACCAGTTTAGAGACTTATTATAATGAAATATTCACATCATATTTTATAGTTTTATAGTTTTGGAATGTTTTGGGGGGATTTAACATGCGCTGAAAGGCCAACCTACAGCCACAACACCACTCTCACGCTCCACAGCCCCTAAACATGAGGCTATTTCCGGATTCCGGACTGAATCAAGAAAAAAAGCATTCAGTTTTGCTGCCCCTTCTGCTTGGAATGCTCTCCAATCTGAACTGAGATTATCAGAACTTGTTTCATTGGAAGCATTCCGCTTTATTTTAAGAAAACGTCAAAGGAAAACTTTTGAACAGTGCCTATGTTTTTAACTTGTTACTGTATCTATATCCTCTGGACTTTTATTTGCACATTTACTTGCACCTTAGTATTTTCTTATTCACTCGCTTTTTAGTATTTTAACCCTCTGATGCATAGCGGTCACTGCAGTGGACAGCTACTAAAACGTCCCTTTCTCTTTAATGCATTGGTTTCTATGGTTTAACTGCATATCAGCCTCTAGAATGCTCTCTGCTGCCATACTCTATTGAGGTCAATTCAGTGTTCAGTCGGTGTAACTGCAAGTAAATTTCATTTGAATCCAAGATGGCCGACGAACAGCTACCCCTGCCGACCACTGCTGGCATATCCTGTCAATCCTTCTATTCTGGAAGAGCCCCACTGGTAAAAAAATATGATGATTTACAGTAACATCTAGGGAAGGATATTATCTGTTTGGAATATGAAATTTGTATGTCCAATATGTTGAAAAGTACGATTAACCATGTGTCCAATGAAGTGGACATCATGCATTACCAAGTTTTTTTTTTAACACAAGACATACATTGCTTTACTGTTTCTTGTGACTGTTTTGATTATAAGTCAGTGTATAATTGTTATATCTACAATCTTTTCATTTAAATATACATTTCTATGCAGATTAGCTGTAGTTTGAGTTACTATATTAATTATTTTATCATATTTTGTAGACTTCAAATGCAGTAAAGAATAAGGCAGCCTACAGAATAGTCCAGGAAATTCCATCCAGCTCCAGTGATGATGAGTGTAGTGACAACGGAGATGAAGAGTGGCTGCCAGAGAAGAACAGAGACATGGAAGCTGAGGATGATGGAGATACAGACAGTCAGGATGCAGAAAGTGAGGATGATGAGGGTAAGGATGCAGAGGAAGGTCAGCATGATCAGGGAGCTGTGGAAGATGGGCACATGGCACCTGACCATACTCATGCCCGCAAAACTATCTGGAAAGTCCAAGACAATGACTTTGATGGAGACTTGCCTCCTTTTCTAGGAGAGTGGAAATTGAATGTGGAGGGAAAAGATCCCATAGATTTCTTCAGACATCTGTTTCCAGCAGATATCATTGATGATATAGCATACAACACCAACTTGTATGCTATTCAGAAAGGGAAAGAAAATCTGGCAGTGACAGGAGAAGAAATGCAGATTTTTTTAGGGATCAACCTGATCATGGGGTACATTCGGTATCCTAGGGTACGAATGTACTGGTCTAATGAGGATGGCCTACGTCTTGGAATAATTGCAAATGCCATGTCTGTAAACAGATATGAGCAAATCCTGAGATACCTACACTTTGTTGATAACTTGACCTACCAGCCAGCAAACATGGATAGGCTCTTCAAAATAAGACCATTCCTAACTGCACTTCAGGAGACATTCAAGGCAGCAGCAGACCCAGAGGAATTTCAGTCAGTTGATGAGCAGATCATTCCTTTCAAAGGTCTACTGTCCATCAAACAATACATACCAAAAAAACCCAAACCCTGGGGAGTGAAAGTGTGGGTGAGGGCAGGAACCTCAGGCTATACGAATAGATTTGAAGTGTACCAAGGCTCTGCAAGTAGTGGTTGCATCAGTGCATTGGGAATGGCTGGAGATGTGGTGATGCGTCTTTGTGATGACATAAAACACAAAAATCACAAGGTGTTTTTTGATAACTTCTTCTGCAGCATTCCACTCATAGAGGCCTTGAAAGACCAAGGCATCTATGGCACAGGTACATGCAGAGCAAACAGGCTGAAGGGAGCAAATCAGAAACTGAAGAGTGAAAAAGAACTGAAAGAAATGGGCAGAGGAGCTTGCTCTGTTGTCAGCAATGATGCAAACATCACTGTCACACGTTGGCTCGACAGTTCAGCCATCCACATGGTCTCGTCCTGCGCTGCCCAGTCCCCTCAAGATGTTGCCAACAGATGGGTGAAGAAGAAAAAAACGATGATGATGGTCCAAAAACCCTTCTCTGTGGCCCTTTACAATCAACACATGGGTGGGGTTGATCTTGTTGACCAATGTCTCGCAATGTACCCCCACAGACGTCGAAACAAGAGGTGGTACATCCGAGTGTTTTTTCATTTTTTGGATGTGACCATTGTAAACGCCTGGCGCCTCTACCTGATGTCTGGTTTGGAAAAGATGAGACTCCTCCTCTTCAAAGCTTCTGTGGCCCGTGCACTGATAAATAGTGGCACCCTCCAGCAAAGCAAAAGAGGAAGACCCAGTGAGACCTCACAACCCGTGAAGCGGAGAGCAGTCGCCAGAGTAGCCTGTGAGGTGAGGTTTGGCACAGGATATCACTGGCCTCAACTCACCAAGGTGAAAAATGCAAACAGATGCCATGATGCTGCATGCACACGGAAGACCAAATACATCTGCATGCACTGCTGTGTGCCACTGTGCCCTGGATGCTTTGCAAACTTTCATACAGCTTAGGTGTGATGAACATACCGTAGAACTGTTTGGAGAAGCAGAGATTGAAATGTCAGTTCGTGTTTTCTTCCAACATGACAATATATGGGCTAGGTAATACTGTCCCTTATCATTATAGAACTGTGGAGACTCAGTAATGTTTCTCCTGTTGGAGATGGTTTGACACATTCAGGTTTAAGATTCACAGCTACTGTATGAGTGTCACTGGTTTTCTTACTCAGGCCTAATCATTGGGCCTATATTGTGTTGAAAAATGTTGAAATGTTTTTCAAAGCATAAAAACAAACAAGTGTTTGCATATTTGCAATGGAACACAAGTTAATTAATTTTGACAGTAAGTTCACAATATTTCATGTTGAGTCCTCAGGCGCATGTCTGGATTGGACATGTCTGTAACTTTGTGAAAAAATAATATTTTTGGAAAAACAAAGTTGAACTTTTTTTTTCATGTCCTGAGAAGAATAAAAACACTTCAGAAAAAAATCTTGACCAAGGCTTTCATAATTCATGCATCAGAGGGTTAATATTTTAATGTTTTATGTTTTTTGCTGCTTGTTTGTTGTTGTCTGTTAGTATTGATTGTCATGGCGTGTGCTGCTGCCTTTCTTGGCCAGGTCACCCTTGTGAAAGAGGTTTTGATCTCAATGGGTTTTTATCTGGTTAAATAAAGGTTATATATATATATTGTTAGTACCGAGTCCATCAGCGCCCCCTGCTGTATGGCATAGGCAAGGCAAGGCAATTTTATTATTATTCACACTTTCAACAAGGTAATTCAATGTGCTTTACATGATTAAAGACCTCATGACACGAAGTTGACATTTTTAAACATAACATAAAATAAAGAAATCTGAACCCAATGGACTATGTCAAAGTCATAAACACACCTTGTATAATCCTACTGAGAGCAAAAAACCGCTGCAGTGACTAGCATTTTACTACTGTATCACTGCGCACTGAACGAGCAGAAAGCCGGAAGTGACGTTAGCGAGAGAACCATTTACCATTTATTTTTGACCATTTATGACTCAAACATCTCCTGATGAGCATACTGACACATTGTCATCTCACAGTGGGTGCACCTATAAGCCTGCATCCAATTTTTTCTATTTTCTGTCGGGTCCGATTTTCCCGCGCCGTCTACGGATTTGACGTCAAGCGCGTTCATGTTGAACGTTTCAGATCACTCTGCCACCACCGCTAGTCAGCACTCACAAGCAGTTCAATGGATTGTGCGAATACACAGAAGAGACCAAGGACAACTCTGACACCAACAGTAACTCCACATAAGACTAAGAAAGTTAAACCCCTGACAAGTGCCCGAAAAAGTTCGAAGATTGAGACAGGCGTACGAGCGCGCGCTGCGAGAGCGAGCAGAAAGGAAGAGCAGTTCCGTATTTTACACATAGGTGTCAGTCGCGAGTTTAAATTTCAGAAAATTGCATTAAGCCCCTATAACCCCAAGTTGCCGACCGAACTCTCTATCAGTGTATGAATGTGTGCAGGTTTGAATGCGAATGAGGGAATGAGGCTCCAGTGTAAAGCGCTTTGAGCGGTCAGTATGACTAGAAACACGCTATATAAGTCCAGTCCATTCACCATAAGTGTGAACAATCTAGCTGGAAGGAGGATTTTGATGAATCACATCTAAATAAGTAGGAAAACAGCAAGAAAAAGACGAGGCGTCCTCAACAGAACCCTCCCCAGTTCCTTGAGCCTGATGTGATGTCACCAGAGGCATGTGTCAGTGGAAACTTGTTTTTTGGAGGGAAGACTTTATCTTGACTAAATAGCAATTTTCACTAAAACAAATAGAAAAGAAAACCATGAAACCTTTTGCTTTAGGTGACTTTATCTAAAGTGAGTTTATTAGTGCTCATAGAATAATCCAGCTGGTACCTTTAAAGCTTTTGCACAGTGCTGTATAGTTACCAAATGATGTGCAAGCATGGCTGTTAATTACAGGATCCGAGCTTAATAAAATCTCCAGGAGTGATTTCAATCGTGACATTTCATGTTAATTCTTCTTCTTGATTCTCCAGACTACAATGCCCTGAGGTGGCAATGATCTACCCTGCAGAAAACCAGCGGAGCAGAGCAAGTCAGGAGTGTGTGGAGCGTGTGTGTGTGTGTGTGTGTGTGTGTGTGTGTGTGTGTGTGTGTGTGTGTGTGTGTGTAGTCAGCTGATTAAGGGCTCGTGTGCATGTGGATGCTGGAAAGGAAAAATATTGCAACATGCTGACAGAAGGCTAGAAGGAGATGACTTTCATATCCGAAACGGCTCACATGTGAAATCTGTTGATTTTACTTTGAATCTCCACGAGGAGCTAAGAAATAATATGAAACAATTAGAGCAGATGGAGATGAAAGATGAGACTTTAATGCATCATTAACAGACACATCTATTCTACCATGACGGATCTTCACAAAGCAGACATGCCACTTTCATATTGTCTTTGTTGGGAGACCCAATCTCTCTAATTGTCAGG
This sequence comes from Valencia hispanica, assembly GCA_963556495.2. NCBI lineage: Eukaryota > Metazoa > Chordata > Actinopteri > Cyprinodontiformes > Valenciidae > Valencia > Valencia hispanica. The sequence continues at coordinate 5,629,554 of OY747706.1, forward strand.
CAATAAAATAGCAATATCTGTACTCTTCTGGTCACTGTGTGAAACTCACCCATCACAACCCAAAAAACATCCCAGAAACAATATTGATCCTATTTCCAGGGCCTGCAGTCTCAGTGAACCCCGCTAAATTAGGAGAATTATTTAAATAAGTTAAAAAAAAATTTACTTTGCTGTGAAACAACAAAATCTATTATTTTAAACTATAGCAATCAGTAAGGTTTTCCTATTGCGGTGTCAGATGCCATATCGGGGTGCCAGGACAATTTCTATCTGATAGGGGGTATCTGTCAGGTTCTCCCTGTGACATTCCACACTTGCACAAGATAGATGACCTCATGTGTTTGCCGCTTTGTTTACGGACCTTCTCACCTACGGGGACCGTCTCTGTCCTTGTCCTGGAGTTTCTCAGAAGAGCCTGTCACAGCTTCTAGGAATGAAATCTTAAAAGATCCTAAATAATGTTCATTACGTCACAGCATGAAGTTTATCCTGACAAAACAGGACAAGTGTTGCCTGGCAAACCATCATATATATACATATGTATATATATACGTATATATATATATATATATATATATATATATATATATATATATATATATATATATATATACGTATATATATATATACGTATATATATAGTTTTCTCTCGCAAATTTGAGTTTTCCACATCAGACCACTTCCAAGGTTTTTCTTGAAGATCTGTGAAATTAAGCTCAAAATTTCTGACTAATTTGGCAGAAATTTACTCAATTTTATTTTTGTTTCATCTACAATGGCCCTAATACTCCGTCATAGTTTTAGGCCTTAAAAAAAACTGTTAAAGCTAGAATTCACTGATCAGGCACAAAATCAACTGATCCAGAACGCTGCTGCTCGTGTTCCTCTCTAGAACCAGGAAAGTAGAGCTCATCACCCCAGTTCTAAAGTCCTTACACTGGCTCCCTGTAGCTCAGAGAATAGACTTCTAAATACTCCTACTAGTTTATAAATCATTACATGGCTTAGCACCAAAGTATGTTGAAGACCTGTTGTCATGGTACCAACCACCAAGACCAATCAGGTCCTCCAACTCTAGCCTACTAAACATCCCTAGACTCAGAACCAAACATGGAGAAGCAGCTTTCAGTTTCTATGCTCCCCTTATCTGGAACAGACTTCCTGACGAGTGTAGAGCTGCTGAAACTCTGAACTGCTTTAAATCGAGACTAAAAACCATCTGTTCAGAATTGCCTTTGAGTAAATGCTTGATGTCATATGTATGAAATGTGTTCATGCTCTCTTGCTTCATTGACTTTTAATTTCCAGTGTTTTCTTTTTTTTAAATCACCAAATCATGTAAAGCACCTTGAATTACCCTGTTGTTGAAAGTGTGCTATACAAATAAAATTGCCTTGCCTTTTGCACAGAACTATAAAATTATTCATCTAGAAATATTCGTATAGTCAGAAAAAAAACTACTCTTGAGGGCCGCCTCAGAATCTAGAGATCTAAGGTAATATGTGAATGCTATGCTACATTTGTCCAAGAACGTAAATCCTGAAAGAATCAAACGTCCACCCTCTCCTTTTACTGAAAATGTTCAAGGCGAAAAACTTTTCCGCCAGCCATCTAGAATTTGAGCCATTTTTGTAGCAGGGACCTGGAGCTGTTGCTGTTCCATGCGGATCATGTCAAGGATCTAAGAAGACCTTTGTTTTGCTAACTTCACTAAGTCATAATTCCTTTGTTGGAGTCAAGAAAATCACGCTAACCCTGTCTCCAGTTTTCCTCCCCTCATTAACCTGCTCTCCTCCTTCAGCTGTAATCCTCAAACTCAGTGATTTTATTACTGTAATCTGGCCTTGAACTGGTTTAGCTCCTCTGGAAGCAGGAGAACAGGGATAACAACAGGACAGCTGCAAGAAGAGGAAGAAATAAAGAAAGAAGTGTATGGAAAAGGATTTTGAGAAGGAGGAAGTCAGGAATTTAAGGAGAGATCTCAGTGTTTTTCTCTCCATAGAAGCTACACCTGCCTTGTTGGATGGAGGTTACCAGCTGGGATGATGCTCCCAGTAACTGAGCATCCTCCTTCTCCTGGTATCAACTTTTTACTTTCTTTAATATAGAAAGTACTCTTACATCAGATCTTTTTGTTCCGTGTCTCTGCTCGGTCTTCTTGAACCCTCAGTCCCTTGTGGCAGATGGCCGCTCCTACTGAGCCTGGTTCTGTTGGAGGTTTCTTCCTGTTAAAGGGGAGTTTTTCCTCTCCACTGTCGCTACATGCTTGCTCAGTATGAGGGATTGCTGTGGAGTCAACAACAGAACAGAGGCAACCGTCTACTAGGGATGTGAGAAAATAGCGATACACCGATATATCGTGATATTTTATTTCCCGATATTGTATATATTCAAAACAAAAATATCGTTTAAGGATTTGAATGGAACCATTGACAGTAATTTTTGTACTAAAATTAAAAGTATGATTGGTAGTTTGTGGCTGTTTTCACCTTCGTTCCAGTGGATCAACTAGATCTAGTAATAAAACTGAATGTGTTAAAGTATGAAACAGGTTGGAGTGTTTAGAATGATGGGACAGTTTTTCTACTGTTAAAATTCACTTTTTGCTTTACGTCTGATTTACGGTCGAGTTGAGGTCCAGGTTGAGGTATGTTGTTTACAAACCAAAAATGTCCTGAAAGTGTAAATTTGACTTTAAATGGAATAATGATTGAGAGAGTGCCAGAAATTAGGTTTTTAGGAGTACTCATTGATGATAAACTTAAGTGGAAGTCGCACATAGCTTTTGTAAGAAATAAAATTAGTAAAAACATTACTGTTTTGAGTAAAGTTTATTTTGAATCATAAGGCAATGAGAATCTTATATTGCTCCTTTATTTTGCCATATTTAATGAATTGTTTGGAAGTATGGGGTAATTCTTATTTTACTAATTTAATGCCCTTATTTCTTTTGCAAAAAAGTGCTTTACGAATAATTAATGGGGTAGCTCCAAGAGAATATACCACAGAATTGTTTTTGAGGTCAGGACGACTCAATTTGAAGGACTTGGGTTCTTTACAAACTTTATTAGTTGTTCAAAAGGCAAAACACTGCCTGTTACCGCATGCACTTCAAACCCTTTTTATTGTAAATAGTGAGAAAAGCAGAAGAAATAATGACTTTAAACAACCTTTCGCAGGAAATACCCTCAAACAAATGTGTGTGTCAGTATCTGGTTTGAAGCAATGGAACTCTTTAGAAAACGATCTAAAATGTTGTTCAAATATTGTTCAATTTAAATGTAAGTATAATCAGAACATTCTTAACTTGTACAAAGATGAATGTGAAAAGTGTTAAATTTACAATGATGATGTTAAATCTGGTTTGGGCTATTGTTATTTTTAGGCATTGCTGAGGCCATCTAATTTGAAATATTTTTTGTTCCCAGAATGGGGTAGGAGCTAGTCTTACTCATAGTATCGCGACATTTCGTATCGCCATATTTTTGCCAATACACATCCCTACTGTCTACTGTGGCTACATGTTGGTCCAGGTCAATGACTCGATGCAATCTGCTGGGATTCCTTAGATGGAAAACGTTGCAACTGATTGTTATGTACAGGTCCTTCTCAAAAAATTAGCATATTGTGATAAAGTTCATTCTTTTCCATAATGTAATGATAAAAATTTAACTTTCATATATTTTAGATTCATTGCACACCAACTGAAATATTTCAGGTCTTTTATTATTTTAAAACTGATGATTTTGGCATACAGCTCATGAAAATTTCCCTCTGGGATCAATAAAGTATTTTTGAATTGAATTTGAATTTGAAAACCCAAAATTCCTATCTCAAAAAATTAGCATATTTCATCCGACCAATTAAAGAAAAGTGTTTTTAATACAAAAAAAGTCAACCTTCTAATAATTATGTTCAGTTATGCACTCAATACTTGGTGGGGAATCCTTTTGCAGAAATGACTGCTTCAATGCGGCGTGGCATGGAGGCAATCAGCCTGTGGCACTGCTGAGGTGTGATGGAGGCCCAGGATGCTTCGATAGCGGCCTGAAGCTCATCCAGAGTGTTGGGTCTTGCGTCTCTCAACTTCCTCTTCACAATATCCCACAGATTCTCTATGGGGTTCAGGTCAGGAGAGTTGGCAGGCCCATTGAGCACAGTAATATCATGGTCAGTAAACCATTTACTAGTGGTTTTGGCACTGTGAGCAGGTGCCAGGTCGTGCTGAAAAATTGAAATCTTCATCTCCATAAAGCTTTTCAGCTTTTCTCTGTACCCCAGGTCAGGCGCTTCTGCCGCTGTTTCTGGTTCAAAAGTGGCTTGACCTGGGGAATGCGGCACCTGTAGCCCATTTCCTGCACACGCCTGTGCACGGTGGCTCTGGATGTTTCTACTCCAGACTCAGTCCACTGCTTCCGCAGGTCCCCCAAGGTCTGGAATCGGTCCTTCTCCACAATCTTCCTCAGGGTCCGGTCACCTCTTCTCGTTGTGCAGTGTTTTCTGCCACACTTTTTCCTTCCCACAGACTTCCCACTGAGGTGCCTTGATACAGCACTCTGGGAACAGCCTCTTCGTTCAGAAATTTCTTTCTGTGTCTTACTCTCTTGCTTGAGGGTGTCAATGATGGCCTTCTGGGCAGCAGTCAGGTCGGCAGTCTTACCCATGATTGCGGTTTTGAGTAATGAACCAGGCTGGGAGTTTTTAAAAGCCACAGGAATCTTTTGCAGGTGTTTAGAGTTAATTAGTTGATTCAGATGATTAGGTTAATAGCTCGTTTAGAGAACCTTTTCATGATATGCTAATTTATGAGATAGGAATTTTGGGTTTTCATGAGCTGTATGCCAAAATCATCAGTTTTAAAGCAATAAAAGACCTGAAATATTTCAGTTGGTGTGCAATGAATCTAAAATATATGAAAGTTTAATTTTTATCAATACAGTATGTAAAAGAATTAACTTTATCACAATATGCTAATTTTTTGAGAAGGACCTGTATGTATGATGTAATTGAAATTACTGTTCTTGTAAAGTGCCTTGAGATGACATTTTATGAATTGGCGCTATATAAATGAACTGAAATGAATAGAATTCTTCTGGTGAAACCAATATTTTGCTATTATGGACTAAATGATAATGAAAAATGAAATCCATCTTCATCCTCAGTTTCCCAGCAGGCAACTAGAGGTTTTGGGTCAGGAACTGACTGGAACCAAACATTTGCAGTGCAGAATTGATTTCAACCATCATAAAATATCTTGATATATTACTTTATTGTTAAACATTAGACATTGTTGTTAGGTGCTGTAAAAATCAGACGTACAGAAGTAGTTTGCAGTTCTCCTCTCTTCCTGGGGAGCAGGAATCGCCCCGGCTCCACAGCTGGATGGGGAAACTTAACGAAGCCATGCAGGTAGAACAATGCATGCTGGGAGGAGGGGGAGGAGCCCAGCGGGACACCAGGTGGGTGGCAGGAATGTAGGCTAAACACTGGACAAATAAACAGTGAGAATATGCACTGCTTAGAGTTACAGTATAAACAACGTACAGCTGCTACGGCATCCTACTGAGCTGCAGATCATCCACACCTCATCAGAAACAGGGAAACAACGATACGAATCAGATGTCATGAAGTAAACCGATTTCTACATACAAAAAAAGGCTGCGTAGACAAATGATTGATCAGCATTTTAACATTTCAGGGTAACAATGTTGCAATGAAAAAAAAAAAAAAAGGCAAAGAAAGTAACTTAAATGATGGAAGAAAGGAGGCAAACGGTGCACAGTTGGAGCAAGAAAGCAGCTCTGGGTCCCTTCGTTCTGTCATCTTCCATCTTTAACCTAAGAAAACCCAAACAACAATATTCTCAACCTGCTGTGGCCTCTGTGGCGTTTATCCAACTATTCTGAAGCATTCAGAACAAGTCACCATCATTCTGTGCTTCTCACGTTTGTTCGCTCTGCAGCGACGGGCGAGGAGAGGAGCGCCCCGTGGGGGTCACCGCTGGGAGTTTGGATAGCCGCTTTGTTAAAGAGGGATTATCACACGGGACGGCGGCCTCTCGCCTGCGCCTCAACTCGACCGTAAATCAGACGTAAAGCAAAGCGGAGACAGGCGGGCGTGACGACAACCGACGGGCGTGACGCAGAGCAGGAGGAAGGCCGGACTTCTTTAGATAAGTGAATATGGCTTTAAAGCCTGCATGTTGTGGGAAATCCTCCTCTGCACAGAATCTGCAGGCTAGGGTTAAAAATAAATGTACTGGATAAGGTACAAGAAGAACAGCTGCAACAGGTTTAATGTCTGCAGCCTGCTAAAACACAATGCTGAAAGAAGGCACTTTCTGTGCTAATTTACTCAAATTTTAAAATAATATAGCTGCAAAGATTGTTCTTCCATGACAACCTAACCTTTCTCCAGTTATATAAACATACATATACACACACATTGTGGTTCCATTGCATTAGTGTAACTTGCACCATTTCACCAGTCTCAGAATTTTGAATTTGATGTGATTTAAAGTGATTCTTTAAAGAAGAAAAAAGGAAAAAAGATGACTATGAAGCTGTGAATTGGACAACTTAAGCATCATCAGCCAGTGTACAGCAGCAATATTTTCCTACAGCGCAGACATTGGGCAGAGTGAAGGGCATTGATTTAGTTGTGCCGCCCCATGCCCATGCTGCCCTGGGGGTGAGCCATAAAGACCATATGAAAAACAGAACAAAACAAAAAAAGCTTAAGACTACATTTTTCTCAGCGGTAGAAACTACAATCTGATCAGTTTTGTTTAGCTAATTAAATCAGTCTATTGTTACGGTCTAGTTAAAGCAAACATCAGCCTGATGAGGTCGGACGATCTGAACTTCTCATCCTGACAAGACGGACCGAATGTCTCTACTGAGCTCAAACGACGATTGTTTCAATTATGTAAGGTGAAAGAAATGATGAATCGCGTGAGGATCACGCCAACGTACAAGAGAAAGCAGAATATTTAAGGCACTAGGGGTTTATTGAATCTTATACTTTCATTCCCACGCTCAGTGTTGTCCTAGTACATGCATGTGTTGCTGTAACGTTGCATGTTTGTGCGTCTTGGTAACAAAGGTTGAGCAAAAAATAAAAAAAAACCTGTTTAAAAAAGGTTAAAAAAAATTGTGAAACGCACTTCTGAATGTCAGATGTATGCAGAGGAATCTCTTTGTAACAGAAGAAACTCGGTTTTACAGCACTGACTGAAAAATGACAGAGGATTCTGGGTATTTCGCTGTAAAAATCTCTCGAGCATTTCGCTGTAAACAAACAGCAGCTGCAGGATTTCTGCAGATCTGAGCTGGAGGCTGAAACCCACCAAAATGGAGAATAAATAGGATTTATGATAAACATTGGTAAAATGATTTCAGTGAATAAAATTCCCCTTATTGATGATCGGCCTGAAACAGTCAAACCAAAATCTGAGTAGAAATAAAAAAATTTAAAAGTGCAACTCTTCCTCAATCTTCTTTAGAAAACTGTTCATCATTAGAATAAAACAGAATTTATCGAATTAAAAATAAAAAACGGCCCCCAGCTCCTTTAGAGGAACGCTTTGTTCTGCTACACCAAGCAGCGCCGCGTTGTCTCTACAGAGTCCGGCCGCTCTGCTTGTCACCCCCGGCCTACGGCGCCTCCTGCAGGAACGGAGTGAAGGAGGAGCGGACGGTGCGACCCCGCAGAGGCTGCTGCACCCGGAAGTTGTTCACCATGCTCTTCTGGACCTCCTCCTCGGCTGACGTGAACAGGAGGCTCCGGAAGACCGCCAGCTGGAAGAGATAGGTGTGAAAATGGTGAGAAGCTGAGAAAAAACTAATGTTAGTCAAATTAAAATGATTTACATGCTGAACAGATCCATACAAGGTTAAATAGAAACAATCGTTGCTTCGGTTGAGGGTCCCCCAACTGGAGGACCTGTAAGGTTTTGCAGGCGCCGCTAAAGAAAATTTGTCCTCAAGCCGCTCCAGCAGAACGTTTTTAACTGCTCTAATCACAACTAAAAGTTATATTACATCTTCAAATAGTTCACTCACCCCACCCAATAAATTGAACCTACAGCCATGCTAAAAACTTGTCTTAGAACGTTCTTAAGTTTCATAGATAGATAGATAGATAGATAGATAGATAGATAGATAGATAGATAGATAGATAGATAGATAGATAGATAGATAGATAGATAGATAGATAGATAGATAGATAGATAGATAGATAGATAGATAGATAGATAGATAGATAGATAGATAGATAGATAGATAGATAGATAGATAGATAGATAGATAGATAGATAGATAGATAGATAGATAGATAGATAGATAGATAGATAGATAGATAGATAGATAGATAGATAGATAGATAGATAGATAGATAGATAGATAGATAGATAGATAGATAGATAGATAGATAGATAGATAGATAGATAGATAGATAGATAGATAGATAGATAGATAGATAGATAGATAGATAGATAGATAGATAGATAGATAGATAGATAGATAGATAGATAGATAGATAGATAGATAGATAGATAGATAGATAGATAGATAGATAGATAGATAGATAGATAGATAGATAGATAGATAGATAGATAGATAGATAGATAGATAGATAGATAGATAGATAGATAGATAGATAGATAGATAGATAGATAGATAGATAGATAGATAGATAGATAGATAGATAGATAGATAGATAGATAGATAGATAGATAGATAGATAGATAGATAGATAGATAGATAGATAGATAGATAGATAGATAGATAGATAGATAGATAGATAGATAGATAGATAGATAGATAGATAGATAGATAGATAGATAGATAGATAGATAGATAGATAGATAGATAGATAGATAGATAGATAGATAGATAGAGAGATAGATAGATAGATAGATAGATAGATAGATACACACACCCCAACATTTCACCTTGAAAAGTTAGTTTTATCCATACTTTTTTTAAATGATTTACTATTAATAATTCCTCTGAATGAGAAAAAGAGCTTTAGGACCCTGAGGATGCCGTACGGCCCAGAGTTCCCGGATGACTTGGTGTGTTTTGGCCTCTCTCCATTGGCTGACTGTGCTGTCAATCTCATTTCTGTGCGTTTAGCTTCATTTTATTGGCCTTGACGATTCCAAAGAGGTGTCAACCATCCGAACTGACCAATCAGTCACGGAGATACAAGGGTGCGTAATACAGCATCCATGTTGGTGAGGGCAACACCCAGCTTAGTCAATGATAAATAAATAGGAATTGTAAAGAAAATAAAAAAATGAAAAATAAAATGGATCAAAACTTTGTATTTGAATGTTCTGAATCCATTTAGTCACATAATTAATAATAATAATAATAATAGTATTCTACATGAGAAAAGTCAAATGGGTTTTTTGGAGACCTCGCCTGAAGTTTCTGTATAAAAACCAGTTTCTATAATGTGTCATGTTCATCTTTACAAGTGAAGAACCTGGGCGTGATTTTTGACTCTGAGCTGACTTTTATTCCTCACATAAAAAATATTACTGAAATAGGTTTTTATCAACAAAAGAACATCGCCAGAGTCCGCCCCATTCTCTCTCGGGCCAACACGGAGACACTAAGGCATACTTTTATCTCCAGTAGAATTGATTACTGTAATGCCCTACTTTCTGGTCTCCCCAAAAAGAGTATATCAGGTTTACAACTACTACAAAATTCAGCAGCACGTGTCCTGACGAAGACCAGGAGGCGGGAGCACATTACACCGGTCTTAAAGTCATTGCATTGGCTCCCCGTACATTTCAGGATCGACTTTAAGGTTCTTTTAATGGTTTTTACGCGTCTTAATGGTCTTGGGCCTTCTTATCTCTCTGAACTGCTTTTACCATATAAACCTTCGCGGTCTCTGCGCTCCTCTGGCAGCCGTTTCCTTGTCACCCCAAAAGTCAGGACACACAAGCATGGCGAGGCGTCCTTCCAGTTTTATGGCCCTCACCTCTGGAACAGGCTGCCAGAGAACCTCAGGGCCCCAGAGAACGTTCATGTTTTTAAGAGCAGGCTCAAGACTCACCTTTTTAGCCTAGCTTTTAACTGATTATTATTTATTACTGTTTGTTTATTGGTCTGCATGTTTTATATGATTATATTTTTATCATTGTTTTACTATTTAATCTTAGCACATTAATTTACTGTTTATTTTTATATTTTAATTTATCTTAATCCCCGTTCCAGTGTTTCCTCTGTGGGAGCCCTCTGCCCTGGGAGCGGTGGTCGGCTGTAGCTGCCTGGGTGCTCTCCGGGTGGAGCTTGGGTGGAGGTGGGGGTCTTGGCCTTGCCTCCACTGGGTGCCCTGTGTCGGTACCTAGGCTGCTGCAGTTGGTCTACCGCTGCCGGGGCAGATGGCTCCTCTGATGGCATTTCCTTTCATGGTTCATCTACACTCGGCCCAATGTCCTTTTTTACTTTTTCTTTTAACTGTGTGCATGCCTGGGAGATGGGTTGGGGGGAGGGGGGTTTAACTGTGACCATGCTTTTAAATCTGTGGGGGAGGGAAGGGAAGGTGGTTTTATGTGGGGTCATTTTAATCTGTAAAGCACTTTGTGATGCAACTTCTTGTATGAAAAGCGCTTCATAAATAAAGTTTGATTTGATTTGATCTTAACAAATCTCACTTAATATTTGACCAAAACTAATCAAACAGACCTTGTAGTTAAAGAAATACATTAATTTCATCACAGGCATGTCATTTTCCATCAGATGTCTCAAAAAGAGGCCTAGGGCTCAGGAGAACTGGACAAAATGGGAATTTTTCCCTCTGGGAGTTTGGGCGTGTCGTTCCTGAAGGAACACAGGATGGAGCGAAAATCAACACAGATTCAGGGTTTATCTGCAGGGTGTTGCTCCGGTCTGCAGTCATCACCAAGGAGCTGTGTTGGAGAGTATCTGATAAATGCAGTCTGTTCTTTTGTTTAACTTTGTGTGTCAAGACTAAGGGAAGTAACTTTTAGTGTGGGGGTAAGAACTTTCTTAAGGAAATGTGCTTATAAGGAGCTGACTTTGCAAAAATATGCTGTCCAAACAGGATGCACCTACAAACCGTTAGAAACAGTTCTGCTGTGTGTTGTATGGTGATAAGATAAGATTATCTGGGTGTGGTGAAACGGTTCAAATGTGTGAATAAATAGAAGCTGGGATTCTCAACATCTTTGAGACTCTGCTGGAATGGAACTCAGACGGGTGTGTCATTTCTGTAACTGCACGGTCTCCCTCAATTGAGCAAACACATTTCACATCTCCTCTGTGCGTGCTTTCCTTTCTACGTTACCTATGAGTTAAATAACCTGACAAGCTGAACCAAAAAGGCAAAGTTCTGGATTTACGGGTCCACTGATGTGTCTCGTCTATGGTCACTACAAACTGCAACAGAAAGAACACAAGCGGCCACAATGATCTTCCTCTATAAGGTGCCACGGCTTTGGCTTAGAGAAAGGGTGAGGAGCTCCATCATCTGGTCGGAGCTCCAACTGTTCCTGCACATTGAAAAGACTCAGTTGAGATGGTTCGTGTATCTGAGAGGAGACCCGATGACCCGAAATTGGACAGCCTTTGTCGCGTTGTGAAGTAGTCGGCCTTTAAAACAATGAAGGCCCCTAAATCTGGACACATTGTGTATTTAATTGACCTGTCCAGTTATCAAGCGCCTCTTTAAGAATTGTTTCAGCACCGACCGCTCTCGCTGTAAACGCGCAGTTAGCTGCGACGGCCTGTCCGAGTTAGCAACAGTAACTAAGGAGGGCGGGGCTTAACGGGACTGAGTGACAGGTAAATTCTGTGTAATTATTAGAGATGAGGATAAAGCACTTTTGCCGAGTACGAATCAATATCTGTACTCGGATTGAATAAAAATTCTCATTGCGTAGCTGACTGTGTCTGCGTTCTGTGATAGGCTAGTCACAGCGCCGCTCTGCTACTCACTCACAGAACACTGAGAAGAGAACAGCGCTCTCTCTGTCTTTCTCTCCCCCTGTCACTCAGGTTCGCGTTTGTTTTTTACTGTAGTACTACTACTTACCTATATTAACCAGTAGAGTTTTGGTAAACATGGGTTTGTTCAGACGTGGTGCTGCTTGGTAGAATGCGACTCGCGTCTCTGCCTGTCGAAGATTCTTTTTTTCTTTCTTAAACCGTCAGCTGTTTTTTAAACCGTCACCATAACTCTAAACCTAACCCCTAACCCTAAAAAAGGGGGTCCACCATATTAGGACCAGGCTTTGGTCCCTACAAGGTCCATCGGTCCTCAGAAGGTTAGCGAATATGCCAGAGAAGGTCCTAAATGGGATAGCTATACAAGAATGCACTCTCTCCCTCTCTCTGCCGGTCATCTGAGTTTTTATTTTAAACCATCAGGTGGTTCTAACCAGTTTTTTTACTTCATGCACTGAGTGACATTTTCCTTGCTGTATTTTATATATAAAAAAAAAAAAAAAGTAGTTGAGGTATAAATAGCATTACAAATTAAGCTACACACACACAAAAACACACACGCGGTGCGGAAAAAAGAAATCACATTGATCATAAAAAAATTAAAAGTAAAACAAAAGGAAGTTATTTTGAGATAAAAACTCTTCATTCATTACATTTTACTTCATAATTGCAACTGCATGTGTTTTATAACTTGTTCTGTATATAGTTCGTTTGTTATCGTGATCAAAACTATTGATCTTTAGCTCAATACTGATGCTGTCATGTAAATAGTTATAAATATAACAATTTCTGATCAACCCATATCAATTGCATGCTTAAAATAACATACCGGTTAAAGCCCCGCCCATTTCAAGACAACCCGACCCACTTCGGTTAAATTCCCCCCACTTCCGGGTTAGGCCCTGCCCAGTCCGAGTACAGATACAGATACTTCATATGGTTAACAGATACAGATAATGATGTACTCGCTCATCCCTAGTAATTATATTCTCCCAACAAACGACCCCCTGAAGATACCTGCGAGTGAACGAGCATCAGAAACTAAAGAGGAGTTCAGTGTTACTTTACAAACGCTGCTTGATTACATGTTATTAAAAAAAAGGGGCAGATTCTCTTCAGATTCACCTTCAGCCCTGGACCAGGACATCCATATCTATGTACCATTTAGCTTGTGTTTTATTTAAAATATCTTCATCTTTATTTTGGTTTGCATTGTTTGGACAAAGATTTGTAACATCTTAAAAATTAAAAGAAAGGTTTTGTATTTAAAAATAAAAGACATTTTGGACAATAAAATTCTTTAAATGGCATTCATAAGGTTGTTTTTTTTTAACGTCATTTACGAAGACGTCATTTTGACATATACATAAAAACAGAAGAAAATATATCGCAATAAATAACGTAACCGCACATGCTTCAGATTATATCGCAATATACATTTGAGGCCACATCACCCAGCCCTAACCAGAGCGTAATCACTCAGCTAGACGGCGCTCTGTGTGTGATAGAGATGTGCAGTGCAGACCCACACCCGTTTCCTCTTACTTCTCTCTTACACAAGCTGTGAAGCTCATGCAGAGCTGTTTTTGCCCAAACACCTGCACGGAAAAGTCTCTGAATATCAAAATTCTTCTATGAGAGCCTTGCTTCCTCAGATTCATTTAACAATGGATTGCAAAGACAATATTTGGCCACATGGGGGAAGTAGAGGAAGCTCTTAAGATGACAAACAAGTGTGGTTGAAGTAATTTGCTCTTTTTGTTTAGGAAGATTCCTGAGTGAACCCGATTACACCAGAGGAGATCGAATGAAGGAAACACGTCGGAATTCACTGCAGCTCCAACATCCAAGGCGTTCATCGACACCAGGAAGAGTCCGGCAGTATTTTTCAAACACAGAGCACACTATGTATGCGCGATTCACTGCTAAAGAGACCCATCCTTCACAGTTGAGCCCTACCTGGTCATGACTGACTTCTATGTGCTGCTTCATAACGATCCAGGTGACGGATTCAGTCAGAGGGGGCGTGGTCAGAGAGCCGTGGTATGTCCAGTAGTTGTCGATGTTGGCGGGTAACAGACACGCCGGATCGAACCGCGTGAACTCCACGATGCTGTGCTGCAGACGGCCAAAGCCAACACAGGGGAAGAAGAAGGACAACAGGTAGTTAAGCAAACCACATCTGCCTTTTTTTCTTCTTAGGAGTAAAGCCAAATGTGTTAATAATGCTGAGGAAAGAGTCGAATCATGTCAGGGGGACCTTGAAGCGGCTTCTCTTCCAAACCCTCATCTGGTTTGTGTCCCAGAAGATCTGAGGAAGGTTGTAAAAAAAAAAAAACAACAACAAAAACTGAGCAACCCTAGATTAAGGGTGTAACGGTACATGCATTCGTATTTTTAGTTTTCGGAATGGCCCTGTCGGTTCGGTACGCACGTGTACCGAACGAATCCAGCGGTTTTCTACCTGAACACATGCAGAATGTTGATGTGAGGAACTCAGAGCGCAGTGCAACGTTTCCGCAGGGAAACTTTAAAAAGTGACGCCAAAACAAAAAGACTCCCAGCTATCACTAAACTCTTCCATCTGGGAACATTAATGGTTTCTCATGTAGCTACAGTAGAAAAAGAAAGATGGACCAAATCAGAACTTCATCAGCGAACGCATCTTTCAACAGCAATAAGGTCCATAACACGCTCTGCACTGAACTGAATGACTCACCTGAAACAATGTGAAGCTGAATGGAAACATCACTGATACTAGAGAAAAACCAGCTTATGTCCAACATGGCTACCAGTAGCATCCAATCAGCCCAAACTCCTTATTCTGGATAAAACACAAGTTGGAGGAATCCCCATTGATGAGAAGGGTTTTCCCGACAGCTGCCCATGCTGCGTTCAAGTACAGCTGGGAAACTAGGCTGTCTAAATATCAGAACAATTCCAAAGTGATTTAAGCATGTTTTATTCTCAAATATGTTTCTATAATCAAACATTTCTAAACATTAACACTGTTTTCAAGTGGTTATATTGTTTTCTACTCTTGCCATGTCTGCTTGTACTATTTTATTAATTAAAAAAAAATCCAATCAAATCTGCAGTCAGTTCTACACTTTCAACTTAATGTTATAGAACATAATACAATCTGATTAATTTGAGATATTGAAGGAAAGGAATTCAGGAAAAGAACTTTGTTGTTTAATGCTGATCAAAGTAAAAAAAAAAAAAAAAAAGTAATATGCACATCTGTATTTATTTTTCTTGAATGAGGTGTACCAAAAACGTACCACACCGTGACTTGTGTACCGTTACACCCCTACCCTGTAGAGACCCAACTTCTGTCACTTTAACGGTGTCTCAAAAGTTCCTGCACTGAGCTGCAGACACATGAAGCTCGTGTTCAATTCTACCTCATAACTTCCTCTGACCGAGCCCGAGGTTTTCAGTGTAACTGTGGTGTGAAACCAGTAGGTGGTGCCACTTTAAAAATAAAAAAAATAAAAAGATTTTAGTGGGATTGTTTGGTGATTACAGGACAGCATGCTTGTCTAAACCACAGCCTTGGGGCCATTTCCAACCCCAGCAATAACTGTATGTTGCCCTCCACCCCCCGCTCTTTTTAGTTTAGGAATGGAATAAATTTGACCCTCCAGCAAACTAATACAGGTGGAAAATCTATGGAGGAGAATTCAATGACAAATTTTCATCTTATCAACTTTTTTTCTGCTTTCATTTTAATAATCACAGCAAGTGAAGCCACTAACCTCCAGCGACTTTTTATTCAAAAGCAGAATTGGGCGCGCCCGTTCATTAAACCTGAATAAATACAACAAAGGTTTTCTAAAAAAAAAAATCTTTTCCAGACCAGGGCTGACCTAAACTCCAGTTCTGGGGTGCATCCCTTCTCCAGGACACCTGAATCTGTTCGCTACCAGGCCTCTGCAGAGCTGAATGTGTTGGAGCTCTTCTAGACCAATAAAATATAAAAACACTCAACCCAAAATGTTAGAAAACTGTATAAATTTATTTGATTAAAGCAAAAGCCTGATACCCTTTTTCAGGCCTACAATAATATGTTCTTTTCTAAATTGGTTCATTAAAATGATTCATATTTAAGTTATTGCTGAGCAAGTCAAAAAGGAAAGATTTAAAATAAAATTATCTTGCATTCTAAATCGGAAAGTAAAAGAATAAAGCAATTTGAATGGGGTAATATTGGCCACATTTTCCACGTGTGTGTGACTGACCTTGTGTCTGATAGCAGGCAGAGCGTCAACCAGCTTCTGCAGCCCCTCGTGTCTCTTTCCCACCTGCACCAGGATTAGACATTAATCTGGATTAAAGTCACAGTTCATGTCCTCAGAAAACAGCTCAACAGAACGGTAGGGAGTGCTTCTCAGAGCTGACCTTCAGAAAAACTCCGATAACAGCGAGTCCGTTCTCCTCCATCACCGCCTCCTCAAACAGAGTGTACCGGTCAGAGTTCCAGTGGACCAAGTGGAGCTGAAAACAACAACAACAAAAAACACAGCACAAGAGGACCCAATGAGTTGGACTGAAAACGTGTGCAGATTTATTTTATTTTTTTTCCAGCAATGTCTGCAGCCTGATGCCCTGCACGCTTCCACAGACTGAGGGGAGCTGTGACGTGGGCGCCAGGGTTCAGGGCCACAACATGCACACAGTCGCTGGAACGTCTCGGTACATAAAGAACGTCATGGGAACAAAATGAGAATGAATGTTCTTCGTCCAAAACAAACAATCGTTAGAGACCGGGCACATGGAGCAAGTCGGTGCAATGGAAACTAGACTCAGCAGGAAAAAAAAAAGGAAAAAAATGAATGTTTATTTAACGCCAATTGATTTATTTCCCCCAGCTGAAGTAGGAAAAATTAAATAAAAAAAATAAGGAGAGCAAAATAAACCAACGTTCTGTTTACACTGGGACTACCCGTCTTAAAATAAAACCAAAACTTGATTATTAAAGAAGAAAATCTTTTAGTCCTCCTCAAATAATTCAGGCTCTCATTAAAGCCAGAGAAGATGCTACTAAAGAACTAATTTTGGCGCTTTTGGGGGTAAATTATAACAACTGCATTATTTTTCACAAGCAACCAGATTTAGTAGGAAAGAAACATCACATCATAGACATGATTGTTCTTTCCATAATTCCCATAAAGTAGTGTTTCCATTACTTGCCAGGAGTTATAAGTTTAATATTTGCAAAATATAATGCATTTAGTCTGAAACCTTTTTAAAAACACCTGTGTTTGTTGCTCTTGTCATGTTGACCTTAGTAGAGACTTCACTGCATTATGTGATTTAAGGAGCATGGCTCCAGAAAGCTGGAACAGATGACTTTGCTATTCTGTAGAGAAACATTTTAAATGATTAAATGTTTTTGATATATCCCTGGAAGTTTCTGACATTTAGCCTAGGAGTCCCCCAGGGATGTGTGCTCAGCCCTGCTTTCTTCTCATGTAAAAATGATCACCCACATGTAGATACTTAAAAAAAACTAAATTAATAAGACCAGAATTCTTTCTAAAAATGGAAAAATACAAAACAAAAAAATATATCAATAACCTTTAATGCAATGTGTCATCTCTGGTCGTTTTTTTCTACCATCGTCACATCATTAAACACCAGGTTCTGAATACAAATGGTGGTTGTGTATTTAAATAAGTTTTTTTTTTGCCAGATTCTGTTGGAATGAAGTGAACTTTCCTAGCCTTCATGTCTCTGTGTTGGTGCGAGCATGTTTCAGGGGTGACACAGTACCTCTGCAGGAAACAGCCTTCGGTCCACAGTGTGCTCTGAGCCCCAGTCGTTGGTCTCACCCCAGTGGAAGTGGAACTGACAAAGCCTAAATTTGTCTTGTAAGGGACCTCCCTTCAGCGCTGCGCCAGAAAGACACAGACGTACATCAGCGCTGGGGCTGCAGGATATTAGGAAAACATGCTGGATATATGTTAATTAAGATTTTATTGAAAAACGTTTTGACACTGGAACTTCTTAATTTTCCTTAAATGATTTCTACTCTTCATGTTACATTAAACGATTTCTACTCTTCATGTTACATTAAACAACTAGAGTCATAAAATACATAAACATACATGGACAGCTTGATTTTTCCTGACCGGTATTAAAACAGATGAAGGTTCCCATCTTTAGTTCAGTTAGAATTACCAGTTATTTTTTTATGTATTCCAGAATAATAAGTGATTTTTTTTCCTTCACTTTCTGTAAACCTGTGTGTATTCATTAGAATTGCCTTTTATACTGTACGACCAGGGTCAGATATTTTGGCTTTCCTTCCATAAGCTTTCAACAGCAGTTTTCTGGGGTTTTGGCCCATTCCTCCAAACAGAACTGGTAGAACCGGGTCATGTTTAATGTCCATTATCTGGGACAAACAGCCAGTCTCCTTCCTGAACAATGTGATGCCTGCACGTTCCCATTTATACTTAGATGTCATTGTTTAAAAACAGATGAATGAGGTACCTTCAAGAATCTGGAAACAATTAACTCCCTGACATCTCGGCTGATTTCATAAAAAGAAGCCGTGTGTTTGAAGTGTTGCATTAAAAATAGCGTTGTGCATCTTGAATGTGGTTAAATAACCAATGGAGAGCCCCCACAGTCATGACATCATCATCTGGGGTTTCCTAAAGTCTAAAGGCATTGTATTCTTAGTGTTTGTAGACTTCTGAATTTGAAGAAAGTTTAGAGATTTTTGCAAATAAAATTAAACATGACTTTCATGGCTTTTGGTCAATGTTTTCTGTATGCAACTTTAGCAGCGATTCCAGCCTCAAGTCTCAATGTGAAGCCACAGGCCTAGCCCTCTTATCTGCGGGCAGTTTGGGCCCTTTTCTCTCTCTGCAGAACCTCTCAAGCTCCATCGCGTTGGACGATGAAACGTGGGAGCGCAGATGTTCCACTGCTCCCTTCATCTTTCCCTCTATCCTACTAGTCTCACCAGAGAAATTTCTAATGGTCGCTTTGGGAAACTCCAGGTGGGTTGCCTTGTGCCTTTTACAAAAGGACGGGCTTCTGTTGGGCAACTCCACCTTACAGGCCTTGGCTCTCATTTATGAAGTCTGCTTACGCACAAAACGGGGTCTGAAAACTGTGTAAGTCACTTTCTACGCCAAGTTTGGGGTTTATAGAAGAAGAAAAAACATGGCGGAAAAATGTGTGCAGCTTTAAGGACACTAAGGACCTTTCTTACGCACATTTTGGACACTGGCAGCGCAGCCGGTAAGATGGGAACATGGTGATTTTAAGCCACATTTATAAAGCATTGTGTACTCAAGGTTGGATAGATCTTAAACTTACTTGGCGTAAGCACTTTTTTTTTTTATTCTTTGGCTGAGCTAAAGTACGGTTTTAGTAAGGATTCTACGTAAAGTTTTACAATGGGACCCCTGGTTGGTGGATTGCTGCAGAGATGTTTGTCCTTCTGGAAAGTTCTCCTTGAACCAGGGAGCAACACCGGAGCTCTGAACGCATAACCACCACTGCTTTCCCACGGAAGCGGCGCGTAACGTCTGCGAAGCCGATAGCTGCCATTATGCTCTAAGGGACCGTTTCCCAGTGGCGCGTCCAATTCTCTAAAACGCGCCAATCTCAGCAGTTTAGATCGGGCCACAGGAAATCAAACACAGAAGCAGTAAAAAATAATCTAGAAACTTTCACAATTAAAGACATGTGCAGATTTCCCATTGCTCAACTACGAGAAAAAACAAAAAACATCGCTACCTGTGACAGCAGGGCTGAAGTCAGTCGGTCTGTGGGTCTAATCTTTTGATTTTTATCATGGATGATTAGAAGTCAATCTCTGAAGTGGAGAATAACCCTGTTTATATGATACCAGTGATCATTTTTACAAGGACAACATGAAAAAGGAGATGGGCGTGGATGGTGAGTTAATGCTACTTACTAACATGGCCCCTGCGTACTACCCTTCAAGTTATGCAATTGCAATCCTCCTGAGATTTTGTGATCCCCGGGACCGGCTGGGTGGAACGGTTTTGCGAGTGATACGACTATTACGTTGCACGTCCGGTGGAAAGCAGGGGTTAGGTTCTTGAATGAGGCTGCAACGTTACATGTTGGGTAAAGTGAAGCGTTGTTTCCTGGTTCCTCTTTATTTCCCACAAAGGCTGTTGAGAAACAGGTTGTTCAGGCAAAACGCTGACTAAGAACTTTCCAGCAGAGCACAAAGGCAGAGATTACAATCCCTTTTAAAGTCATTGCTTCTCACTATGTTCATAAACTTATCACAAAAAGTGAAACAGTAGAAACAGTTTTAAATGCCTCCTCAGCTATTCGCCGTGAAAAAAAAAAAAAAAAAACGTTTCAAAGCAGGAAAGTTAGAGTCAAAGCACCTTCTCCTATAGTTTCTGTGTTTATATAAGCAGCCATTAAATCCTGCTCTCAACATTTCGCGACATAAACCGTTATTGTTCTGCAGACTCTGCATACAACTCGGGCTTTTCCATCTTCTTTGAACATTCTTTTTCTAAAATAAGCTTCATAATATTTAGAGGTATTGTATGTTGGGAAAAGGATGGTGATTATACACCAGAAAAGGTACCAATTATAAGTGAGACGGAGATCAGCACAAACACACGAAGTCACATGAAGGTCACCAGCTGCACGTGGCGATTTGGTGTAGGATTGATTTCTGGTGTTTCGTACATACAAGGGGGGCTCTCTGGGGGGGGGGGGGGGGTAATCCTCTTATGTAGAGCAAAACATGCATTCTTCCTGCGAGATTTCCCTGCAGTACACTCAGGATTTAAAGGGGAAATCACACAAGGAACGGGTCAATAAACAGTTTGTAGAAAGCAGGTGCTCCAAGTGGTAAAGTTTTCATTCGACATCTAAACACGACTCACTGTTCTTGTCTGTGGTGTCGTCATACTCGACCAGAAAGGAGTAACCGTTGTTCCAGATCTGCTGGCAGGTCTGCGGGTCGTAGCTGGTCTCCAGGGGCCTCAGCTCCGAATCAAAGACGGTTCTTCTCACGGCGATGTCTATGGGAGACTGATGGTCTCCTCCTGGTACCTCGAGGGGCCCCTGCCACATGGGATGCACTGGAGACGACAAGGAGGAGGAGGAGGAGAAAAAGAAGAAGCAGGGGAGGAAAAATTAAAATCAGATTTATTAAAGCTGCAGCTGTCGTTTCCGTCGGACCGGTCAAAGAAGAAGAAAAAAACAAATGCTGACACCTACTTTCCCCGTTGTGCTCGGCTGCCTCCGGCTTTTTCAGACGGTCCATTTGGAAACGAGTCAAAGATGGTTCAGGGAACCAACACCTATCAACTACAGCGCAACAGTTCTACAGAGACACGCAGTCCTGTGTCCTCTATGGACAAACTAAAGGGAGAAAATGAGTCAGTGAGCAACTACTCCTCAGTTTTTCTTTTCCTTAAAGGAAGCAACTAAAAAAAAAACGGAGAGAGAGAGAGAGAGAGAGGGAGCGAGAGAGACGTGGGCCGGCAGTACAGAAAGTGACACTCGGAATGTCCTGGCAATCCCCCAGCTCCACTCCACAGCAGGAGAAACAGACAGAGACCTCTGGCAGGTCAAAAGCGCCGGCTCGGGCCAACGTACCGTCAGCGGTTCTGACTTTTAATTACCCCAAACTCAGCTTGGTGTCCAGAGAACCTCGTTTCGGCTTCGTTTTTTTTTGGGGGGGGGGGGATCCAAAAAACAAAGTGTCTGAAAATCAGGAGGGACGCTTCAACAAGTCTACTTCAAGAAACAAAAAAACTTATCCATCTTAATCCAAACCTAAAGCTACAAGACAGAACGGCAGACAAGCTGCTCTCGCCCCACCCTCGTCAATCGCTCAGCTCGAGGTTTCACCTTTCTACTGATGACTGAGTGGAACAGGTCAGACTGGGAGCTGACCTTCATCTTCATCAGATTGCAGATAGCTCCTCCTCCTCCTGTTGTTGTTACCTGGTCACACAGTAGCTGCTTACAAAGCTGTTCCTCCTCGCACACTGCGTTACTCTGGGCTAGGGATGGAAGTAAACATCGATACGTCGATATATCACGATATTTTATGTTAAGATATCCAAAAGCAATGGCGGACGTTTTCACCTTCTTCTTTCCATTGGATCAACTAGATCAAGCAATAAAACAGTCACAGCATTCTAAACAGTCCAACCCAGGGATGTTTATTGGTAAAAATCTGGTGATACGATTTGTATCGCGAAACAGGGGACACTATATGATATATATTGCGATGCTATGAGCAAGACGATTTATTGTGATTATTTTTTTAACTGAATTTAACTGTAGAAAAATTGTCACAGGTTTCTAAACGCTCCAACCCGTTTCATACTTTAACACATCTAGTTTTAGGGCTGTAAGAAAATATCGATACACCGATATATCGCGATATTTTATTTCCCGATATTGTATCAATATTCAAAATAAAATTATCTATTTTTTTAAGGATTTGAATGGAACCATTAATGACGACAGTGATTTTCGTAGTAAAATTAAAAGTATAACTGGTAAGTTTGTGACTGTTGTCACCGTCTTCGTTCCAGTGGATCAACTAGATCTAGTAATAAAACAGGATGTGTTAAAGTATGAAACAGGTTGGAGTGTTCAGAATGATGTGACAGTTTTCCTACTGTTAAACTGAGTTTTAAAATTCACAATACATAGTCTTACTCACAGTATCGCGATACATCGTATCGTCTCCCCTGTATCGCGATACATATCGTATCGCCAGATTTTTGCCAATACACATCCCTATCCAGTTTTATTACTATACTGGAAAGTACGGAAGCAGCTCGGCCCCCACCACAGTGTCCCACATAAACACCAAAATAAAAGTAATTTCTCCAATATAATATTTTGTCTTCACACATACAAAAAAAAAAGTATGAAAGACCAAATAAACCTAGAGCACGTGAAACCAAGAGAAGCTCCGGGATTAGAAACAGCCGCTCCTCTGCAGCGGTGATTAAACCATTAGACTAGCAGTGCGCTGTAACTCCGCCCACCTCACCTGTCATGTAACATCCTGTCAGCTGGCTCAGGTAGCAGCTTAACCCCCGATTAACTTGTTACCACTGTTGACAGACAGTAGGACGGTCTGAAATATTCGTTTCATATCCCAGATTGTCTAGACTTTGGCAGAAAGACAAAGTAGTGATGTTACAGTTTACTGAAAATAAAATATTTAAACTGTTGTATTTTATTTATTTATCTTATATTTTATTGTATACATTATGTTATCCGAGAAAATAAATTGTTGGAAAATTTACTGAGTACAGCTTGATTTTAAATGTCATAACAAACACCACCCACCCACCCCACCCCCCCTACTTTGTTCCCCGACTGTACAGAAAATGAATGGAGCCGTGAAATTGAAACTAAAGTACGTACCAAACCGGGATTTTTCCGTGTACCATTACACCCCTAGTTAATTGGTCTGGCTACTCTACCCACAGCGAGTAACTTCACTGAATGAAACTGAACGCTTGTTTTAACCAAAAACGCATGAGACACACACACAGTTTATGTTGAAGTGAGACCTCTTGTTCGCACACAAGCATCATGATTTTATGGTTATTTTTATTATTAAAGGTATTATCTGTTGAGGCAGTTGTGCCATTTGAAAGTCTACCATAATTTGTTCTCACATGCATGCATTAGCTACAATAATTATAATATAAAAATTTGGAAAAATGTTTCTTCTATTCAAATTTGTTATTTTACTATTATGTCATGCATTTCTGTTTATTTTAGTCTTTGGAATTTGCATATAACTTTATATTTTTGTCTAATTTCATAATTTAAGTGTTAAATCATATGGTATGATCTTGAAAAAATCAAGTACTCAATAATTGAATACTCGATATGTATTACAATACAGGGGAGATGATACAATATATTGCGATACTATGGGTAAGACTACATATTGTGATTTTTAAAACTCAACACATCCAGTTTTATTACTAGATCTAGTTGATCCAATGGAACAAAGAAGGTGAAAAAAGGCCACAAACTACCACTCTTAATTTTACTTCAAAAATTAAGGTTTTCATTTATGGTTCCACTCAAATTCTAAAAAAATAAATAAAAATTAAAATAAAATTTAAAAAAACAACAAAAAAACTTGCTTTTGAATATCAACACAAAATCGTGACATAAAATATCCCAATATATCAATATTTTCTTACATTCCCACTTTTTTACTTTTAGTTGAGCAATTTTTTGGATTACTGCTTTTTACTTTAGTACAATGGTCTGGCTTCTCTACCCACCTCTGGTCACATCTCACTGGGTTTATGTTTAAAAAGGTCCAGAAGTCCGACAGAGAACAAAAAAAACTTTGTTGTATACATATTTTCCGAATAAATATATAAAACACCACAATTAGAGCCCGATATCAGACAGAATTATCAAATGAGAGTCCAACAGAATCTGTCCTCTGAATGGGGCAATAAACGTAATTCATCCTTTTGTCCACCAGATGGCACTAAAGAACCCTGCTGATCGCCTCAGTCTTTGTTTTTAGTATTTTCGGGATGTTTGTAAAATATATCTTTAAACTGATCACTGTGAAGGCTGATCTTTTAGATAATCGTCCCCTAATCATGAAAAACCTAAAAAAACAAAAAACAAATGTTGACCTCTTCTCCTTCTAGTTGATCACACCACACTAGTTAAAAAGTAACTTAGTTTATGATAGTTTACCAGTTCTACATGTCTTTTTGTTGTTGCTTTTTACATGCGTTAATTGGGGCCTACAGCGGAATAAAGAAATCTTATGCAACTGGGTGTTGTAAGACAAATTTCTGGTCCTGCCAGACGAGCTTGGCTGTGTTTAAAACCTTTGTGGAAAAAATAATGATAAAAATAAACAAAAACATGTGATGACAGGTGATTACAGGTGACGAAAAGCAACTAAGTTCACAGTCAAACCCAACAAAAAAGTAGAGGATTAATGCAGTTTTCTGGCGCTGAACCCCGGATAGCGAAGCCAAACACGCGAAAGAGAGATAAATGGAGGTTATACAAACTCTTTTCATTGAATTACAATAGCTTGGGTAGGCAGCTATGTAGGGCAAAGGGCTTCAGTATCATCATCAGGCAAAACGCGAAGGCTTAGTGATCTGCTGCTTTTACCCTCTGCTGTCTAATAATGAAAGGTTCTGCTGTCACAGCCGAACCGGTCCGAACCAAAAAACAAAACAAAGAAAAACCATGCAGCTTGCGTCATCTGTACTTACTCGGAGACAGCACATATTTGCTGGAGCACGCCGTCAGGTTGCACCGTCGGACAGACGTTATCCTAGGAGTCCTGGCCTGCCTGACGAGCTGTCGCTGAAGGTGAGAGACCAGGGGTCTAACCGCGGCACAGAAAGTCACCATTTTTTCGTCCAAATAACGACACCGTGAACAGCAGACGGGTCCTTTCGGGTTGGAGGCGAAGTTAGCCGCCCGTTCAAAACAATGTGTCGGATGTCTGCTGCTCTTGTTTCTTCCTCCTGTATCCTCTCGTCTAGAAGCGGGGGGGGGGGGGGGGGGGAGCCCTCCGACTGGTTCCGACTGTAACCACGAAGGGGCACAACCGTGTAGACCGAAGCTACAGCGAGTGTCTGCCGCCTTTTTGGCCCGTTTAAACGCGCTGCTGCGGCCGCGTACAGCTGGCAGGGAGACCCTCGCTGGCATTTAGCAAAAGTCGAGGAGGCAGGGGGAGGGGCTGCGGTTCTGACCAATCAGAGGCCTCCTCTGAGGGGCGTTAGCAACAACCATAACAACGGAAGGGAAACCGTCAACACCGCCAGAGAGAAGAAACAATATTTATTGGTTCCTTCGTTAAAAAGCCGTAAAAAGGATTAAAACGGCATCTGTTATTGCACCAGGTTGGTTAAAATTGATTTTTTTTACGATCATTACAAAAAAAAACTTTTATTTTTTTTGTTAAATTAATTTGTTGTAAACTTTTTTTTTTTTTTTTTTACAAAATCCCTTTGAACGCTGGTTAAAGGCAAGCCAATTTAATTTGTATAACACACTTTCAACAACAAGGTAATTCAAGATGCTTTACATGATTAGGGGATCAAATAAAAACAGCAATAAAGCATGAAACACACACAATACAATGACAAGTTAAAATTATTACTCAAAAGTATGAATAGAGGATAAAGTAAAAACAGCAATAAAGCATGAATCACACACAATACATATAATACATCAAAGCATTACTCAAAGGCAGCTCTAAACAGATACGTTTTTATAGTTGTGATTTAAAAGAACTCAGTGTTTCAGCAGCTTTGCAGTTTTCTGGAAGTTTGTTCCAGATTAGAGGAGCATAGAAACTGAAAGCTGCTTCTCCATGTTTGATTCTAGGGATGTTGAGTAGACTGGAATTAGAGAACCTGAGTGGTCTGGAGGGGGGGCTGGTATAATAACAGTAGAAACAGTAGATCTTTAACCTACTTTGGTGCTAAGCCATTCAATGATTTATAAACTAGTAAAAGTATTTAGAAGTCTATTCTCTGAGCTACAGGGAGCCAGTGTAAGGACTTTAGAACTGGGGTGATGTGCTCTACTTTCCTGGTTCTAGTGAGGAACACGAGCAGCAGCGTTCTGGATCAGCTGCAGCTGTCTGACTTTTTAGGCAGACTTGTGAAGACACTGTTGCAGTAATCAATCCGACTAAAGATAAATGCATGGATGAGATTTTCGAGGTCCTGTTGTGACATCAGTCCTTTAGTCTTAGAAATGTTCTTCCGGTTATGGAAGGCTAAAAGTTAAAGATGTGTAGAATATTGTAGAAACATTTGTTATCCCTAACTCTTCGGCTTCAGCACCAAAACAAACCCTTTGCTCTACATAAATCCTTTAGGATTTTATCCAGTTTGACTGTGATCATAGTTTTTTATTCATCTTAATCCTCCCCCGAGAGTCCTCACATGTAATTGTTTTTGTTTTTTTTTTACTATACAGGCTTAAACACACCCAGACAGGTCCTACAAGTCCTATCATGTTTCTTACACCACCATGTTACATACGCTTTCTGCATCCTTCTGCAGGCAACACATATTGCATGCACGCATCTTTTTTTTCATAAAACAAAATTTAAAACAATGCATTATTTCTGCTGATAATGTTTCTATAAGGATCCCATTTTAATATTTCTTTGGCTAAATTTTATATTTTTTATTGTTAATTTACATTTAACATTTATGGTTCCATAAAATCTCACCATTGTCAAATCCACGGGGACTAAAGGTAACTTTCAACTGCAGGAATCCAGTTCAGGAACTACAGAATTTTGTTAGAAGGCAATGTAGCATGAAGAATAAAAGAACACAGCAGTATAAATAATAAAACTAAAGCTAATTTAAAAAAAATTTCCCACATATTTCATACAGGTTTTCTAAGCATTCTTGTGAGTATGGAAAAGTGGGGAATTTTTTTATTCACTGTTTTCCATGTCTCAATTGATGTGGAAAGAAGAAATTAGAGTAAAGAAAATAAATTGTTTCCAGACCCAGGACAATATGGAGGCTGCTGCCCCCACAACTCGACCCCTGATTAAGCAGAAGATGATGGATGGATGGATGGATGGATGGATGGATGGATGGATGTCATCTCCAGTCATCGATTTTGTAGAGCATATAGTGACCCTGGGACATGTGGGTAACCTAATTATCTACGTATTATGCCTAAAGTACTACAACAGGACACAAGTGAAAATCTAAAAAAATAGAAAAATCTTTGAGGTTTATATTTCTGTGACACTAACCAATATGGAGGACCCTCCCTGCCAAAATTGACAAATAAATAAATAAATAAATGTGGAAATAAATAAATATATGTGCAAATAAATAAATGTGGAAATAATTAAATAAATGTGGGAATAAATAATTATTTTTTTATTTATTCCGAAATGTATTTATTTATTTTCAATTGTATTTACCCATTTATTTATTGTCAATTTTGGCAGGGATGGTCCTCCATAAACTAAAACTTCACTTGCACCGAAATAAAGCAGTTACCCTAAATTGTTACTTTTTAAAATTGATAAAGTTCCTTATTTCTTAATTTGTCAGCCTAACCAGCCAATCACGCAGCAATAAATAAATAAAATAAAACACTTTGCTTGTATGCTGCATTTGAGTTTATCTTACTCAAACGGGTCATGAAGGACTCCCGTCCAGACACATCAACATCTCTCACAGAACTAGACTTTTGATCCTACTGAGTTGTTCTCTTCGGCTTGTTTACGAGCTTCAGCGTTTCATCACTGCTTATCAAGAACGTCACCTCTAAGTGACAAAGGCCAGTAGCTTTGGTCACAAAAACTCATCAGCTGTGTACTTTATCCAGGTAAACATGGATCTCTGGCTCCACTCGGACTGGATTTCAACAACCTGTTCTTAGCTCGCATTGACATTCGTTCTTCACACGCCTCTCAATGAGCCGCTGTTACCCGTTTTCATACATGCTGATGAATCAGCAGCTTTCATCACAGACAGCCAAACAAGATCAGCAGCCACGAATACATTCAGTTTTTGTAATGTTTCAGATCTGAGTCGAGGTGCAAAAGTGGAAGTTTTAAAATCCGGTTTCAGCTTCTTCTGGTGATTAAAAAACTCAATCTAAACCCGAGGATCAGTGAGATTCATCGTCACAATATTCAGCAGCTCCTCCACCTAGAATGACAACAAATCAATAGTTTGACCTCTGACTCATATTTCACATCAGATTCGACTCCGTTATAGAGAAAACTGTTTTACTGAGTAGAAGTAAGACCCATTTGGTCCTCAAGGTGCAGTTAGGAGCGCTGTTGCCTTGCAGCCAGAAGGTTCTGGATTTGAATCCCAGTCTCGGGTCTTTCTGCATGGAGTTTGAATTTTCTCCCTGTGAATGTTTGGGTTCTCTCTGGGTACTCTGGCTTACTCCGTCAATCCAAATAGCTTTTGTGTCAGGAAACGGCTCGTTCAGAGAGTCTTTCCGACTTCTGATCGCTTCAACTGGAGAAATGTTCCCTGATTTTTAAACTTTGGTTGAAGTGGCACTTAATCCTATAGTCTCCAGTGTGGCAGCGGAGCGCTGACTCAGCCTCCAGAACAACATCTAAACCCCCTCGCGACCATGCAAGGATAAGCAGGTAATGGATATCAAGGTAATGTTCTAGACCGGTTTAAAAGGCGACCTCCAGAATCAACAGGAGATATCAAAGCTTATCATTTGTTCCCCAATATGGCTGAAGACACCTTTATATTCTGAATATTTTAATAACGAGGTCATTCCTGAAAGTGCATTCCTCAATAGCTGTACCAAGCTGTTGTACCTGTAACATTGTGCCACTGAATAAATATACTTCAGTGCATGATTATGCAAAAATTTTCTTTTATGGCCTTTTATCTGCATCTTTGGGCTATATGTTCCTTTAGATCAGAACACTCACAAATACATGTTGACATTTAACCTTCAGTCTTGGTGTGTAGTAAAATAATCATTCGAGTTACTCTGAGCTGCCAAAGGGTTTACTCTATGATGATTGCCATGACAACAGGATCACAGCAAATTGACAACATAGCCAATAAATAGTGCAGCTGATTTGTTTTCATCTTCACTGATCCAAATATCATTTTAATATTCACAATATGCACATCAACATACATTAGAACATTAAAAAGTTTATTCTAATAATTCAACAAAAAAAGTGGATTAATTAGACACAGAGTGATGTGTGTTTTAAGCGCTTTTTTCTGCTAATTTTGATGAATATGTCGTGCAGATGATAAAAACCTCCAAATTCAGGCTGAGAAAATGAGAATATTACATCAGACCAATCAAAAGCGATTACAGAGAAGTCAGCCTGTCCGTTTCACTGCATGTACGATTCAGGGCCATGGAGGAGATGCTGTTGCGGCCTAAAGCTTGTCTTCGTCCTTGGTTCTGGTGTACTTCAATCACAGTGATACCATGCTGATGAAAGCAGGGACTGGTACTTTTGGCAATGTGGCCCACATTGTACCAAGTTCTCCTGGAAAATGAAATCAGCATCTCCATAAAGTTTGTCAGCAGAGGGAAGTGTAAAGCGCTCTAAAATGCCCTTGTAGATGGCTATGTTGATTTTGGACTTGATAAAAAACCCAGTGGACCAGAACCGTCCGGTGACATGGCGACCCAAATCATCACTGACTGCGGAAACTTTACTTATTGAGATTGAGAATCTCCTCCAAACTACCTCTTACCCTATTGCTTGTGCTACCAGACTTTTTCCTTCCACTCAACTTTGGAGTAATATGCTGGCATATAGCAATATGAACAGCTAGCTTAGCTTCTTTAGCAAACACCAATTGTGGCTTACCCTCGTAGTGGAGATCAGCTGGACAACCGTCAAGTCAGTAATGCTTTTCTCAAAGCACTATACACTGGATCCCATTCGCACTAACTTTTATGCACCTATCTGTAGGCAATTTGGGATCAAGTGTCTTGCCCAGGGAGTCAAACCTACAACCCTCCGATTACAAGCCAACCCCTCTACCCACTGAGCCACAGTAGCCTTCCTCATGGTTGAGTCTTACCTTAAGAACAGGAACTTATTTGTGTCAATAGGCAACTTTTCATCAGAACACACAGAAATCACATGTGGGGTCCCCCAGGGCTCCATCTTGGGGCCCCTCCAGTTTAACATCTACATGCTCCCGCTAACCCAGATTATGACAAGCAATAAGATTAGTTACCACAACTATGAAGATGATACGTGATACTGATACCAACTGACTTTGAAGTCATCCATAAGCTAAGCAAAATGCATTAAGGAAATCAATGGATGGATGTGCCATAACAATCTCCAGCTAAATAGAAACAAAACTGAAGTTATTACCTTTGGTCCCAAAGAGGACCGATCAAGAGCACACAGCTTCAGTTATTACAGCTAGAAATTACTGATCGGGTCTGAAGAACATTTCTAGGATTAAAGGACTGATGTCGCAACAAGACCTGGAAAAACTCATCCATGCGTTTATCTTTAGTCGGATTGATTACTGCAACAGCGTCTTCACAGGTCTGCCTAAAAAGTCAATCAGACAGCTGCAGCTGATCCAGAACGCTGCTGCTCGTGTTCCTCACTAGAACCAGGAAAGTAGAGCACATCACCCCAGTTCTAAAGTCCTTACACTGGCTCCCTGTAGCTCAGAGAATAGACTTTAAAATACTTTTACTAGTTTATAAATCATTGAATGGCTTAGCACCAAAGTATATTAAAGATCTGTTACAATACCAACCCTCCAGACCACTCAGGTCCTCTAATTCCAGTCTACTCAACCCCCCCAAAATCAGAACCAAACATGGAGAAGCAGCTTTCAGTTTCTATGCTCCTCTAATCTGGAACAAACTTCCAGACGACTGCAAAGCTGTTGAAACATTGAGTTCTTTTCAGGGGTGTCAAACTCCAGTCCTCGAGGGCCGTTGCCCTGCAACCGTTGGATGTGTTCCTGGTTCAACATACCTGAATCAAATGGTTAAAGTTGCATCCTCAGCAGGCAGTCAGGTATATGGGGTCTTGTTGACCTAATTATTGGATTCAGGTGTGTTGAAACGAGACATGTCTAAAAGTTGCAGGACACCGGCCACTGATGACTGGAGTTTGACACCTGTATTTTAAATCATCTGTTTAGAGATGATTTTGAATAATAATCACTGGAACATCATTGATTATAGTCTGGATAGCAGACTTTAATTATTTTTTCCCACTGTAATGTCCTTTTTTTGTTTGCTCATTCTGTTTTTATCATGTAAAGCACTTGGAACTGCCTTGTTGCTGAAATGTGTTATACAAATAAACTCGACTTGTGTCGGCCATGACAGAACATTTCTGTCACCCGTAGTTACGGGAAGTCATTAAAGCGTTGTAGCTGACAGGGCCCAGAACTTCAAACCACAAACTAGACAAAAACTGTTTTTAATTGTCTTCTTCAAATTGGTCCAAAAAGCTCTTGAACACAAAATAATAATGAAAATAATGCAGACAGGAACCAGAAATGTTCAGCCTCTAACAGTAAAATAACCCTGTCAAATTGACCTTTATGCTCTCAGTAAGTCACACCGATACGAAGCCACCTGTGAGCTTCAGGAGCCGATACTGACAGCGCAGATTCCCTGGAAGCCATGTTGGCTCCTCTCTGTTGCCGTCTAGGGAACGTTGTTTTTGGGTTCTCCAAGAGCCGACTGCCTCAGTGTGGCCAAGTTATTATAAATTTGCTGAAAAATTGTTTCCACTGTGGAAAGGAGGTAGCAAACAAGACACCGTTATGGCACAAACTGGCCAGAACCTCTCGTTGTGTGTGTGTGTGCGTGCGTATGACCGTAAGACATCCACAGCATTCACAGGCAGGAGCACCGCCTCTGCAGACACCTCGGCCCACCTGCCTGGTCACCTTCTTTTTACTTTTCTTAATGTTATTTTCTCTAACTTTACAAAAACCGCCCGACTTGTGTTGCATGAGGAATACAGTACATTTATTTAAAAAAGAAAAACAACAACCTACAAAACAACAAAAAAAGAGCACTTTTTAAACCATCAAGAGAAGCAGTTCAGAACTTTAAATGAATAAAAATATGCAAACTTCACTGCATTTTCAAAAAGTTTGTTAAAATATTGAATCTATTTACAGCGTCAGAAAGTTTGTGTGAAATCACAAAAAGGGGTGGGGACTAAAGACGAACGTGTTCTTCATTGAACTGGTGGTTTATTGATTTCAGCCTATTGTCTGTTTGAAGCCAAACACAAAGAATTGATCCATCCTTCAGATGGGACCGATTGGGGCGGGGCCTTTAGTCCAAAGCGATTATGTCGTCGTCGTCGTCGTCTGTTGCAGCGGCTGCAGCCGATTGGTCCGTCCGCGGGCGCTTGGTGGAGGTTTCACCGGTCTCCGAGTCCGGGTGCTTCCGCTTGGTGCCGGTCACCGCCGCCGAGCTGGACGGTGTCCCCGCCTCCTCGTCAGAGTCGACTATCATGATGTCATCGTCGTCTGAAGTAGCTAAAATCGAAGATGATATCGGTTAGCATCAACAGGACGCATGCTAAAACCCCAAAGGAGACATTTTTAATCTTAAAAACTAATTAAAACATGACAATAACACAAATTTCCAGCTTTAAAGGCAGACAGTTGTGTTGCCAACCTTTGGAAGAAGTGGACGGCTGGGCGGAGTCTTTGTTGCCGTTGGTGATACTGTTAACTTCGTCCTGGTTGCTCTGAGGGGGAGGAGCTTTGTCTGGAGCCTCACCCACTACCTCAAACTCCACATCTCGCTCAAGCTCCGCGCTGTCAACAAACACGGATCCAAATTTTAGATTTCCGTGCATCATATTCTTGCTCCTACAAGCTATGGAGGAACATACGTGTGCAGAACGTTGACGAGGAGCGTGTAGTCCTGAAGGAAGTCGTCGGCTTGGAGACGGCTGCCGTTACGAATCCCAAAGTCAGAAAGGAACTTGTTGTTGTTGGCTGTAAGGAGAAAAATGTGCAGATTAGAAACCACAGATCCAGTCTCTGATCCAACAACAGTCGACACGTCTAGTGGGTTTATTTTTGGCCAGGTGGAGGAGCAGCTGCTAGATTCTGTTGTTTGGACCGGGCCTCTGTGAACGAGGCTTGTTCTGGGGCTTAATGTGGATCTGATTAAAACTTAAGACATTCACACGGCATCTCAACACTTGGAGCTCATTTTTGTGTAACGAGCTTTTCCACAGTGAATCCCAAGGCGTTCCCAGGCCAGCGGAGAAGCATTCCCTCCAGCGT
Organism: Valencia hispanica; assembly: GCA_963556495.2. Taxonomy (NCBI): domain Eukaryota; kingdom Metazoa; phylum Chordata; class Actinopteri; order Cyprinodontiformes; family Valenciidae; genus Valencia; species Valencia hispanica. The sequence continues at coordinate 5,663,347 of OY747706.1, forward strand.
GTCCTCGGTCTTCCTCTGGGTCCCCTTCCTGGTGGGACCAGGGGTCGAGTTAACAGAATATTTTTCGTATTTGACAGTTGTTTTTTTTGCTTTGTTTTAAAAAAAACAAACAACTATTTTCTTGCGCTGGCAGCTACCACAGTTAGCCCATATCCTGTCTGTCTCTGGGTTCCCCTCGGGGATTAATAAAGTATTTCTGATTATGAAGGCTTTCGTTCATTTTGACAGATTGCAATTCATGCCCATCACCGCTTGGTGCAGACGAGTAGACATTTTCAACGTTACAGGCAACTAAATCAGTCCAAAAAAAGGCGTCCGTAGAACACCAGAGCATAATCTCTGACCTGACACAAACCGGCTGAAGTGGCGTTTAATTCAGGTCTCCAGTCTGACTACGGAGCGCAGATTCAACCTCCATTACGCAAAAGCGGCAGCGCAGTTCAGACCACAGCAGGTGAAATGTTTATAATTAATTAGAGCTGTCAAACAATTAACATTTTAATCTAATTAATCACTTGGCAGCTGTGAATTAATCAACATTTCCTAAATATGACCAAAAATGGAATAAAGGACAGAACCAGATGCCGTTGCTCTTATTTTAAGGAAATTCAGGAGAGATGGATGGAACTATCACATTTATGGTCCTTTTGACCTATTTATCTTTTAGCCAGTTGCTAAGGCAAACTAACTGGTTAACATTTTCAAAACGTAAAGCTGACCATTTCTTCTGAACAATATAGGGATTATTTGTTCATCAACACAGCGGATGCTGAGAGACACCAGCCCTTTTCATGGCTATTTGCGGTCATCTTGCAGTTGCAGTGCTGATTAGCGATGTTAGCTTGTTTGTTAGCCAAGGAGGCTTACCTGATATGAAGTGATTGTTGCATTTTTAATCATCTACTCGTTCCAATCGCCTCTTCTGATCGCTTGCAACTTAAGACGTCTTTGCCTCGTTTGCAGACATCTTTCCATGTTTGCCTTGAAAGGAGTACGCGTCGAGGATTTTCTATAGAACTTGCGCGTTGGGTTTTTATCAAAGCGATTTGTGAAATTAACAGCACAGCAAGATATGATTGCGTCTTTTTCTGCAGACGACACGAGCAGCAAAGCAGGGAGTGACGTAGACCGATATTCCCTCTATACGGCCTGCAACTGAGAAGAGACAGTGGATGCAGTTTAGGTCTGCCATGCTGTTCACACCACAAGGACTGAATGGAGGTTGAATTGTGGGATAAATAGGGCAGGTTATTCTGTGCATTCTGTGCATGTGTTAATGCGTACAACAAAAATTAATCACGTTAATCCTACAAATTAATTTAGCTGCGTTAATTTTGACAGCCTTATAATTGATACAGGTTCCCTATTAATCTGCTCGATGTGTGATGGCACGATGCGGATTCTCTGTTCAGTTTGTTCAGATTGAGTATCATTTTAAATGAATGAAAATTAAACACTAGTGAATGTCATTATCATCATACAAATTAACGGGAAAAAATAGACTAGGACCAAAATTTGTTTTCCGGCCCGTCAGTCAAAATGACAGACAACAAAAAAAAAAGAAGCCCAACCTCTGCAGGGTCCATGCACGGATCTCAAAATAAATGTCAATACTTCTTCAAGACTTTATGAACTTCTAAAATAAAATCAAGACTTTGTTGCAATGCACTAATAAACTATTAAGTAACTTAGGACCCTCGTAAAGAGTTCAGCGAGTGGTGGTTAACCGGTGTGTGCAAACACCACATCAACCCAGCCCGCTAGCGCCACTCAGAGGCCGTGGAACAGAAACTGGTGGCGATTGATCGATGCGGATATTCGCACCGGCTAACGGTGGTGGTTTTGTGGCTAGCTTTTTTTAATGTACGATTTTAATGCGTTGATGCCCACTGAAGCAACACTAATCTCTTTACAGAACGCACAGTAAGCCTCCGTGTTGTTTTCAGCCGCTGTTTAAAATCCTCAACTTCTAGCCAAGAATCAGCAAATTTACACTTCCCTATTTCGCTTCGCTGCACTTCACTATAAGCTTGAGGGATACGCCATGTCGGCGCGTCTGTAGCGATAGTACGCAAGGTCACGTGGAACGGAAACCCGAGCAAACAACCACCATTAAAGAATGAATTTTTACTTTATTTTATTAATTTACGTCAGTCTATTTGTGATAGACAAACTTCATTAAAAAACATGTCAATACTGACCAAATTGAAGACTTCACAATGTCGATTAAAGACTTTTTAATACTTTGTAATGGTCTTAATTTTCCTTAAATCAATTAATTTTCAAGAGCCTGCAAATACCCTGCTCTGGCTGGGACGTGCCAGGAACACCTCACCAGGGAGGCGTCCGTCCTAACCAGATGCCAGAGCCACTTCTACCGGCTCCTCTTGATTTGGAGGAGCAGCAAAGACCCCTAGATATTTAAACTCCTCCACTCGGGACAGGACCTCCCCGACCCGAAGAAGCCACTCTACCCTCTTCCTGCTAAGGCCCCGCTCTCTGATTCTGGGGTGCCGATTCTCATCCCGGCCACTTCACACTCTGCTACGAGCTGCTCGAGTAAAAGCTGGAGATCACGCTCTGATGGAGCCAACAGAACCACATCATCTGCAAAACTCAGAGCCGATTCCGAGGCCACCATAACGGATCCCCTCAACACCTTGAAATTCAGTCCATGATGGTTTTGAACAAAACCGGAGACAAAGAGGTGGAAACCAAATCTCACCGGAAACAAATCGGACTTACTGTCGCAAGGACATGGGATTGTAATTCAATGGTTATAGGGATTTGCTCTATCAATTACCGGTTTATTGAATTGAGTGCTAAGTGTATATAGACACAGAGGTAAAAGCTGAGAGTATCCTGTACTATCCATAGGACTTTGCAAATAGGAACCAAAACTAATGATTTCTTTAGCGCTCTGCAAATTCCCTTTCTCTTACCTACACCACCTTTTTTATTCTCAGATGATCAAATACCGTAATTTTCGGACTATTGAGGGCACCTGAATATAAGGCCCACTAAATTTTAAAAGAAAATACATTTTGTACATATATAAAACGCACCTGAACATAGGCCGTGTGAAAAACGTAGCGGCTTATAGTCAGAAAATTATGATATGTCTTTTTTCTCATAATTCTAAACTAGATATGCACTACAGAAAGCTCATTCAAGATGTACAAAGCTAAGTCATATCAAGTTAAATCAATGGTCAACCCCTGTAACTTAATTGTCTTCAGGACAACCCTCCAATCAAAATCTGTTTGAAATATTCAAAAGTCAGATAAAAATGTCTCAAAGCGTTAAATTGAAGGGTATTCTCCTTCATTCCTACCTTCCGTCTCTCCTTCCTCTGAGGAAATCAGGATGGTTCCTTTCCCGTCTTCTATCTGAACATCTGGAGCGACCATGCCAAACCGCTCCTTCAGGATCTAAGTAGATAAAAGATTCATATCCAACGAGAGGTTAAAAACTAATCAGACCGATGTTGCCTCATCGTGCTCCATCGTGTCAGTGCAGCAGTGAGAAACCCCGCTGCTGTCCGGGTTTACCTTGTCCTGCAGACACAGAACCGTCGTCTTTTGTACGTCGACTTTAACCGTGACTTCCGGTTTGCTGGCGCAGACGTAGCAGTTCGGACTGGGCTTGTCCAGAATACATGGCACCAGCAGCTTCTTCCTGAGGTTCGGACATTTATTCAGGAAGATCTGGAGAGAACACGAGACACGAGAGTTAACAGAGTCCAACCGTTTAGGATTTCCAAAACCCTGTGGGTGAGGTAGAGTCTTAGGCCTGGTTCACACTGCACACCAACATCAGCTCCAGCTAACTCAGTCACAGCTGAACAGCTCTAATCCTTTAGATGTCAGAGTTACAGCCAATCACAAGGCAGGTTAAAGAGTGAGAGAAATACGGTAAAACAGATCACTGCAGCCTAAGCCGGAATCTGGTTCTGCTTTATTTCCAGCACGCAGGATCACCAGGAGCAACATTAGCAAATATATCCTCAGCTGACTGCAGGAGCTCCAGTATGAGTCCTTTAATCCTTGAACCTTAGCACCAATCAGATATCCTGTTCTAAAACAACCAAATGCTTCATGACTACTTATCAGAAGAGAAACACAGTATGTCCTGCTGCCTGTGTGGGAAAGACGCGAGGAAAGCGGAGGAACGTTCCAATTATTAACGGCAGCGGAGCAACTTTTCCCCCCACACAAGATCAACTTGAAATGACACGAAATCTGTTTGTCGAACTCTTGAGCAAGCTAGAATTAACCTTCCACTATTTCTAAAAACAAAAAAGCTACCGCCTGAGGCACGGGGCGACTTAGGCCGTCCGCCTCGGACGTTGGAAACGACACTTCACCGGCCTTGCCTGCTGGTGGTGGTCAGAGGACCCAGTTGCGCCTACGTCTCCAGCAATCTCGCTTCTGTCCATGCGCCCCAGGGCAGCTGTGGCTACAACGTAGCTTACCACCACTAGCGTGTGAATATGTGTGTGAATGACTCAGTGTAGTGTAAAAAATGCAGGCAATTTGAATTGAATTGGGAAAAGGAACAAAGCAAAATGTTTTATTATTATATATATTTGGGGTATAATGGTATTAGGGAAGTGATCAAATGGCCTGCACTTGTATAGCGCTTTATCAAGCCCTGTGCCCAAGGACACAACGGCGGAGATGCATGGAGCTGGGGTTTGAACCAGCAACCCTCCGGTCAGAGGCTCCTGCCCCCTAAGCCACGGTCATCCCATGATGGTGAGCAATATAAAAGGTATAAGGTAGAAATTATATAAATCTAGCCAACAGTAGAGGCTTCGACCATACTGGCCTACCAAGATTGCGGATTTTGATGATGTCATCAAGCTGTGCCTGCGTACTTTGTACAAGGTACGCAAGGAGGATAAATACATATGTTCAGTGTTCATATTTACTCCAGATATTTGTAAGTTTAAAATTTGTTGTTTTCCATTTAAAGGAAAAGAAACCTGTTCAACTTGAAGGGTTTTTATTTCAAATATGTGCAGTTTATTTTGGTGGGTATTAAATTTATAAATAAGTAACCACGTTTTTTCTCTTTTTACATTTTGCACGTTAGAAAACTTTGAACTTTGTCTTTTCATAAAATTTAGCTTGTATTTTATTTAAAATATCTTCATCTTTTGCGAAAATTTGTGTTGCAGTTTTTGGAAAACGAGTTTACTTTTTTTTTTATTACATGAATTTTGCACAATTAATATTCTTTAATTGGCATTCTAATACGTTTTTGAAGTTGTTCTGCTGCAGTGTATCTGGAATATGAGAATGTTTAAAAACATTCATTTTGACATATAATCAGAAGAATCACAATAAATGTAGTTACCGCACATGCTTAAGATTATATTGCAATATAGATTTGAGGCCATATCGCCCAGCCCTAAGTAACGTTAGACAAAAGTGACAGTTTGGTATGTTTTCCGTACATTTTAATCAAGATAAATAAATAAAAAATGTGCATATGACTTTTTTTCTTTTACTTTGATCAGCATTAAACAAAGAACCTTTTTCCTGAATTCCTTCCTTTCAGTTCCTGAAATTAATTAGATTTTATTATGTTCTATGACTTAAAAACTTGACAGTATAAAACTGACTGGAGATTTGGCTGGATTCTGTGTGGGGAAAAAAAATAGTACAAGCGGACATAACCTGAGTAGAAAACAATATACCACTTGAAAACAGCCAGTGTTAAGGTTTAGAGATGTTTAAATAATACTTAAATCACTTTGAAGTCGTTTTCATATTTCGGCAGCCTAGTTTCCTAGCTGTACTTGAATGCAGCATGGGCAATTGATGGAAAAATCCCTTCTCATCAAAAATACAAAATAAGGAGTTTGGGCTGATTGGATGCTACTGGTAGCCATGTTGGACATCAGCTGGTTTTTCTCTAGTGTCTGATGTTTACATTCAGGTTGACATTGTTTCATGTGAATCAATCAGTTCAGGGCAGAGCGTGTTATGGACCTTATTGCTGTTGAAAGATGCGTTCTGATTTGGCCCATCTTTCTTTTTCCATTGTAACCATTCATGTTCCCAAAAATAGTTTAGTGATAGCTGGGAGTCCTTTCGGTTTTGTTTTCGTTTTTTAAAGTTGCCCTGGAAAACGTTTCACTGCGCTCTGAGTTCCACGTAAACAATCTGCATGTGTTCAGGTAGAAAACAGCTGGATTCGTTTAATACACGTGCGTACCGAACCGACAGGGCCGTACCGAAAAATTCTTATACATGTACCGTTACACCCCTGATATTCTTTAAGCCTGATAAAACACGCCATAAACAAACTGTTGGGATGTAAATGCTACAAACAGAACCAACAGGATGAATGAATGAATGTAATAAATTGGTCTCTGTAATTGAAAGAACGATAAGTTTTATATGTAAAATAAATGCAGATAAATTTAACTCATGATTTGATAATATGGATTCATCAATAAACACCCTAAAAGAATAAATGCCGTATAAATATAACTTAGTTTGCCGTCATAATCTGTGCAGCCAAACATTTACATTTTCTAGTATGAAGTAAACTGAACTAAATGTGAATCAAATCTTATAATTGGCTCCAGATGTGTTTCATAAACAAGTATTGCCAGACTAAATGTACACGTTACTCTGTGGTTCTCAGAGGAAGTAAAATTTACTATTGTCTCCATGTCTCACAAGGAGCTGGTTAGTGGTTACAAAGCTGGATCAATATGGCTGAGCAGGAGGTGATCTCTAGAGGAAAAATTCAAATGAATTCAAATATACTTCATTCATACTAAAGAGAAATTAAATGTTGCCCTAACTCACATCCAAGTATCTTCAAAGAGTTGTTGTGGATAGAGATGTTGTGGGCAGAAAAGATCTTTAGTAGCAGTCAGTTTTGCATCAAATATGAAGAAGCTTCTGACTGAACACTGTTGCTGCATCAGCGTCAAGAGAGGAGCAAACTCCGCCGGCCAAATGTGAGATTAAGGCGGACGTGACAATGATTACAGTTCCCCACTCATCCACTAGGGGTTGGCTCCAGAAAGTAGCAAGTTCCCATTGACTCCCATGTTAAAAATGCTAACTTCAAAGCAGAAAAAAAATAGTTTACAGGCTGGTTCAAAAAACCATTTAAGGTTTAATAGGTCAGGTTTACCATCATGACAACGCTGAGGGGGGTGAATTTTTTATAACTCATCCGTCTAGATGTAATTTAAGTTTTAAATTATGAATGAGGTTGTTTATGAGGTCTCAGATGAGCCGTCTGCGCTAGCGCTGGTGGCTATCGGCGTGTCTCTCTGGAGGTAGAGATTTTAAATATACCGGCCTACCGCGATTGAGCATTTTGATGATGTCATCAAGGAGGATAAACAATGTTTAGTGTTCGTCTAAATATAGCAATTTCAAAATGTGTTTTCCATTTAACGGAAAAGAAACCTGTTCAACTTGAAGTATTTTTAATTCAAATATGTGCAGGTTTATTTTTGTGCAATATTACATTTCTAAGCAAGTAATCAGGAAATCAGACAATTGTTTTCATAACATTTAACTTTTCATAAAATATATTAATCTTTATTTATGTTATGAGAATTCTGTTGCATTTTCTTGGGAAAAAAAAGATTGTAGTATTTTTTTTATGCATTTTGCAAAATAAATGTTCTTTAAATGGCATTCTAAACTTTTTTTGAAGTTGTTCTGCTGCAGTGTATCTGGAGAGTGAGAATATTCATAAACATTCATTTTGACACGTACAAAGAAAATAATATATCAAAATAGATATCGTCACCGCACATGCTTAAGATTGAATTGCAATAGATTTCAGGCTATTTCGCCACATTTCTTCTTTTCATGTTATTAAAATTGACTCAATTATTTATTTAATTGAAATTCACTTAGATGTATTGGAAGTTATGGACCAAAAAGGCTTTATTTGACAAAATAGTTGAAAGCAGAGTCACTCAACAGCGGTTTTCTGACTAAAATCACCCGCTAACCTCCGTTAACTTTGGTTAACTCGTAGCTACATCGGCTCAGAGTTTAATGAGTGTCAATCATCTGCCCCCACCTGCACAGCCGCACTCTCAGCTTCACCTCTTTGCCCATTTTCTTTTGTATTTTCCAGGCTTGACGAGACGCAGCCAAGATTGCGGTGATGGAAACAGGCCACTGGGCTTCACTTCAGCTCCTCCAAAAACCTATGGTTGACGTCACGGAGGCTCCGTCCGTCTTATATGCAGTCTATGGTCTTATGACTGTCATGACATGCTAGCAGCTCAATTTCCAGACAGCAGATATGATATTCCACAGTATTGTGTCCTGGATGACACAATCTGCTGTTGCAAGTGCTGCTAATCCACCTGATTTGCTTTTGCTACTCCTCTTTAAATCTCTGTCTAGCGCAGTGGTTTCCAAACAGTTTCTACTGGGCCGCCCTTTCGTTTATAAGAAAATTATCTGCCAGGTTTAGGTGTGCGTTTGTGCCCTGCATCAAGGAATTTGATTAATTGAAAATTGGTTTCGGGGAAAAATAAATCAATCACTGTATGCAAGTGTAATAAAGAACTTGTTACAGTAAAATGTCTGGGCACATTCGCTGCACTCTGCAGAAATGCTAGCAGAGAGATGCAGTAAGGGATATGATCCCTGCACGCTATGATGGATGGAAGAGGTGGTTTGAACTTCCTCCTTCTCTCTCTGGAATTTGGGCAATAGCATATTGCCATGGTTACGCATCATAACGGTTTGAAAGTAAAAAAGCAAGAGCAGACATCTGTTGAGCTGCACACCATCTAGGACCAGAGAGAACATGCTGTCTGTCCCATCTTTAGAGAAGATACCTGTGAATCTCACAGGAGCCTTCCAGGGAACCCATTTTTATATTAAAGGCCTTTTGCAAATTTCCAAGATATACCAAAACATACGCAAAAATTAAGCTTATTGTAGCCGAGTAACAAATAATCAAGCGTTTCCTTTCGGTGACTGGAATCCAAATCTATCCTGAGCTCTCACCAAAGCTACAAACACATTTTTGGAAACATCGTGTTTGCGGACAACAGAGGCCGGCTGAGCTAACCGTGCGGCAGGATTCCAGCTCTCCAGAGAGGATCTTCAGTCCTTCCAGCACAATGAGTCCTGCAATAATGGCGTTGGTCGTGGCGATGGCTGGGATGATGTTTCCTGCCATAGCTGAAAGAAATGACCTGTTTTTAATGAAATTCTGAACGAGGGCTGCATGAGGCAAGACATTCATGCGATGGTGAGATTACTTCACTGACCATTTCAAGATGCCATAAATCCACTAATCTGTGTTAGGTGTGGACATCTACTGCATCCAACAGGCTTTCTTATTGGCATTCAAAATATGTATTCATTGGCATATATAAGCAAACAATTACGCACATTTTACATCGAAGCGGCTCTTCATGTTCATGCTGAAGATGTTCATACGCAGGTTTGCTGCTGCAGTAACAAAGTCCATGGCTGGAGGGTCATCCTGGCATCAAGAGGAGGGAAATGAAGGATTAAAAAAAAAATCATACCAACACTAATACGACTATCAACAATTCTGATTGTGTTTGCTCTCGAACTGTTTTGAGTTTTACACCTTGTCCCAGACGAGCTCGCCGCCCTCGCCCTTCTCCTTGAGTTGTGAGCGCAGAGTTTCCACGCTGTGCCGGAACAGCTGGCAGTAGCCCCAAACATCCAGAACCTGCTGGTCCTTCAACCCAGACGCTGCTGGACTCTCCTCCTGAGGATGTGCTGAGATGATGACAGATGGATTAATCACCCGGACGGGAGGGACAAAATCATTAAATGTCTTCTTTTGACCCAAGTAACGTTTAACCTAATTAAAAAAACAACTAATTTGCTTCAACCCGAAGCCAAAAAAAAAAATCTACTTTTCTTCCTTCATTCTCAGGGGGAGAAAAAAGGAGCTGTGAGAACATACCCCTGTTCTCCAGCTGCTGCCAGTCCAAAGGAGTGGGAGCTTTCCTCTTTTTCCACAGCTTGTCCATGGTCAGCAGGTACATGATGTCATCTTTGAAGAGCTTTGGAGAACAGCCAATCACAGCAGAGAATGTTACTGTGGGTCAGAGCTGATAACATCCCAAAGCAACACAGATTACAGTGACCTTAAAGTCTCCAACATCTCTGGTAAACCATCTGCTAACCTGAAGTCCTAAAGGTTGGTGAGAAGCTAGGTTTTTTTTTCTGCAGGTAGTTTGAGGGGGGATAATCTCCTAAATCAAGATATCTGGAGCTGGAGTGACAGAAACCAAACTGATATGTCAGTTTTGCCACACAAACATTCCCCGTCAACTTTTATATTGATGTCAGGTCAGAGGCCACGGCAGATATTTACGTTGTCCGTCATTTTGACCGACGGGGTAAAAAAAATCAAAAAAATAAAAAATCCGGTCAATGTATTTTTACCCATCAATTTTTAAGATGCAAACATATTCAATTGTATTTTTTTATTTTAAATAATATTCAATCCAAACAAGCTGTTGGGGAATGTTTATTATGTAATTAGGATTGTGTGATAGTGAGTGCATCGAGGACAGTAGGTCACGTAGAGAAAATAAAAGCCTTCAGTGTGATGTTTTTGATAATGTATCAGAAGCCGTTTTCAGACAGAAGTTCTGGAATATTTGCGGACAATTCCATTCGGTCTTTAACCGGAGTTGTGTTTTCAAACACACCACTTTTTTACGGAACATTGCCTTTTGGCTGCTTTCACACAGCAAGAAATGTACCAGAGGATCCTGATGAATGTCTGGGGAGTCGGGGGTTCTATGTGGATATTACGTAAACTTAGTGCGGCGGGCATACGTCATTTCCCCAAACAAATGGATTATTGCAAAGATGGTCGACGAAACAGCAGATCTACTCGCAGGGCTCGTCTTTGTGATGTGTGCAATTTCGCGCACATGGAAACGCTTAAGAGACATCGATGAAGAAACTGAAAGGAAAATAGTGCCATTTATACGTCATCAATGTGTGCGCTCACAGCATTCCCTGCCCACCTCCCCTTGTCCCCACCGCCCCACACCCCTCCAGCTTTCCCGGAACATTACCCGACTGTCTGAACGCAAACCACATACCGCGAAAAAGTCCACTCTTGTTACTAGGTCTTCATCCATAAAATTACCGGTAAAGGGTATCCGGACAAAGTCCGGAAGATTGCTTTCAGACTCAAAAGCGAAACAGACGAAGTCCGGAAAATCACAGTTTTTCATGGCCTGTTTGAAAGGGGCTAGAGTGAATAAAAAGACGACAGCCGGTCGATATCTACACTGTGTTCTGATTTGAGAACGGGTGGACTGTCACCCTAATCAGAATCGGTGCGGACTGACTCTCCAGGAGCAGACACGGAAACTGAGCTCATGCTGTTAGAAGTTAAACATTAATTACTAAATACTATTTAAGAGTTTGGATTAGACGAGTTGGACAGGGATAAGAGTAGGGCTGGGCAATTAATCGAATTTTAATCGAAATCACAATACTAAAAAGCTCAATGACGATAATTGTGGGGTGTGTTTTAATCGTTATGCCAACTGACCAATCCAGTCGAAGGAGTATTATGCTCACTTGTTGTTAACCCGATTTAAAATTAAAGAGAAAACGACGAGAAAAAAGTAAAAGATGGGAAAAAAGTTGAAATGATGAGAAAAGACATGGCAAAAGAATATCAACAATAAAGACAAAATGACACTGGAGCAAAGATCTGCACTTGAAACGTCATACTTAAACCAGATTTAAATGCGATTAAACCTTTGAGCAGATAAATATTCTGTGGACACATTTAAAGTCCAGCTGCTTGAGCAGAACACAGCCTTTGTTTTTCAAGATATTATTTGAACTTTATTCTGTAGTGGGAAAGAAAAACAAACACCAACCAGAAAACATCCACCAAGTGACCCTAACAGACCTCCATGAAGCTCTGATTCCACCACAGCAACTGAAGCAAACATCAGTGATTCAGCATCAAATCGCTGGGTTCAGTTCTATTGTATAAACTGCACATTCCACACATGACAATTAGTAATGCGTGCCATTAAACAACACAGCAGAGTCCTGTTACCTTGTTGAAGAGTTTGATGGCGTCGTATCCGGTGGATCGGGCCCATTCTTTGGTGGAAACTCGTCTGATGTCGCCGTCCTTCTCTGAGGCTGTGGCGCGAGCGACCGTCTCTTCGGGATTCCCTGCTCACACGGACACGCAGTGTTCCCAGGTCAGGACCGCCTGCTTTGTGATCAGCCATATTTAAAACACTGAACAGGATTCTGAAGCTCTGACTCACATGCAGCCTCCGGGTCAGCTGTGTCTGGTGAGACTTCTTGGTCTGCATCTTCTTCTCCAAACAGCTGGCTAGAAAACCAAACACCAAATCACAACCAACAAATGGCCCTCTAAGCCTAGCATATGAGTGTTACCAGTCATTTCCATACAGAAACTGGATAGTCTGGACCCAGAGGTCGTGCTAAGCATTTTTGTTGTACGTCATTTTATCCGACGGAAAAAAAAACAAAAAAACAGGTAATATCCATTTTGACCAGTCAATTTTTAAAATTTTAACATTAAATAGTATTTCTATTTTTTATTCATTTCAAATAATATTCAATCCAAACAAGCTGAAGAGAGAAAATATAAAAAAATAAAACTAAACGATTGCACTTCGAATAGGAACAGTTTACATGCTGTGGCCTGAAAGCACAGTCCCACAGCTTCCTCCTGTACCGCATGGAACTGAAATCCGAATCCATTTGTGTGTAATCAAATAGTGGGATCGCTGCAGAAGTTACCGTTATGAGGTTTTGGATTTTGACCTTGGACAGACGACTTCTCATGGGGGTTTAGATGTTGCTCTGGAGGCTGAATCCACGCAACGTTGCCACACTGGAGACTGGAATTAAGCGCCACTTCAGCCAAAGTTTAGAAATCAGGGAACATTTCTTCAGTTGAAGTGATCAGAAGTCAGAAAGACTCTCAGAACGAGTCGTTTCCTGACCAGCAAGGTATCGCTTCAGCGGGAGGAAATCCCCCAGCACGACACCGGGCTCTTGGGAGTGACGCGCTCCAAAGCCTCAGTAAGGCTACGTTCACACTGCAGGCAAAGGCGCATCAAATCCAACTTTTTTCCCTATACGCGACCCATATCTGAATTTTTTTTTGACAGTCCGAACAGCCCAAATCCAATTTTTTCAAAGCTGAAACGGCTCATTTTTATATGTGGTACTAATTCTGACACATATCTGATGCTTTTGAAAGCAACTGCAGTCTGAATGGTCATGTTGAATTAAACCCGTCTTGTACGTCAGTGACGCGAGACAGACGTCACTAATCTGCGCAGGAAGTAAACTCTCGAACAACATGTCGGATACTGGAGACAGAACCAGTCAATGGACAGAAATTTTTGGACTTCATTAGAGAAAATTTTGTCGGTTCCGACTGTGCAGGAATTGAGAAACCGCTGCACAAACACAAACTTCTGTAGCCCCCATTTTTACCTCCGTAAACAGAGTGAGTTGTTTGTGACGTCTTCGCGACACCAGTGTGATGAATCATCACACTGGTGTCGCAATTAAGTTACAGTGTGAACAACTACACACACACACAAAATCAGAAGAAAAAAAATTAAGAACAAAGAACTGGAATTGACCATTAAGACTGGCAGTGTGAACGTAGCCTAACTCTGTCAGCTCCTGTTTAGCGAGATGCATTGAGTACGTTGTCCAGGTCTGAACTGACGCTCAGATGCAAACCTTTTTTTTTTCCTGATTGATTTAGTTATCTGTACTCTGTGGGTAAAGTTGAAAATATCTGCACATTTGCGCCAAGTGGTCAGAGGTCTAAATACTAATTTGTCAAAATGACAGATGGCCTTCAGATTTTTCCGTCACCGTTTAAAAAAAAGGGTCAAATATGGGGAAAAGAATTGGTTACCGCGACCCCAGAGTCTGAGTAACCCTAAATAATCACAGGTAGGTTTTTGACAGCGTATATGGGCCATCCTTGATAAAAATGCGAGTCTTACTTGAAGAGATACTTCGCCCAGACGATGCAGTGAATGGGCTCGGATGGCGTGTTTCTGATGGTGCATCCTGGGAAGGTCTTCTGGGTCGGCTTTGGTTGGCACTCATAGCACTCGGTCATTCCCTGATGTTCATAGATACAGCGAGAAATTAAAAATCCAGGTGATCCTTCTGGTTTTTGTTAAATAAAAGGTGTGCCTCCTTTACCTTTTTGATGACGGCGACCTGTCCCAGGTACCCTGCAGTGCCGCTCTCTATCAGAGGAATATCAGCTGCCAGGCACATCCTGTTGACATGGTTCCGGGCAGCTACAGGGAAATACCTTTATTTAAATCACCTGGATGCAGATTAATGCAGAGGAATGAAAATGAAGCTTACCTCTGTTATCCAGAGCGTTCATCACCAGCATGAACTTTCTAAAGAACTCCACATTGTAATCAGGGCTGTAGAAGAAACACACAATTCATCAGAAACATCAATTACATAAAGGGATTTTCTCTGACATTCCTTCTGATTTGTATTTACTGCATGAAAGGGAAACTCACTTCATGATGCTGTCATGGTAGGCTGTGATATTTGCACTGGGGCAGAACTGCAAGGCGCTCTCCTTGGCCACCTGGAAAACGACCAGAGTAAAAACGTGCACACGTTGTTGGACACAATGAGAGCTCAGCCAGCACACTGCAGCGTTCACTTCTGCGGAGCTTACATACCTGTGCTTTGGACTTGCCAACGTGTTTCTTCTGAAAGAGGAACTGGCGGTTCAGGTTGCTCACGTCGATCGTGTCCAAGTCAATCTGCGGGAATCAGAAAGCAGGCGCGTTTCTTTTGACGTGTCGCGGGAAAGCGTGCTAAAAGTTGCCATCCTGATCGGTTCTGTTCCAGCAGGGTCTCAAAGTCTAGCACACGAAAGGCGGGTGTCCTGCAACTTTTAGCTGCATCCCCTGGGTCCAACGCATCTGAATCAAACCGATCAACTGACACGTCCTACAGGTGCAGCTCGTAGCTCGCTGGATTCAGATGTGTTAAAGCAGAGACGCGTCTCAAAGCTGCGACGCCGGCCCCCCGAAGGCCGTGGTTCCAGACCCCAGAATTAACAGACACCCAGGCAACATCTGTGATGATCTAATTTCATTGATACCAAGTGAGTTAAACACCCGGAAAGGAACAAACATCACACATGAGATCATGTAGGTAGCTCCATTGTTCTTCTGAGTAGGTTTAACTGTTTATAATTATCATCTGTTGGGGTAGCAGCATCAGAGCCAGGGATTTAAAAAGGCTAAACAACCTGATAAAGAAGGTTCTGGTTCTGTTCTGGGGACAACTGAGGAACCTCTGGAGATGATGATGCAAAAAAGGATTCTTCATAAAATCAAGAAAAGTATGGACAATCCTCTTCATGAGACTGTCATACAACAACAGAGCATCTTCAGTCAGAGGCTTCTTCAGTTTCGCTGCAAGACAGACCGCTACAGGAAATCCAGCCATCATCATCTACAACAACTCCTTAAATAGTTAATTATATGAGCTACAACAACACTTAACTTCCCTCTGGGATCAATAAAGTATTTTTTTAAATAGAATTGGAATAACACTTTAATAACTGTGTGCCTTGCTGGTTTGATAGTTTCAGTCCCTGATCGTTTCAATTCAACACAAAAATACTTGGTTAATCCCAAAGGGCATATAAATGCTGTTATAACTCATATTCTGCAGTTTTCTTCAAAGACTCGTAGATGTGGATAGCTGTGGACACGAAGGATCTCCTGTAGCAGTCTGTGTTACAGTCCGAAGAAGCCTCTATTGGACAATCCCAACATCCCTCTGGGCTTGATGAAATACCCTGACTGTAGAGTTAAACAAAAACTGCAAAAACATACAATATTTTGTTTGTCATTTTGCTTTTAATTTTAAAGCACAAATAATCAGATATTTTTTTTCTGAATTGTTTAATTGCTTAGAACAAGAAATTCGTCTTTGCTTCCTTTCTTTATACTAGCTGCTCCTCTGTTTACGGTTCTAGCTGATCTGCGTGGCTCTTAGTCAAGGCGAACCTCGTTATTGTACATTAATAGTTAATAAAATCCCAGCTTTGCTTCGGCCCCGATGTTGTGGACACATGTCGTCCCAGAGGTTAAACCATCCCACCGGTCAGTGAGTACAAAGCCTGGCTAGGTTGGCAGCAATAATGGCGCCAAATACTCCAGAATAAAAACACTGAACCTCGCCTCTCATTCACGTCAGCTCTAACCGTGGGTCTAAACACGCAGTAATGCAAACACTCCGCCTCTATAAACGTGTTTATGCGTGAAACCCACGGCCCAGAAATGACTCGTAACCCGCACCAGAAACAACAAAGACCTAGCTATCTGCTTTAGCATCAAGCAGAAAAGGAACGGACCACGTCGATGTTCTTGAAGCCGGTGAGGACCAGGTTCTTCAGCAGCTCGCAGCCGATCCCTCCCGCTCCCACCACCAGGACCTTGCAGCTGGACAGGGAGTCGGCCAGCTCTTTTCGGAGGGAACCCACTAGTTGGACCATGTTGATGTGCGAGACGTGGAGCGAGCCCTGCAAGCAGCACCGGGTGGTTAGCGGCTAACAGCTAGCTACTACGCTTTCTCCAACGGCCCGCCCACCGCCGGCTCGCTTCTTCTCGTGCGTCGAATTCCAACAACAGGTGCTCACTACTGCCACGATGTGACACGCGGAAGGCGTGCGTGACGCTCACTTATAACAAAGTAAACAATATTTTTACTCCCTCCTCCACAGATTCTTTAAAAATAAACGAAAGTTGTCAACTTGTTCAGATTTTCAAGTCAATAAACACCCATAATGAATTCCAGAGGAAAATTCAATGTTATTGTAACTAATCCAGGGTTCCTTCCCAGCCAACATGTATATATGGGTCCCACATGGGATAAGCTTGGGCTGGATGGGTACCATCTGAGCATGGGCTCAAACTGGGCTTTTTGTATGGTGCCCACTTGTGTTTTTTTCATGTGAAACCCATATGGGCAAACCCAAATGGGAACATAAAGTAGGTCCCAGCTGGGCCAAAGATGGGAAACCCTTAAACAGGTTCAAAATGGGAAACACATGTAGGACCGTCTTGGGTTTTTTAATGTGGGTTAGAAGTGGGCAAACACAATCATTTAGATATAAATGTGTTAAAGTGATTTTGTGGGTAATTTCCAATGTTGGACCACTCAGTGCCAAAAACTTGCCAGATCAAACTAAAAGTAACAAGGGGCAGCTTAACAACCTACTGATAATGCCATTCCCACTTTTTAGCTCATGTTGTACCCACGCAGAACTTTAAAGATGGGGGTTCGATGGATTTTCGTGTGCTCTTCCCAGCTGGGGCCAATTTAATGCGCATATTTTCCTAACATAAAACCTATATGGGCATTTAACATGGGGCCATTAGGGAACCTGCGGAGAATGTCACTTACAACCCACTTTTTAGCCTATGTAGTACCCCGTAATAATGTAAAAGGTGTGGCCCTAATGGGTTTTTGTGTGCTTTTCCCAGTTGGGGTCAATTTAGTGCCCATATTTGTCCAAACTAGGACCCATATGGGCATTTAACATGGGGCTATCATGGAACCGACGGACAATTCCACCTATAGTCCACTTTTTAGCCTGTATGGTTCCCCGCATGGTACCCTCTAAGAACCTAAAAAGTGGGGCCCTGATGGGCCTTTGTTCACATTTAGTGCCCAGCTATTCCCAACATAACACCCATATGGGCATTTAACATGGGGCCATTATGGAACCCGCGGACCCTTTTTTGGCCCATTTAAAACCCACATGGGCCCCACATGTAAATGTTGACTGGGTAAAGAGTTTTTGTAGATGTTGATGGCTAAGATATGTCCATATTACATTGGACTTATTGAAGCCTCTGACTGAAGACACTCTGTCGTGTTATAACAGTCTAATGGAGAGGATGCTCAGGGTTGTGCGTGGCGTTTTTCATTTGATGAAGAATCATTCCTTGCACAATCCCACTCCAGAGGTTCCAGACCAGAACCAGCCTTCTTCATCCTATCGATGAGTTGTTGTTGGGTTTTTTTTTGCCTTAGTCCGACTGAAGTCGAACTGAACTAGAGTTAGAGTAATCTGACTAAGGCACTCAGACAATGCAATTGGGAAATCGAATTTCTCTGCATGCAACTCCGACCCCGCCTCAGCCAAGCTTTTCACGGAAAGTGACGGGAAGTGGAAGCGGGAATAACAACACCGGTACACAACAACAGTTCAGCAACAATGAGTGTAACACAATCAAACAGTACAGGACGTACTAAATGTACTGTGCTGCAGTATTATTGTTGTCCATTTCTTCGCTCATTTTGAATATCCTGTTTTTACTCCGTCTGCTTCACTGCTGCCAGCCTTTGTTTACTATCTGTGTGACTCTCTAGGCCAACTTAAAAAACTCCAACGTGAAAGGGTGCATGTCGCCACCTAGCGTCGCGGTGGTGAACGCACGTCTTTCAATATTTTCTGAGAGAAATGTAAACTGGGATAAAGGCTCCCATTCTTGTTAATCTTAAAACAGATTTATGCCAGAAGGCAAGGCAATTTTATTTGTATAGCAACACTTTCAACAACAAGGTAATTCAAGGTGCTTTACATGATTAGAGGATAAAATAAAAATAGCAGTAAAACACAGACAAAGCATATAATGTAAAACAGCAATAAAGCAAGAAGCACACACAAAACGTATGATACATGAAAACATTACTCAAGGGCAACTCCAAACAGATGAGTTTTTAGTTGTGATTTAAAAGAAGTCAGTGTTTCAGCAGCTTTGCAGTTTTCTGGAAGGTTGTTCCAGATTAGAGGAGCATAGAAACTGAAAGCTGCGCTCCATGTTTGGTTCTGATTCTAGGGATGTTGAGTAGACTGGAATTAGAGGACCTGAGTGGTCTGGGGGGGTGGGTTGCTATAGTAACAGCAGATCTTCAACATATTTTGGTGCTAAGCCATTCAGTGATTTATAAACTAGTAGGAGTATTTAGAAGTCTATTCTCTGAGCTACAGGGAGCCAGTGTAAGGACTTTAGAACTGGGGTGATGTGCTCTACTTTCCTGGTTCTAGTGAGGAACATGAGCAGCAGCGTTCTGGATCAGCTGCAGCTGTCTGATTGACTTTTTAGGCAGACCTGTGAAGACGCTGTTGCAGGAATCAATCTGATTAAATATAAAGGTATGGATGAGTTTTTCGAGGTCCTTTCCTAAACTGATGTTCTCCCAATTAAAATGTTATATTTTCTCTATATTAAGAAAACACTTTAAAACCCATTTAACTATATTTTCCCTCTATACTTTGCATCTGACACTCATTTTATGTATTCATTACACACACACAGAGTGATATATTTCCATCCATTCATCCATTATCTGTACCAGTCCATCCTATTCAGCGTTGTGGGGGGGCTGGTGCCTATCTCCACCAGTCACGGGGGGAGAGAGAGGCGGGGTACACCGCCAGTCCATTACAGTATATTTTATTTCTTAATTTTGATAACAACAGCTTACAGATACTGAAACTTAAAGTTAAGCCTTATTTTTTTGGGAAACTTTTTCAAAGAGGTAAAGGACATGTTGTATGTTAATTTATAAAAAAAAATACATTTGACGTTACAGGCCTATGTGTAATTCCTACCTGCTGGGCTTTCCATATTTGTCCCATTACAACAGAACATAAAAAATAGCCTAATTTTTATTTTTTTACTAAAAGTCATTCAATGTGTTTGATTGCAATGTGATGCATGTTTGAAAATATTTTTTAATATTGCATTTGGATCAGAACCTCTATCTGTTACGTGTACATCCGTTTCTGATCAAACAGGACTTTACATTAAGCTCCAGAGAAGGAAAACAACCATGAAACTGATATCAGTGTTAAACACAAGTGCAGATATAACACTGAATTATTTCACTCATTTATACTTCTCTTGCTGCAGGGAAGCAGTTTTTAGCAAAACGTATAGTAAATATGTACTGAAATTGAATGAGACATTTTTATATGATGCTAGTTTGACTCTCTGTAACATATGCACGATAAAACCGCTGATATTATTTAAAGGAACGTTGAAAAAAATTAAAGCACTGTTGTGAATCAAACCTGTGTGCCTGCACCCCCCCCCCCCCCCCACACACACACACACACCCCCTATGTAGATATGAAAAACACATTTACTGTGGTATTTTATGTACAAAAAGAATCACACTTCTGTTCAGAAGCTTACAAGTGTTACTTATGCTCCTTTTATCCAAATACAATGAATTACAGCTTGGGAGAAAAACACAATGGTACATATGTGAAGACGTGACAGTTACTAAGGCTTAAGGTTTTTAGTGCTTTAGTCTTGATTGATTAAACAAAAATTTAAACTGAAAGCTGATTATTTATAGTTCTGAAATGTTTAACCAAATGATAGATAGATATAGGTAAATTATCTCAGTAAAATCAATTAATCAATCAACTTTATTTACTAAGCACTTTTCATACAATGAAATGCAGTTCAAAGTGCTATACAAAGTTAAAAATGTATCCTACATATATCCCCCCTCCCAACCCCCACCCCCACCCCCTATAGACATACACAAGTTAAATATTTATACCTCCTTCCCCCCAATCATATCCCCATGCACATTCCGGACCAACTCGAATATGACATTAAAATACACAAAAGAAAGGGCTCTAGAATGGACAATAAAATAGACGCAGGGCTGAGTACAGATGAGCCAGGTTAGAACTGGAAACCCCACCAAGGGAGCCAATTATTAGCCAAATAAATAATAATTGTTTAACGACTTTCACAGGTAGGTTATTTGGTTGCTTTAAGTAGCCCGTAGAAGTGAGTGTGTGCTTCCATGTTTGCGTGTTTCTTTGTGATGAACTGGTGACCTGTCCTGTACACCGCTTCTCATCAAATGACAAGTAGAGACAATGGATGGACATACAAGAACATAATGAATTTAAAAATTAATGCAATATCTTTCCACTAAGAGTCACTGTTAAACTAGACGCTGATCTCAAACTTTAACCTGCTCAGATGTGATCTGAACCATTCGAAAATAATTTGCGATTCTGTTATTGCTCTGTCTGAAATACAGATTGGTCATGACTTCACAAGGAACCTCGCAATTATTTCCCAACCTTTATTAAAGTCCAATGGGGACACTTTTAAGACAACTGCTAAACGTCTCAGGAGTGGACATCCCAGCAAATTCCCCTTAAAATCAGTGTCCATTTTGAAATTTTAAAGGCTTATAGGTTAAAGTTCATGACAGGAAAAGTCTGGCCCGTTTGGACGGGTTGAAATGGAAAGCCTCCTCGGTAAAAACTATATGGCGGCACAACCTATGTCTGCACCGTTGCAGCATATTTAAGCACAAGACTTCTGGACAGATGAGACCAAAGTAGAGATGTTTGGCCCTAATCTATGGCAGTAAGTATGTAGAAAAGCAAACAGTGGTTATGTTTGCAACATGATGGACTAGTTCAGGGTATATATACATATGTGTATGTTGTCAAGAACAAGGAGAACAAAGAACCTGTTCAGTGAGACTCTTTCTTCCTCATTCTCGTAACGGGAACCATTGATTAACTTAGAATTATCTCTTAATCTTGTTTCTGCGGGACTATTTCAGGTACATTTCCTCTTACCTGTTGGATAGCTCACATACAGTGGCTTGCAAAAGTATTCGGCCCCCTTGAACTTTTCCACATTTTGTCACATTACAGCCACAAACATGAATCAATTTTATTGGAATTCAGCGTGAAAGACCAAAACAAAGTGGTGTACACGAGAGAAGTGGAACAAAAATCATACATGATTCCAAACATTTTTTGCAAATAAATAACTGAAAAGTGGGGTGTGTGTAATTATTCAGCCCCCTGAGTCAATACTTTGTAGAACCACTGTCTGCTGCACTTACAGCTGCCAGTCTTTTAGGGTACGTCTCTACCAGCTTTGCACATCTACAGACTGAAATTCTTGCCCATTCTTCTTTGCAAAACAGCTCCAGCTCAGTCAGATTAGATGGACAGCGTTTGTGAACAGCAGCTTTCAGATCTTACCACAGATTCTCGATTGGATTTAGATCTGGACTTTGACTGGGCCATTCTAACAAATGGATATGTTTTGTTTTAAACCATTCCATTGTTGCCCTGGCTTTATGTTTAGGGTCGTTGTCCTGCTGGAAGGTAAACCTCCGCCCCAGTCTCAAGTCTTTTGCAGACTCCAAGAGGTTTTCTTCCAAGATTGCCCTGTATTTGGCTCCATCCATCTTCCCATAAACTCTGACCAGCTTCCCTGTCCCTGCTGAAGAGAAGCACCCCCAGAGCATGATGCTGCCACCACCATATTTGACAGTGGGGATGGTGTGTTCAGAGTGATGTGCAGTGTTAGTTTTCCGCCACACATAGCGTTTTGCATTTTGGTCTCATCTGACCAGAGCACCTTCTTCCACATGTTTGCTGTGTCCCCCACATGGCTTGTGGCAAACTGCAAACGGGACTTCTTATGGTTTTCCTTTAACAATGGCTTTCTTCTTGCCACTCTTCCATAAAGGCCAACTTTGTGCAGTGCACGACTAATAGTTGTCCTATGGACAGATTCCCCCACCTGAGCTGTAGATCTCTGCAGCTCGTCCAGAGTCACCATGGGCCTCTTGGCTGCATTTCTGATCAGCGCTCTCCTTGTTCGGCCTGTGAGTTTAGGTGGACGGCCTTGTCTTGGTAGGTTTACAGTTGTGCCATACTCCTTCCATTTCTGAATGATCGCTTGAACAGCGCTCCGTGGGATGTTCAAGGCTTGGGAAATCTTTTTGTAGCCTAAGCCTGCTTTAAATTTCTCAGTAACTTTATCCCTGACCTGTCTGGTGTGTTCTTTGGACTTCATGGTGTTGTTGCTCCCAACATTCTCTTAGACAACCTCTGAGGCCGTCACAGGGCAGCTGTATTTGTACTGACATTAGATTACACACAGGTGCCTCTATTTAGTCATTAGCACTCATCAGGCAATGTCTATGGGCAACTGACTGCAGTCAAACCAAAGGGGGCTGAATAATTACGCACACCCCACTTTTCAGTTATTGATTTGTAAAAAAAATTTGGAATCATGTATGATTTTCGTTCCACTTCTCACATGTACACCACTTTGTATTGATCTTTCACGTGGAATTCCAATAAAATTGATTCATGTTTGTGGCTGTAATGTGACAAAATGTGGAAAAGTTCAAGGGGGCCGAATACTTTTGCAAGCCACTGTATTTAACAGCCTGTGATCATAACAATAAGAGCTGGGAGTATGAACAATTATTAGCAAGAGAGTTGTTTTGGCCAGATTTCATTTTAAGGCACTCTTCCTCTGTGGTCTCTCACAGCTGTATTAGCTTTCAGTTTGTTGTTGCCACGTTTGCTTTAGGTAGAGATGGGAATTATCAGTCCTAGAGGGCCAATATCCTGCTTGTTTAGACATGTTCCTCATCAAAAACACCTGAAGTTTAAACAATCTCATCAGCCTATCATAAAGCTCTGCAGGAACGAGCTTGGTCTTCAAAAGTTCCTTTAGGGATGTTCGTGTCTGGTAGCGCTTGCTAGGCCATTCCACCATCGTGGAAGGAGACATGAAAAGAGTCTGGATTGTTTTGTCGGCACTGGTAGCCGCCTAAAGTGTAAGGGTCATGTCATGTAGCCTTTGTGAGAACATTAAAGTAGATTGGAGTCGTTCCATGAAACCCATTGATATGGTGTGCCGTTTGTAAAGTTACACAGTGAAAAATTAATACCAATAATTTGGGTTATTTAGCCTATCATGAGATAAATAAATGGGGATTCATTTTGCACCCATGTTATTTATTCATTTACAAATGTCACAGTTTCAAACTTAATGTTTAGCTTCAAACTAAATATATAGTTGATAGATGTTTAGTTTAGAGCTAAATATTTAATTTATGAACTAAATATTTAGCTTGCTAACTAAATACGTAGCTAGCAAGCTAAATTTGCTAGCTAAATATTTAGCTTTGAAATAAACATTTAGCTCAGAGCTGATTGTTTAGCTAACATGCAATATAAACTGCTAGCGAGACAAAATGTCACCTCTTCATCATTGTTTATTTTCGTCCCGACACGTCCAACATTTCAGTTTAAAACATAGGAAGAGGCGTTTTAACGGCAAAACAGACGTTTACCGATGGATTTATTTACAACAACAGTGATGCACCAGCAGCAGGAGTATTTAAAGAGGTTAGCAAGACACAGCTTTTATTTTGATAGCCCACTTTCGCTTCTCGGCAAGTGAATTTGCATATTAGCTAAATATTTAGTACTTTGAAGCTATTGATTTAGCTAGCCAGTTTAGCTAGCAAGTTAAATGTTGAGCTTCAAACTAAAAGTTTAGCTTGTTACTTACATATTTAATTTGGACCTAAATATTTAATTTGTAAACTAAATATTTAGTTTGAAACTGTAATACTTATAAATGAAAAAATGACATGGACGCAAACATGAGTTTGAAAAATGAACACCTGTTTTCTTCTCTTATGACGGGCTAAATAACTCAAATTATTGCTGTTAATTTTTGACAGTGCAACTTTACAAACTGCACCCCATACTTTGTAGGCTAACATCAGGGACTTGAATCTGATGCAGGTGGGTCAGGGTAGCCGATGGAGTTCAGTGAACAGAGGGGGACGTGTCCACCCCTGATGAACAACACTGCCACTTGAAATTAGGATTTTATTTGATACCAAAACATTTACAACATTTTACCAAGATAATCGTTTGGTTCATATTTAGCCTAATATTTCTTTGTCTGGGGATTTTACCAGTGAACCTACAGAGGAATGTAGCTTACCTAACCTCAGGTCATACATTTCCTGAAACATCCTCTCCAACCTGTTTCCCCAGAATGCTTCGCAGAAAGTCATGTGTTGAGTGTGTGTGGAGGAAGAAAGGAAAGCGAGGGAGTGTGTCAAGAGTTTGCAAAGCAGGAGGAACAGTTCAATGATGTGACGTTATGCTGAGTTGCTCTCGCAGGGATCTTCTCTCTTTTCTCTGACCACCAAAGGGCTCTAAATATGGATTTACAGCGTGGGAATAAGATTTTTTTGGAAAAAAACCAAGAAGTGAGATTGTATAAAGTTTAGCAGGTAAATGTTTTATGTGCTTTGAGTTGTTACAAATGGGAATTGCCAAGTTTACACAAAAATGCATGAGACTCGTCTTTAGTTTATGAAATGCTCATAGTGAGTTACTAGAGTATGTGAGAATGAGATGTAAGTTTTATATTATTTAATCTGGAATACCTGTCACTACATATATATTCTTCCTGACACTGGTTATGATTTGCATGGTGAGTGAGCAGGTTATGCGTTATTTGACTAAGCTTATCTGATAGGAGATAATATTGTCTGCCTACAACCAAGCAGCAGCCATATACATATTCCTTTTATCCCAGCAGAACATATCAGGGTTCCTGAATGTCTGCATCCTAAAATTGCCCTGCTGATTGTAAATTCAGATCAAATATTCGGATAATTAAAGGACGTGTGTTGTTATTTTTACAGATGATATCTCGCAACTGCGTTTAAAAAACTTAATTTAACCCCCAAAAGCCTAAAATTATGCTCCTTTGCAGCTCAGAAATTAATATTTTGTCTTTCATGTCTGAACCTTTCATGACTGTTCATACTGTCAGGACCGTGGGGAGCAGAGCTTTCAGTCGCTCTGCACCTCATGTCTGAAACTCACTTCCCCCGGACATCAGAAACATTGACAGCTTCACCCTTTTCAAATCCAGACTCAAAACTAATCTTTTTAAAACTGCCTATAACTTATAATTTCTCTTTAACACTTACTTTACTATTTCCATGTTTGCTTTTATTTATCTTATTATTGTACTGGATTTTATTGTGTTTTTTCTTGTGAAGCGACCTTGGGTGTCCTGAAAGGCGCTATTAAATAAAATGTATTATTATTATTATTATTATTATTACTATTATTATTATGAAAGCTACACTAGCTGGACTGATTACAAATTTATTTGTCAAATTTGTTCTGTCACATATCAACTTAATAAATGGCGTATATTAGCTTATATTATATTTTTACAGTCAAACTTAAACCATAACAACCATTTAATTGGAAATTGCATCTTCTGACTGTAAATGACTGAGAGCTCCGCATGGAACAGAAATGTGCTACCGCCTGTGTGTAAGGGAGGCTGAATCCTCGCTCTGTTGCCACACTGGAGACTGGAATTAAGCCCCATTTTAGCCTAAAGCTTTTGAAATCAGAGAACATTTCTCTAATTGAAGTGATCAGAATTCAGCAAGACTCTCTGAACAGGGCTTTCCTGATCGCTTCAGCGGAAGGAAATAATACAACATGCACTCTTTTTGCATCAATAGTTGTGCTGCAGCAATCTGTCCCATGCAGAGACAGATACTGCTCCAAAGCCTCCGTAACGCTTCAACGCGCTGTCAGCTACTGGATAGTGAGATGCATTGAGTACGGTGTCCAAGTCTGAGAGGATGCTCTCATGAGAATCTTTTTTTGATTGATTCAGTTACCCAAACTCTGCGCTTAAAGTTGGAAATTTCAGGGGAGTGAATACTCAATACTAATCTGTCAAAATGACAGATGGCCTTCAGATTTTTCTGTCACTGTTAAAAAAACAAAAAACTCTAAATACGTAAAATATTCAGTTAACACTTCCTCTGCTTGGGATCCATGTTTGGTAGACAAACTAAACCTCTGTTGAATCCCCCTTTTATATCACGTTTGACCCCCTCTAATGACTTCAAATGCTCACTGTAGAATCTTCTAGGTGCTGTTTTCTGGGTTCCTAGAATGTTTCTATGTTTGTTTGCTCCTTCTCTGTAATTCAAGCTTTTTACTTATTTATACTTATAAAGGAAACAATTAAAGCTGAGTTTATTAAGACATGAAGAAAATCATTTGACGTGTGTCTAGTAAATGTAAGTTTCTTATTTCTTACAATTTCCCACCTTTTATATTTTAGAAATTGGATTTATAAACTGCTGAATGTAAATCAGCTGATAAATACAGCAGTTGGAGCTTTAATTATATGTGTACCTGTAGTAGTACACCCTCAGAAAATAAATACAGAATTGTACCTTTAGGGGTACAATGTCTTGTCACAAAATGGGTACATGGTCAAAGGTACCATTTTGTACCCTTAACTGTGGGGACCTATTTGTACCCATATAGTGCCTTTTACAGATCAAACCTGTACCCTAGGGAGAAAATATGTACCCCTATGAATATTAAGTAAGATTCGTAATCCTGTTGTTTCCCCACACCCACTCCTCCAATAAACTGCATCCCCCCCAGTTTTCTTAGTTGTCTGGAAGTTTGTTCCAGGCAATTCAAGGTACTTTACATCAAAAAACACAGAAAACATATGACACATTAAAACATTGCTGAAAGGCAGCTCTAAACAGGTGTTTTTTTAGCCTTGTAAAGGTAATTCTAGACCATTTAATACCAACACTGTTTACAAATGATTATTAAACGTGTCTCCAGAAAGTTTTGAAATGCCACATGAACCCTCTCTTCATACCTACTAACCAAATAATTTCTCTACTTAAAAAGAAACAAGCTGAAGTATTTCTAAAACTGCGGAAGTCATTACCCTCGTTTTTACCATAAACCTTAGTTTTTCGGACTGCATTGCAGACAATGGTGACTTTCGTGGAGCTTCCAGCCAATGTGGGGCTGCTTTCAACCACCCGAGAGCTGAGGATGCCGTTCTCAGAGGCAGTCAAGTACTGCATCTTGGGAATTTCTATCCTTCTCCTCCTGGTGGCGCTGGCAATCTTGATCTGGCAGATCTTCAGATGCTTCTCTCAGACACGTACTTCATACCTCCATCAGGATGCAGGTCAGAGGAGGTCACTCTATCACACAGAGCAGCATAATCTGATGAGGACTGGTGTCCAATTTGGAAAGAGACCTAAAATCGAATGGGTGTTTTGGCTTTTTGTTGCAGTGAGCAGTGATCTGTTGTATTCTGAGGAAAAACCATCGACAACTCAAAACTACTCAGCTTCACCAAGTACTAAGGTAATTTAAAACTGTCCATCCATCCAACCAACCGACCATCCATCCACCTATAAATACATTCATTCAATACTGATTGAAACTTATGTAAATTTTGAATATTTTGGAGGGATGAAACCTGCAAAAAGAAAAGAAAAAACAATTAAAGGATTTCCCCTGAGTAACATTCAATATAGTAGAATATTATTAAAAGCAACTTATTTTTAACTTTATTTACTCAGTGAAACACATTATATAGATTCATTCCAAACAAACTGATGTTTTAAAGCCTTTATTTCTGGTAATTGTGATGATTTTCCAGTTACATCTTATGAAAACATTACAAGTGAGATTGTAACATCACATCAGACCAATAAAATAAACATTTTCAACACAGAACTGTGGGCTTAATGGGAAGTATGTTTAACACCTTCTTAAAGGTTGTTAAAAGGTACTTTTAATCTGACAAACAAGCCTCATGAGAACTATATTCGGGCCATTATTAGGCCATTATTTTTAGCCCCAACCCCCCCTCGTGCACACAACAATATAACTTTAGTTTTCTCCTGTTCGGCTCAAAAGCTTCTGTTTCTAATCTAGGAGTTAAGTTGGATTCCTCCCTCAAAATGGACACCCACGTCAACCACATTGTGAGATCCTGCTTTTATCATTTGACACGCCTTTCTACGGTTAAGCCCATTTTAAAGAGGCGCCATCTTCAGTCAGTCATTCACGCCTTTATTACCTGGCAACTCGATTGTTCAAACTCAGTACTTTAATGGTATAAACTCCTCTACTATTGCTCGGCTCCAACTAGTACAGAATGCTGCTGCACGATTTTTGACTGACACCAAACGAAGACAACACATCACACCGGTTTTAGCTTCCGAATTGAGTTTAAGATCTTGTTGTTTATTTTTTAATCACTGCATGGGCCGGCACCTACATAGTTGTCCGATTCGCTTTTCCTATATGTACCTACACGGTCGCTCAGGTCTGCTGACCACCATTTACTCCCGCTAGAAATGTCATGGTTAGCGTGCCCTTTCAGTCTGTGGCCCGACACTTTGGAACCATATTCCTCTTTCAATAAGATTGTCTCCATCCCTCACCGTCTTTAAGTCCTGTTTAAAAACCCACCTTTACTCTTTACCCTTTCCATCTGCTTAGTTTTCTTTTAATTATACTCTTAAATGATTTTAATCTTTTGTGCTTGTCGTAACTTTGATTTTATATTCCCTGTACAGCACCATGGTAGGTCCAATGGTGTTTTTAAGTATGCTATATAAGTAAACTTGGTATGGTGGTATGGTATATTCTAATAACATAATCCAGTGACTTTATTTATAGATTCAGGTTGTGATCTGGCAATCCAAGAGTATTATAGACCTAATTTTACTATTAATACAAATAAATTATATTTATGTGAAGTAAAATACATCTGAGGACATACAGTATTTCAGGATATGTTTCTGTTTGACATGTCCAGCTGCGATATAAGCAGACTAAACAAGGTGTTATTATAAGATGGTGAGGAATATGTCCTCAGCAATGTTGCTATTTCTGCAGGAGAAGTGGGCTAAGTAAAGCACATGATGGGTGTGGTGTTTGTGTTATGCTCTCCGACATGACGGATGCGTTTGACTTCGCTCATGCAGTTATTTGGTTAGTCTGCTGATATCTTCACAACTCAAGGCTAATTCTGCAGCAAGATTCTGGTTATGTTTCAAAACAAGAGGCTAATTTTTTAGCATGCAAATCCTGAAAGGAAAACATTGAACAAGTTGAACAAAATGTAGAATCTAAAATTATTGCGTAATTTCTGGTAAGTGTGTTTATTTCAAGCGTTAGATAAATCAAAAAAAGTATTCCTACCTCATTACCCTTTTCACATTTTGTCACATTAGAACCACAAACTTTGGTGTATCTTATTTGGATTTTATGTGACCAATTCAACCGCATAACTTTGACGTGAAAGAAAAAGGATACATTGTTTCCTGACTTTTTTACTATGAAAAATCTAGAAACATGTGGCATGCATTTATATTCAGCTCCCACAATCTAACCCCTTACCCAAACTTCTAAGCCCATCTCTTACTCCAGCTGCAGCTACTAGTCTTTTGTCTCCGCAAAGTTTTACGCATCTAGAAACCTAGACATTTCCCTAATTCTTCTTCTCAAAATAGCTCAACATCACAGATTAGATGAAAAGCATCTGTGAACACCAGTTTTCAATAATTACTACAAATTCTCAATTGGATTTATATCTGTACGTTGACTAGGTCAACACCTGAATATAAAAACCTCAATAAAATGCCTTAAAGGGGACCTATTATGCCTATTTTTAAGGAAAGTTATTAAAGGGTATGGTCTGTACAAAACATGTTAATGAAGTTCTTTGCAAAAATCACAATTTCAGTCCCTTTCACAATGAGCTTTTTGTAGTGCTCTGTCACTTTTATGCAAATTAGCGGTTGCAAACTACGCCCACCGATCTTGTTACTAGGCTGCGGGTTTGCCACACATGAGAATGGCATGGAAATGGTGCCCGGGGTTTGACATGTGAGGGGCGATCAGATGCAAATTCGGCCTGTTGTAACGTCACAAGATTTCTGACAGCAAAGATTTACAAAACAATAGATGGGTTGTTTTTATTCATGTTTGGTGTGTTTATTAGGGGTGTCAAATTATCACGTTAATTGCGATTAATTTATAATAGCCATCTTTTTCTATACGTTTTTAAATTAGTTAATCTAATTTTTAATCCTTAACTTGACTGTTTCTGCAAGCGAGTTGCCTTTAAATAAAATCAATGTTGAGGTTGAGTTTTCAGGCCCGTTTATCATAAGTTGAATGACTTCCGTTGTAGTGGGGAGGGCAAGGTGAGGAGGAGTAGTGAGCTGCAGACAGCGTTGCCAACTTAATGATTTTGACGCTATATTTAGCGAGTTTTTAGACCCCTCTATCGATTCCTTTTCAAAAAAGAGACCAGCGACAAATCTTGCAACTTTTGGTGTTATTGGAGACTTTTAGAGACTCTGACGGGAAGCACGTATCCTTGTTACTCTTCTCACTGAGCAGCAATGCTGAGGTGGGCTCCTCTCCCATCCCAGAGCACTCACAGCAGGTGGCCGGTCCCTGTGCTGCAGCTCCGCCCTCCCGCCCGCCCAGGTCCAGCTGAAGTCAGAGCAGATATTTACCCCACTGACTCCAGAATGCTAACGAATGGTGCATGCTTGAAGCCAAAGGTTGCAGGCAGCACTTGGGACTAGTCTCAAAAACTGTGGAATTGTTAAATGGCTGGGACTGCATCTGTTGAAGTCTGTTAAAAACAATAAACAACTTAATTCAAAGCCACTTTTTTGGGGTTTTTTCTTTGGTTTTTTGGCGCTCCCAGACTGGACCACTACAGCTATTGTGATTAGGGAGACAGGTAGAAGGGTACTTGGTGTGTCATCTGGAAGGAGGAAAGTAGATTAGGAGACTTAGTGGTGGAACGAAGTCCAGGAGCATATACAGAGAAAGAAGTAAGCTAAGAAGAAGTGGGGCACTGAGAGGACTGAGGAGAATAGACAGGAGTACAGGGAGATGGAGCGTAGGGTGAAGGTAGAGGTGGCAAAGGTCAAACAAAGGGCGTATGATAACCTGTATGCTAGGTTGGACAGTAAGGAGGGAGAGAATGATTTGTACAGGTTGGCGAGGCAGAGAGATAGAGATGGAAAGGATGTGCAACAGGTTAGGGTGATTAAGGATAGGGATGGAAATGTACTGACAGGTGCCAAGTGTGTGATGGGAAGATGGAAACTTTGATGAGCTGATGAATGAGTAAAACGAGAAAGAACGCAGAGTAGAAAAGGTGACTGTTGTGGATCAGGAAGTAGGTGAGATTAGTGAAGATGAAGTGAGGAAAGCTTTGAAGAGGATGACGAGGGGAAAGGCAGCTGGTACTGATGACATACCTGTGGAGGTATAGAAGTGCCTAGGAGAGGTGGCAGTAGAGTTTTTGACTAGGTTCTTCAACAAAATATTGAAGAGTGAGAAGATGCACAAGGGATAGAGGAAAAGTGTTTTAGCGTTAATGCACGACTACAGGCCAATTTCTAATCCTCCATTCATCAGTAAAATTATTGAAAGAGTTGTTTCAGCAGTTAAACAGCTTCATAACAATGACCAGCCGCTTTGATGTTTTTCAGTCTGGTTTCCGTGCTCACCACAGCACCGAGACTGCCCTCGTCAAAGTGTTCAATGACATCCGCATAAATACAGACTGTGGTAGAACCACAGTGCTGGTTCTGTTGGACCTCAGTGCAGCATTTGACACTGTTGATCATCATATACTATTAGAACGACTGGAGAGCTGGGTCGGACTCTCTGGTACAGTACTTGGCTGGTTCGAGTCTTACCTAAAGAACAGGGACTTCTTTGTTTCAATAGGAAACTTTTCATCAAAACGAACAGACATCCCATGTGAGGGGCCTCAAGGCTCCATCCTGGGGCCCCTCTTATTTAATATCTACATGGTCCCACTAGGCAAGATTATAACCAATAACATCAGCTCCCATAACTATGCAGATGATACTCAGATGTACATTAAAATGTCACCAGCTGACTTTGAACCCATCCAAACCCTAAGTACATGCATCGAGCAAATCAATGGATAGATGTGCCATAACTTTCTCCAGCTGAACAGAAATGAAACAGAAGTAATTACATTTGGACCTAAAGAGGAACGATCAAGAGTCAGCACACAGCTTCAGTTAATACAGATAGAAACTACTGATCAGGCCTGAAATCTAGGTGTAGTAATGGACTCAGACCTGAACCTCCAGGGTCACATAAAGGCAATAACAAGGTCAGCCTTCTATCACCTGAAGAACATTTCTGGGATTAAAGCACTGATTTTGCAACAGGACCTGAAAAAACTCATCCATGCCTTTATCTTTAATCGGATTGATTACTGCAACAGTGTCTTCACAGGTCTGCCTAAAAAGTCAATCAGACAGCTGCAGCTGATCCAGAACGCTGCTGCTCATGTTCCTCACTAGAACCAGGAAAGTAGAGCACATCACCCCAGTTCTAAAGTCCTTACACTGGCTCCCTGTAGCTCAGAGAATAGACTTCTAAATACTTTTACTAGTTTATAAATCACTGAATGGCTTAGCACCAAAGTATGTTAAAGATCTACTGTTACTATACCAACCCACCCCAGACCACTCAGGTCCTCTAATTCCAGTCTACTCAACATCCCTAGAGTTAGAACCAAACATGGAGAATCAGATGTCAGTTTCTATGCTCCTCTAATCTGAAACAAACTTCCATACAACTGCAAAGCTGCTGAACTGAACAGACTGTTGAAGGGCTGGGAGCCATTTTAAAGATGGACTGAGCAGAACACATTTCCCAGCAATCCTAGCAGTGACCCCCAACACACTCCTATTGGTCTGTGACCACCAATGGTGACATCATTGGTGACATCAACGATGACATCAGGGCCAAAGGGCTATAAAAGTGGGAGTCGCGGCAATTTCAAACCGTTCTCAGCAGAGGGTCTTAGCAGAAACCCTGGCTAAACAGAGGACATCTTACCGGTGAAGATTCTCTTTTGTTCTGACCCGCTGGACCGGGAAGAACTCATTTCAAAGCTTCGAAGTGCTCATTCTGTCAACCAGGTTGAGCGATATAAGGGCTCTTCCAAGACAGTTCGTTACGACATCAATCTCCAGGCCATCCAGCCTGCAGTTGGGC
Organism: Valencia hispanica; assembly: GCA_963556495.2. NCBI lineage: Eukaryota > Metazoa > Chordata > Actinopteri > Cyprinodontiformes > Valenciidae > Valencia > Valencia hispanica. The sequence continues at coordinate 5,697,223 of OY747706.1, forward strand.
CAAATCCTGCGCAGGAATTTTAACTCTTCTCTTTCTTGCTCAACTACAGACACAATTCGCTCTCCTCCTAGTGGACTGGACCTCCTTCAAAGCAAAGTAGGACTGAACCGGTTCATTTATACTAATATTGTTTCTGGGCGGAGATAAATAGAGAAAATAGAGTTTTAAGAGTTAGATCTCATTCATTGTTGGTTTAAAGTGTTTTTAAGCGCTGTACCTGTTTGCTCATTTTGGCGTCGCCGCACGCATAAATTGGAGTTGTAATTGCTGTGTTTGAAACTGTTTCTTTTTATCCTGAGCGGATCACACCTTTCTTTCTTTTTCCTTCCTTTCCCTTCCTCTCTTTTCCTTTCTATCTCTCTCTCTCTCTCTCTCGCTCCCTGATCACCCGGTCGGCAGAGTTGGACTCGGTCCGGCCTGCGTTAGCTGGTCTTAGCTGAAAAGTTTAACTCCATTGTCTTTAGTCTGTTGCTAAAGCAGAGGCCTACCACATGGACGCTTCAACCCATGTGGTCCTTTAGTCGAAGCTAAGTTTTATGACCCTTTCTTACACTCCATGTGTAGTCCTCCATCTTGGCACAGAACTAGTTTATGACTCTTTGTCTCCTAGACTATCTGTGATTTGAGCCCTGTGAAGTGAGGGCCCCTCCTCCTTTTCTGACCCGAACCTCAGCTGTTCTCCCTGATTCATTTCATGTTAATTGTGTTTGATGTTCACCTATTATTGTTTTCTAAGATCTGTAGTAGTAGTTGCATATTTAGAATAGATGGGAATTATTGACGAAATGTTTGGCTGTAAGGTTGATCTATTTTCTAAATAAATTCCCCTTATCTTTAAGAGAAGTTGTCTGGGATTACTTGGAGTAATGCGTACAATTAATGTCCACAGCGTAAGAACTTATTCCTTCATCTATTGTTTAATTATCTCAGCCTTATCAGGCAGGTAATCAAAAACATAAACAGAGACTGAACAATTTGGCTATAAGTATTCCTGGAATCCACCAGGTGGTGGCCCCAAACATGGTAAATTTTACATAAAATTATAAACCTTATTAATAATTGCCCTAGGCAATTATTCATATTTATTCATAGCCAAATCCTACCTATCTTTGGCACAACAAGAGGATAGGACTAAATGGAGACAGATGATTCGCTGTGGCAACCCCTGAACGGAAAAGCTGAAAGAAGAGAAGAAGAAGACCCTTTAAAGTTTGTAGCTATAATTTGAGAAAAATTTAAAGACTATATGGTTTTGCGTGGCAGTGTAGATATATTTGAGAAATAAACCTAATGTGCATTAAGAATTTTAATCCAAACTCTTATCTGCAGGTGGAGGATGTGAGTTCTGAAGCTCGCCGACTGAGTCGCTGTTTGTCCCAGGCGTCGTTTCCATCAGAACCCAGCAACACAGAGGGCGACATGAGAGAGCACCAAACCATTAAGAAGGTAACAGATACAGGAAAACACAAATTCCTCCTCATTTTTTTACTCCCCTCTTTGCAATGAAAGACATTTTGCACAGTTTGCTTCAGGTTTACCTTTACCTTTCTAAAAGAATGGCATTCAGTTTTCAAATACTTTTGGGCTCAATTGAAAAAAAACATTTTGACTATTTTCAGCGTTAAGAACAGAATTTAGGTCACTCTTTCTTTGAAGAAGTTCACTGTGTTTAATCACGTTTATTAAATTAATTTAAAGCAGATTTGGGTGCGGCAAAGTCTGCTTTTGAGTAAAAGACACTGGACAGATGAATGGTAAAGAGTGGTTATTAAAAGATGAATCCATTAGGTCATATAACATTTTGAGAAAATGTTATATATAAGAAAAATTGAATTTGTCGCTAATAATTAACAAAATTATCTGATTAAAGAAAGAAAAAGTCTTCATCTGCATCAGAGGTCGCCCTAGAATTTTTTCTTGACATTTTGACTGACTGAAAAAACTGAACAGAGAATCCACCTCGTGACGTCACACACTGAGCAGATTAATCGGCTTTGTTTACATTTATTGAGCAAAAAAAAGAGCTAAAATGAACAGACAGTGTGGGGAAAACTAAATCCATAGCAGTTAAGAGACGAAATGGATGCAAAGATAATGTAATGGAGGAGATACATCTACATGAAGATGGGTTTTATATATATATATATATATTTTTAAAACATATAACACATTTTCATCACAAACCTCCTCCATCAGGTTCACGGCTCGCTGCGTTTCTCTGTCTACTATGACCGGCTGCAGGCGTGTCTGGTGGTCACCGTGTTGCAGGTGGAGGGGCTGGTGGACCGCAGTGAGACCTCGGGGCTGCAGCCGTTTGTGAAGATACGCCTCATGTGGGCTGGATCAGAGGGAACAGAACTGGAAAGTCAGGAGGTAATGCTGTGAATGTGTGCCGTCTGTCGATTGGTAGGGTGCTGGTTCTGTTCCAGGATCCTAAGTCTAAATGTTGGTGTTTTTGGGTAAGACACCGATGGGCTCAAGGGTGATAAAGCGACTAAATTCTGTATGAAAGAACATGATGTGATTATGTGTTTGAGTAATTCTGAGTAGTGAACATAACTAGAATTGAAACACAAATTATTGCACAGGTTTCGGGCAGTTTGAATATGTCTTTTGGTCTAAAGTTGCTTGTGAGCTGAGGAAACATGTGTTAAACATATGCTGACATGCTGCTGGTTTCTACGGCGCTCCTGTTAGGGTCAAACGACGCCACCGGTGCTGTGGACAGTGCTGAAGGAGTGGCGTACCCGCGTTGTGAAGGGCACCTGCAACCCTTTATATGGAGACCAGTTTAGCTGCATTCTGCAAGAGAAGGACACAATTCATCAAATCACCCTCAGGATGGAGGTGCTGCACCACCCATATCTTACATTACGAAACTATAATTGCACCAAACTAAAGACTTCAGAGATTGAAAGCTTCAGATTACAACCAAATTGATGGACTGATAAATATTTTAAATTATTTATTCTTTGTCATGCATCTGTATCAGGTGAGGGACTTTGATAAATTCTCCAGACACACAGTGCTGGGAGAGGTCAGGGTTCCTCTGGGGCAGCTGAACATCTCCTACCCTCTGGAGCTTCAAGAAGATCTGCAGATACCACAGAAGGTAATGTTAATCACAAAATTGAGCAGGTGGAATGAAAATTGCAACTGCCTTTTGACCTTTAAGGGGGAAAAAAAAGTTTTTTTTTTCTCAACATGGAACAAGTAAGAATCCAAATGGTGTTTTAAATTCCTCTTGGATTAATTTTAAAAGTTACAAGTTGCCGTGTACGGGGTGCCGTTTGTAACGTAAGAGTCAAAAATTAAAAGCAGTAATTTGGGTTATTTAGCCTGTCATAAGATAATTTAATGGTGGTTCATTTTCCAAAGTCATATTTGCGTCCATGTTATATATTCATTTATTACTGTCACAGTTGCGAACTGAATATTTAGTTAGCAAGCTAAATATTTAGTTTACAAATTAAATGTTTAGCTCCACACTAAATATTTAGGTACCAGCTAAATATTTAGTATAATTTTCCTTCCACTTTACAATTAAGTGCTACTTTACAAATTAATTATTTACCTCCAATCTAAACATTAAGCTTGTCAACTACAGATTTAGTCTACATAATAAATATTTAGATTCGAACTGAATACTTATGTAGAATGCTAAATATTTAGTTTGAAGCTAAATATTTCGCTAGCTGGCGAAACTGGCAGGCTAAATATTTAGCTTGGAACTAAAGGTTTAGCTCAGAGATAAATATTTAGCTAATATGCAAATTTACTTCTGATTAGCGGAAGTGGATGACCAAAATAAAAGCTGGATCTTGCGCACCTCTATAAACTGCTAGAGACGAAATCATCGTTTGTCTCGACATGTCCAACGATTCAGCTTGAAATGTAGGATGAGCCGTTTTAACGGCAATACAGACGTTTACCGATGGATTTACAGCAACAGTGATGCACCACCAGCTGGAGTTTATGTAGAGGTTAGCAAGACACAGCTTTTATTTTGATAGTCCACTTCCACTTCTCGGTAAGTGAATATTTAGCTCCGAGTTAAATATTTACTATGAAGCTATATATTTAGCTAGCCAGTGTAGCCTGCTAGCTTAATATTTAGCTTCAAACTAATTATTTAGCTACTTAAATAGTTGCTAATCAAGTCTGTGAACATCTAAACAGTAACGAGCTGTTTGAAGAGTTTCAGTCAGGTTTTAGAGCTCATCATAGCACTGAAACAGCACTGGTGAAGGTTACTAATGATATTCTCATGGCCTCAGATAATGGACTGGTGTCTGTTCTGGTTTTGTTAGATCTCAGTGCTGCTTTTGACACAGTCGATCATAATATTCTCTTAGAAAGGCTTGAACATGTTGCAGGGATCAAAGGAACAGCACTAGGCTGGTTTAAATCATATTTGTCTGATAGATTCCAGTTTGTTCATCTAAATGATAAATCATCTTCACTCTCAAGGGTTACTTGTGGAGTTCCACAGGGTTCTGTCCTTGGACCAATTCTTTTCACCATATATATGCTCCCAATTGGTAGAATCATTAGACAGCATGGGATAAATTTCCACAGCTATGCCGATGATACACAACTATATTTATCCATAAATCCTGATGAACCCAGTCAGTTAGGTAGATTACAGGCATGTCTGGAAGACATAAAAGCATGGATGACCCTAAACTTTTTGCTTTTAAATTCTGACAAGACAGAAGTTGCTGTCTTTGGACCAGAAGTTCTTAAACAGAAACTGATTAGTCAATCACTTCATCTGGATGGCATTAAATTGGCCCCCAGTAATAACGTAAAGAACCTCGGCGTTATTTTTGACCAAGACTTGACATTTAAATCCCATATTAAACAGGTTTCTAGGATTTCTTTCTTTCACCTCCGGAATATTGCTAAAATTAGAAACATCCTGTCCAGGAGTGATGCTGAGAAACTAGTCCATGCATTTGTTACCTCAAGGCTGGACTACTGTAATTCTTTACTATCAGGAAGTCCACAAAATGCCATTAAAAGCCTTCAGTTGATCCAAAATGCGGCAGCAAGAGTTCTGATGAATATTAAAAAGAGAGATCACATTTCTCCTGTTTTAGCTTCCCTTCATTGGCTCCCTGTTAAATCCAGAATAGAATTTAAGATCCTTCTTCTTACATACAAAGCCCTTAATAATCAAGCTCCATCATACATCAGAGATCTAATTGTTCCATATGTTCCTAAAAGAGCACTTCGCTCTCAGACTGCAGGTTTACTTGTAGTTCCTAGGATCTCTAAAAGTAGAATGGGAGGCAGATCTTTTAGTTATCAGGCTCCTCTCCTGTGGAACCAGCTCCCAGCTTTAGTCCGTGAGGCAGACACTCTGTTTACTTTTAAGGCCAGGCTTAAAACTTTCCTTTTTGATAAAGCTTATAGTTAGAGTGGCTAAGGTCATCCTGAGCTATCTCTGTAGTTATGCTGCTATAGGCTTAGACTGCTGGAGGACAGACTTACCAATTTTCTTCACTCTGCTACTTCCTTTTCTCCTACGACTCTCCAGTTGTATTACAGTACATTCTGTTATTTCGACTGTTAACTTTGTTTTCTCTCAGTGTTTTTCTCCCCATCGAAGATACACCTGGTCTGGTATCCTGCTTGGCTGCAATGCCCTGTTGGACGGGGGTCATCGACTGGGATGATCCTCTCAGTAACTGAACATCCACTGTGTCCTGTTATCAACTTTTTACTTTCTGTAACATAGAAAGTTCTCTTATATCGGATCTTCTGTTCCTTCTGTGTTCTGCTCTGTCTTCTCAAACCCCCAGACGGTCGTGGCAGATGGCCGCTCCTACTGAGCCTGGTTCTGTTGGAGGTTTCTTCCTGTTAAAGGGGAGTTTTTCCTCTCCACTGTCGCTACATGCTTGCTCAGTATGAGGGATTGCTGAAGGATTGCTGTGGTTGGAAAGTCTGCATCAACGGGGCCCAACCTCACGCCAATGACTGACGCAATCTGCTGGGATTCCTTAAATAGGAAAAATTGGCGCTATATAAATAAACTGAATTGAATTGAATTGAATTAAATATTTAGTTTGGAGCTAAATATTTAACTTGCAAATAAAATATTTAGTTAGAAACTGTGACATTTATAAATGAAAAAATAACATGGACGCAAATATTAATTTGAGAAATTAACCCCCATTTCTTCTCTAATGACAGGCTAAATAACCCAAATTATTGCTGTTGTTTTTGACTGTGTAACCTTACAAACGGTACCCATGGGTCATTCTTTAGCCCTACATTTGGCTCCAGAATGTTTTGGTAAACTGAAGAATCCCTTGTCCAATCGGTGACTGCAGCATGTCCATGTCCTGTGGCCGAGAAGCAAGCCCAAATCATAATCCCTCCTCTGCTATGCTTGATAGCTGGTATGTGACACCAGAAGTCTCAAAATTCATTCAGATGACATTTTGCAAATACAAGTCGTGCTCAGATATTGTTTTTAAAAAGAAGAAACTGTCTTCAAAACGCTTCCAAGTAGGGGTGTAACGGTACACGGTTCGGTACGTTTTCGGTATACTCTAATCAATAAAAATAAATATAAATGTGCAGATGACTTTTTATTTTTAATCTTTGATTAGCATTAAACAAAACCCATTTTCCAGAATTCTTTCCTTTCAATTCCTGAAATTATTTTGATTTGATTATTTTCTATAATGTAAAAAAGTTGAAAGTATAGAACTGACTAGAGATTTGATTGGATTTTTGTAAATAAATAAAATAGTACAAGCAGACACAGCCAGAGTAGAAAACAATATAATCCCTTGAAAACAGTCAGTGTTCATGTTTAGAAATGTTTAAATAATACTTTGCCCATTTTTGAGAATATCACTTTTGAGTTGTTTTGATATTTCGACAGCCTAGTCTCCTAGCTATACTTGATTGCAGCATGGGCAGCTGTGGAGAAAATCCCTTCTCATCAACGGAAGTTACAACAACTTGCGTTTTATTCAAAACAAGGAGTTTGGGCTGATTGCTACTGGTAGCCATGTTGGACGTCAGCTGGTTTTTCTCTAGTGTCAGTGATGGTTACATTCAGCTTGACATTGTTTCAGGTGAGTCATTCAGTTCACCGCAGAGCGTGTTATGGACTTTATTGCTGTTAAAAGATGGACCAAATGGACAAAAATCAAGAGAAAGAAGACAGAGAATCCAGCGAAGGTGTGATTGGTGAGGACTGCTTAAATACTCAGGGGAGGGTGAGAAATAACAGAGAAAACAATCAGAGGTAAATGGAGAAGCCTGGAAGAGGTAGAGCAGGGAGCAACTAGTACAGGAGTAACAGCTGGGAAGAGGGAGTAAACTGGCAGACTGAAGAAATGTGAAAATATAAACAAAGTAGAGACAAATAGGGAAAACCAGACAGAAGGAAACAAAACTAACATAGGAAAATACAAAATTAACCGCAATGAATATAAACCTAAGTAAATAGACATAATCACAAGGTGAACTAATAAGCAAATGAACTAAGGAAACTAAAATGCCGAAAGACAAAAAAATTAAAACAATAAATTAAAAAAAATAACACAGAAACACAAAAGAACCAAGAGTCCAGATATTGCAGTAACCAAGACCAACCCAAACCCGTGACAGTTATGGACCTTTCTGATGTTGAAAGATGCGTTCGCTGACTAAGTTCTGGTTCTGTCCATCTTTCTTTTTCTACTGTAGCTGAATAAGAAACCATTCATGTTCCCGAACAGCAGAGTTTAGTGACAGCTTGGAGTCCCTTCTGTTTTATTTTGGTGTCACTTTTTAAAGTTGCTCTGTAAAACGTTGCACTGCGCCCTGAGTTCCTCACATAAATATTCTGCATGCCTTCAGGTAGAAAACAGCTGGATTTTGTTCGGTACACGTGCGTACTGAACCGACAGGGCCGTACAGAGGAGTCCAAATAATACATTTACCCTTACACCCATGTAACATGCTAACTGTGGCCTCATGAGTCTGACTCGGAGCTCTTATTTTCCAGTTTCTCTGAGCATAACATGGAGTAATGCTGCTCTGACATTTAATCCCAATATGATTCACAGTTATCTTAATTCCTTTGAGAATAACAGATTATTGTTCTGAAGTCGGAGGCTGACTTGGGAAGTCAGAAGTTTCTCACCAACCTTGACCCTAATGGTCCACCATTCTCTCACTCTGTGTTCAGGATCTGGTTGGAGAAGTGCTGCTGTCATTAAAGTATCTTCCGACCTCTCAGAGGATTGAGGTCGGCCTGTTGAAGGTCAGAACAGCCCTCGCCGAGGCGTCCTCGGATGCAGGTGATTCTTCCGCTTCAATCCAAACACGTAAAGATTTCACACATCTCCATACTGAGCCACTCTGTGTGTTTTTACACAGCCCTGTATGCCAGGATCAGCATTCAGTGCAATCAGAGCAAGCTAAGGTACCAGAAGACCTCTGCAGTACCCCGCTGCCCAGTGACCGTCTTCAACGAGGTCCTCATGTTCTCCCTGCCAGACTTCCCTCTGGAGCAGTCTAAAATCTTAGTCTCGGTGTATGAGACGCAGGCGACGGGGAAATGTCTGCTCGGACAGCTGAGTGTAGGGAAGGACAGAAGCTCAGAGGACGAGCACTGGGCCTTGATGGTGGACTCATACCGGCAGCCTGTAGCAAAGTGGCACGGCCTGCTGATTTAACATCTCCCGATGCACTTTACAACCGTTCATGTTCATCTTGATGCTGAGGCACTCCTCCGGCAGAAACCTGCTCATCTTTACATTTCCACGGGATATAACTACATGTAAGTTTGGATATATAATAATGAGGACAATCATTTTTACCTGGGTGATTTCATTCACTTTATTTCTATCTGAAAATCGACTTCTAATAAAACTTCTGAAGAATATTTAATTATTTTCCACATTTGACAAATTAGCATACATTTTTTCCTCCTAAAATTGAATTTAATGTTTTTGTGCCATGATTTTATGCCTTAGATGACTGCTACACAACAGTGCTTCGATAGAACATCCTTATGCCTGTAACAAAACAATAAAAACGATCCTGATGATTTGTCCTAATCTTTTTGCATCCAATAAATTTATTGTCTCCCCTTTGTTGTCTGAGAGAGTTGATCCGGAGCCCAGTGGATCCGGCCGACCTGAACACATGGGTTTTGTGGATTCTGGGGTTTTGGCTCCAACGTTTCTGCTTTACACCAAACATAAAAGTTACCTTTAATTTTGGTTTCCGGAGGCATGACTCAGCTTTTGGACAAGTCATGGTTGTGTTTATGGAGTCTCTCCTTGTTTCAGAGAGGCTTCCTGTTCCTTATGAGGGATCTCTGCTGCCCCCTACTGTTTCATTTATTTATGTTCTTTTCAGGCGGGGACTGTATGCTGAGTATTGACAAATTGGTCGTGCTGGTGTATGGGTTTATTTTAGAAAACCATGTAGAATATAAATAGATCTAAATTTAACAATAAATCATCACTAAACCAACTTATTGAACTATATTACTAGTTATTTAGAAGGTAATTCTTATGTTGATCACAGATTTGATAAATAAAACCCAAAGCAATAGAATTACATAGTTTTGTCAACACTTTTTGGGTAAGCTCATTACTAAATACATTGTACAATACATTTGGCTTAGAAATATTTAGTACAAAAATATTAGTAGTATTAGTTGCAAAAGCTAGAAAAAATCTTTCCGCAAACAATAGAACTGCTCCATTGTTTAAAATCTCTAACTTTTTTTAAATCGTTTAGATAATGAATTAAAATGATACAAAAACAGTTGTAGCGTTTAATGTAAATGTGTAAAAATACCTCATGACACAATCTACAAAAATCAAAGTGAGTTGAGTTCATGTGACCATTACTAGTTAGTTTGTTATGATGTTTCATCTTTCTTGCTGAATAAAAACTGTTTCAAAGATACAAACCATATTTGAAACATTTGTGAGAGGCTTTGTTAAAAAATACTGAGTCAGTGACATTTACTAGATGTCTACAAGGAAAAAACTCAAAGTTCATGTATGAAAATTAGCTGTAGTAATAAGTATGAATATATGATTTAAGGGCAGTATTGTGGTAAGTTATTGGTGCAACACATTCTGCCTTCTTTTATATTTGGACACCAGATGGGAGTATAGTGTTTGGGAATATTTCTATGCAATTAGGATTTAATTAATTCCATTCTTAGTAATTGCATCTAGGATAAGTAGGCCATGTTAGAGAAAAACAGAGACTTGTGTATGCAATGTTTTAATATGTATCAGAGTGCTTAAACAGACCTCAGCCGGAAGATATCTATGCAAAGTTCAGCTATGAAAGTCACTAATCAGAACCGGTGCTGACCGCCTCTCCAGAAGCTGACACCAGGATGGGTCAAGGAGGATGAGTTCATGTTGATTAGTGATAAACATCCATCCACCCGTCCATCCTGTGCAGGGTTGCGGGGGGCTGGTGCTAAAGAGTGGTAATATACTGTACTATAAAATCTAGGATATGAAGACTATTTCAACCATTCCACTATTCTGCTACACCACAACATATCGGCGTTGACTTTTCATATTTCTAACTTTTATACTTTTTAAAATATCTCACTGTATAAAATCAGATTAAAATACATGGAGAACAGCGTTAAACGTTTCTACAACGTGGTGATTATTGAAACCTAGTTACTTCCACACACTTGCAGCTACAAAACACCATTCAAATTTGAAATAGATTAAATTTGTTTTTAGAAATTTTCATATATTTATTCAATCTTCTTCAATAAAGTTCAGCTAAAAATTGTCAGCTGTGTCCCTCCACACTGAATTTTCACAGAAAATCCTATTTTTTCTAGTTTTGTTTGACTCGCTAGTCCCCAATGAAAGCCGATCCGAACCCTGGCCGATTGGTGCATCTGTAGAACTCACTTTTGTCCAAAGATATCCTTGAATTTGAAATACCTCATCAGTTGTTAAATACCACCACATTACTATCTTGTTTTTTCCCCCTTAATTAAAAAGCCAACCTTTAATACTACAGATCACCAGCAATTTTAGCAAGTTAGAACACATGCCCCACTTTTAGAATTACTGCTGTTTAACTGTGCCTATCTCCCGCAGTCATGGGGCGAGAGGAGGGGTACACCCTGGACAGGTTGCCAGTCCATCGCAGGGCAACACAGAGACACACAACCATGCACACACACACACACAAACACACACTCACACCTAAGGGCAATTTTAGAGAGACCAGTTAACAGTCATGGTTTTGGACTGTGTGAGGAACCTGGAGTACCCAGAGTGAAATGCACAGGGAGAACATGCAAACTCCATGCAGAAAGCCCCAAAGCCGGGATTCGAACCCAGGCCTTCTTGCTGCAAAGCAACAGTGCTACCAACTGCACCACAGTACAGCCCTAGTGATAGACATTGGTTGCTAAATGCTATATAATGTTAGGGATTGAGGGATTGGGGGGGGCTTGAGTGATGGTACTGTTTTGGGTGCACTCTTTCCTCCATATTGGCCAAGAAGTTATTTTTTCCACGGTAGTATGGCGCGCAACGTGATCTCAGCGAGTGGAGCCCGCTGGCAGGGACAATCACAATGATAATTATGGGACTGTGTGCGTCCTGAAAATGTTTTTTCAGCCTCCAACCCAAATACACTACATTCTTGTCATAATCTTCCTGACTAAATGCAGCAGTCGTGGACTCTCTTTTGCGTTGTGTGATAAGGAGAACAACTTCCCTCTCGGTTTAGTTCGTCTTTTTTTATTACGATCTGGAATGAACGGAGATAGCGTCTCCCAGCCAGAGTAACAACGAGCTCCGCCATGCAAAACACACTGAAATATGAGAAAAAAATTTACATTACAGTACAGGGCACCTCCGATGCTACATTTAAGCTAGCTGGTGCTCCGTAATGTACATATGACGTCCAGAAATAAAAGGAAACACTCACAACAACAACCAATATTGCTCACATAATATCTATTAAAGCCCCATTTCAGAAAATGAACTTAAAACAATAAAACAATAAAATGAAGTGCTAATTAAGACAGAGCTTATTACATTAGAACTTACCACATGGACAGTGTGTTGCACACTGGTGACAAGAACGGGGCGTCCCTTGTCAAGTCTGCAGGGGCTCACTAGGGGGCGCTAACTCACACTGTCCCGTGGAGAAACCATACAACTCAAACAATTCTTGAAAAATAATAATAATCACTGTCAAGTAAAATCAAAATAAATAAAGAAGTTATTACATAAACACAGTTGCTCAACATATAGCATGCTCCATTAACTACAACTGAAGCTTAGAAATGTACTTCTACGGAACGAACCTAAAAAACACAAACCTTTTCCCAAAGAAACCTCCAGCAAACAGCCAACGTTAATGGAGGAAAGACCTCAGGCAATCAACCTTTCTTTATGAGAGAACCCACATGATGATTGGTCCCCTTGAATTCAGCTTCATCCAATCATAGCCGGAGTTCAGATGCAGGGCCTTGGTTTCTAAGAAATGAAGTCTTCCAAAACTGATTTTAGGTTTCAGATTACAAAACATTCTGATACCACACCTTAAATTCTTTCTATATATATATCAACTGTTAAAGGGTTCAGACATGTACTGTTTGTGTTTCCTGTTTCATCAGGATAGTCAAGTGGACTCAGTTTGAGTAAAGCTGTCCCAGCTTTTTTTGGTTTGGTTCACTTTGCACAGAATTTTAACTAGAAGACCAAACCAACATGCCGAATTGTTCTGCAGATACAACAGATGCTTGTTTGCATTTTGTCTCCACGGGTTTCAGCATCCAGAGACTGACATTTGTGTTCATTCTAATTTCCAGCAAACATGCCAGTGCTGGGAGTATGTGGACGTCACTGTGGCCCCAAAAATCTCACAAGAGTACCCACTTATGCATAACAGGGCAGCCCATCATGGTCTCACTTTGGCACACCTCCACTACATTTCACACCAGTACACGAGCCCACAGATGTGTCCTGCCCACCGTGGCCCCTAGGCAGATCTCACCTAGCTTCAACACAGGCCCTCAACTTCACATCACAGCATTTTCTCCTTGGTTGGCCCAAAATATTGCAGACAGTCTCCTTTGAATTTTTGTAGTGTTCAAATTCTTTAAAACATTAGCCACAGAAAAATGGTGATATGGTATGACTTTTATTTGTAGGAGTAAAACAACAACAACCCTCAAGTTGTCATAGGCCGACTACTGGCCCCTCTGGAGGTCTACTCTTTCACTCTTTCAGGCCCCAGTCCAGTAAGAGAAAACCAAATTATTGCCTAAGGCCGACTGAATTCTGAAATGCAAGTATACACCTTAGTCCGGCTGAAGTCGAATAGAACTGGCCTACTGCTAATCGAGCTAACACACCCAGATAATGCAGTTAGAAACTGACATTTTTTCTGCATGTAAACGCCAACCCTGTCTTAGCTTAGCTATTCCCAGGAAGTGATGAGACTGCGGAACTGGGAATACCAACACCGGTACGACAGCAACACAGCAGCAACAAGTGTAACACAATCAAACAGTACGGTATGTACCAAATGTACTGTGGTGCAGCATTGTTGATGTTGTCCATTTCTTTGCTCAATGTTAAAATTCTGCTTTTACTCCGTCTGGTTCACAGCTGCCTGCATTTGTTCACTATCTGTGTGACGCTCTCGGCCAACCAGAAGAATTCCAACACGAAATGGTGCATGGAGTCAAACGCACTTCACTGTTGCAATCTTTAGATGTTTCTACTTTTATTTCTTTGTTTTTGAGTTGTTTTGATTAGTTGTTTCCCTATCTTATCATTTTCCTCTGTGTTAGTTCTGTCTTACTTTCTTTCTTCCATTAGGATTATTCTCTGATTTGAGTCTCTTTCTATTTATGTTTTCTTCTGTTCTGTTTTTCTCCTTTCCTTTCTGTTATATTCATTAGCGCTTTTACTTTCCTATTTATTAAAATTGATTTAATCATTTTTCATTATCCCTGTTTTGGTTTCTCTCTGTCACCTCCACTCCTCCTCAGTATATTTAAGCTCTCTGGTTTCTTTTGTTCTCAATGGCTCTTCTGTCTATATTCCCCATGTACTCCAGTTGTACTTTGTAAGTTTTCTATTTATTTCAGTCATTAAATACTTCTCATTTAACACGATTTTTTTACATTTGGGTCCGCCTTAATTACACCAAACATGACATTCACTCAATACGTTGATTTTCTGATTGAAGTGTAAACTAGGATAAAGGCTTCCATTCTGGATAAGGTTTTAGCTTGATTATTGCCAAAGCTTTATTTATATGTAAGTTTACTTATTTAGTCACATGGGGCTCCACATTTGCATGTTTACTCAGGAATTTTTTTGTTTTGTTTTGTTTGGTGCACATTTTCCATTTGTCATTGCTGGTTTGAATTTCATTTACTACTATCTTTCCCAAAATTATTATTTTATATTTAGCCGGATAAATTTGATCAAACGTGCTTTACAACTGAAGACATGTCACATGCAATGAGTGTCTTTGTTCAGAAAAGTTTTTAGCCTCGCTCCCCAAAGCCGATGCGACATTATTTAGGATTGATAATCCAACACTAATCTGCTGACTAGAAGACAACCACATACTGAGTTAGTATATTTACAGTAAATACCTGTTTTAGTTGAATGTGTTGTGATAATAAGCTATAAAATGGTCATATTAGCTACGACCAATAGTGAACTTGTTAGCATTCTGTATTTGGTGCATCTCCCACTGTAGATTTTTCAAGAGATGCCCCCATCTTTATACAACTTGTCAGTCTTGCAGTTGTTTACTTTATTTAGCACTATCTGAGTAAAGGGGGTGGAATAAATATGCACCTGATGTTTTTTTTTTTACTGGTATTTTTTTATTATGCACAACTTTCATCATGTAAACCTGACCCAAGTGTCGTTTTTGGCACTAGTGACCTTTACTGAAATGCAATTTAAAAAGAAAGAGGGTGGAGAACCTCCGCATGGTGCGGCCTGCTCTACCAACTGAGCCCCCCAGCCCCCCACATGAAACATTATTCTCATTTATTGTCTGCAATGCAGCTTTTTATAATACATTGCATGGGTTTCTCCCTGCTGGACACTTCATGACACCTGGCAGAAATTCAACTAACTTTATTTTACCAGAAATTACTGGAGAGGTTCACACAAGAGAAATACCAGGCTTATTTATTTTCATCTTTAGCATGCTTTACTGCATTTCTGTAGACAGAAAGGAGCTCACCACCCACTGACCATATGACCTGATGTCTTATGTAACAAACACAGCGCCATTACTGCCATTGCACAGACTGGGTTTCCTGTCCAGCTACATCCCAGCTGGATCAGAACTCATCCCACTCCAGACCTGTTACATCCCTGTATATTTCCTCAAAAAAGCACAAATAGGTGGATAAAAAAGAGAATCCCTGTGGTTTGTTTATGTGCCCGCCCCTGTTGGTCCAAGTGTAAAAACGAAACCAAAATGATGCCTTCATCCTTTGCGTGGTTTCGTTTTCAACAAACAGGGAGTCTGGCTGCAGTGAAGTGCGGTGTTCGACTCCAGCCGGTGGTAAGTCATTTTCTCCTGTATCTGTAGTTTAAGTCCAGCTGGTAAAAGATGGGAATGCAGCTGCAGTCCGAGGCTGGGCTGTTTGAGCCTGTGCTGTTTCACTGGGCTGCTTGGAAATGACGCAGAACTTCAGCGATCGTTACCTCAGACGACCTCGGCTGAAAGTTATTTCAGGACTCAGACAAAGCCACGCTGAGTCTGCACTTGTCCCAAGGGAGATCAACCATGGTGGATTAAAACCTCACGGAAATATTACGTCTAAAGAGACAAACATAAGACGCCTACCTCTAATTAATATCCGTGCGTTTTATATGATCTCGATGCATTAAGACGCATGACGCAGCGTGCCAAAACTCCGCGCCCTAATAAAAAAAAACGTAACTTCATTGGGGAGAACTTTCACTGTTAAAAATACCGAGCCGAGGTTGATTTTTATTTAGCGATTAAAACACACACACACAAAACTACCAGCAACATGTAGATTTTACAGTTTAAAACAAAGATATGGGTCACATGATGTGTTTCCTGCTTATTAATGTAAAGGCGGTTGATTTTGCCCACACCCAGTTTTCAAAGTGTTTCTGCAAAAAAAATATTTGTAGGAAAGAAGTGGCTTATGTTGCAGTGTTATTGTTAGCGGTTTTAACAACTACTACTAATAACAACAGGCTAATCAAAATAATCATGCTGTGGTTACGTGGGGAGACCGTGGTTCAGGTGATTAGGAATTCGATGGGTTGTGGTTCGAATCCCCGCTCGGTCCGACTCCGTCCTGGTTGTGTTCTTGAGCAAGACACTTCGGTATGAATGTAGTGCTTCCCAAACTGTTTCAACTATTTCCCATTTGGTTAATAAGAAAATGTTCCCAGTGTAATCATTTTAAGTGTACCTTATTTTTGTTGCTGAGCATCATTAGGCTGTCCAACATTGCTTTCATTGCTTTTTTTAATTGGTAAATCATCTCCGTGCACAAGTGCTTTAAAAACATAAAAGGCCGCGTTTACCAAATGAGTTAAGAAGCTCTTATATGGGATCAGAACAGTATCACCTTGAAATGAAACTGAAAATAAATATTGGCGTTGAAACATATTATTGTAACTGAAAATATTAATTTTGAATCGGAAATAAATCTAGTGAAAATTTTTGTATTGAAAGTGATTTTTTTTTTTACAATGCCAATCCTTTTTTCAGTGCCATCATTTTTTCAGCTTCATTCAGGTGATACTGTTTTGACGCTTGTGTGTGCACGCGCATGGGGGGCGGGGCTTCAGCCCCCCATATGTTTGCATGAACGAGGCAGGAGGGAAACTCCGACTTTCCGAGTGGGATCAACATTTTCTTTGCTACTAATGTGGTTTGTGGAAGGTGATAATCTGCAGTTGGGGACCCGATTTATGCCAGTCTTTAGTCTTTTGAATCAAACATGTTTGATATTGTCGCAAGTCCTAGTGTAGTCGTTAAATCAACCAACCAATAAAGCTGTTCTCACACAAGCGGAAGCACAAAGCTACAGATCCCGGCCGGGGTCAGGTGCAGAAATAATTTTTGAGGGGTAAGAATCTGTTCCCTCGGTTTATTAAACCAAACGCATGGAGTCGTAATCTGTTCCCTCCGTTCATTCAACTATGTGACCGTGTGGGGGTCCTGTCCGCTTCCAGTGTACCCTGGCTGTTTGGAGTTGTACTTTACTGCTTTGGGACAATGGTTAATAAGCAGGGTTACATCATTGATGATGGTGGGTTCGAGTCCCGTTTATGATATCGTATTGTCACATATCAAATTTTTTTTTGTTCCTGCGGGAAAGTAGGCTATAAACATAGGTGTCATATTTATAAATAACAGTTTTGTAGCCACCTATGGAGCCTGGCAGGGTCTATACACAACAAATACAATATTTGTGTTCCATGGCTGAGTAATGGGCCATAAATTACAAAGTGTATACCAACCTTGCCCCCTGGAATACAGGCACAAACCAGCTCTATCTGTGCATCTGCATGGAGCAGGTGGTACAGCATAAACACCTTGCATTAAAAAGATGAGTTAACCAGTTACTTGATGATACAGTACCCACTTTGAATGCAAGTCTTTATTTGACATAACATTAATCTTGGCAAAGAATGCTAGAACATTCGCACATAAAGAAACTGTATAATGCTGAGCATATTGGGAGGAATTTTGCGGGAAGCTAAAATAGCCTAGGTGTAGTCTTAAATAGTGTCCCAACCAGATTCAGTGTTTATAAAATCTTTAGTCTGAGACTAAAAAACTGTTAACCCAAGTCTTTAGATGTGAGCTGATAATCTTTAAGAATCTTTTCTAAATCGTTTCAAAGTCTCTAGGTGTACAGAAAGCATAATGGGGTTTGTGGAATAATAATTAAAATATATATAAACGGTTTCTTCTCAGTTTGTCACCTTCTGGTTTAGAGTGTGTGTCACAATTACGTTTTGCAATTAATAAAAAAACGAGTTGTGAGTGTTGTTAGCTTTGCTTACACAGTCTTAATTGATTTGTTAACGTTATTGACATGTATTGTAAATATGTATTGTGGATCTGAAATAAATACAGTTATTTAATATGGTATAGCCTATATAGTGTGTATTTACATCCCTTCATACCAAACTGTCTGTAATGAGGAGAACCTCCAACAAAGGCAGGCTATACAACCATAAAACTTTATCACAAAGACTTCTAGTCTACTGGTCAGTAGAAGAAACTGAGAAGAAACCGTTTATGTCGTTTTTTCTTCCACAAACCACATTAGTAGCAAAGAAAATGTTGATCCCACTCGGACAGTCGGAGTTTCCCTCCTGCCTCGTTCATGCAAACATATGGGGGGCTGAAGCCCCGCCCCTCATGCGCGTGCACACACAAGCGTCAAAACAGTATCACCTGAATGAAGCTGAAAAAAATTATGGCATTGAAAAAAAGATTGGCATTGTAAAAAAAAATGAAAGTTTGAAAACTTGAGTTATTTCTTTCAATGCATATACATGAGTTTTATAGAAAAAAAATCACTTTCAATACAAAAATTTTCACTAGTTTTATTTCAGATTCAAAATTAATATTTTCAGTTACAATAATATTTTTCAATGCCAATATTTATTTTCAGTTTCATTTCAAGGTGATACTGTTCTGATCCCATACACTCTTAGCTTAAGAAGATCTTTCACTAAGAAGGAAACGTAAGATCGATCTGAGCCACTCTTACCAGCCTTCTTATCGATCAAATGCTCAGTGATCATGTCCTGCCACCAGGGCCGTCTAGATTTCTAGGCTACGGTGATCAAGCTGCGTCAGGGAAATTTATATCCTCCACTTTTTGAAATAATAAAACAATGTTTAATGTTGAAATGCACTCATAGCTGTGGAGCACTGGCGCAAGAAACATAGCCTAATAGTAGAGAAGGAAAAAAATATATATTATTGAAGTACACGTTTAAGTTTTCCACACATCTGCATAGGAGTTTACACATAAACATCAACCACCCTGTGGCATTTCACAGATATCAAGGAAACAGATGTAATTGAACTCAGCTGAACCTAATCCAGAGAGGCTTCACCTGCTACTCTATATAAAGGCGTTGCCAAAGTCCGCGTGTGTGAGAAACCATGGCTGCGATTACCGGCAAAACATGCTGTGCTGTAGTGAGTAGTAGTGAGAAGCACGTGCGTCAGGGCGCACATTACGCACACGTCATGAACCTACGCTTAGATAAATTACTTAAAATTACAAATTGCCTCGGACTTTTTGTTGCTAGGTTTAATACTCATTTCAATGCAAAAGATACACACAATACATGGTTAAAAAGGAAAGCAAAGTTTATTGAAAGCATAATGGGGGAGGAAGGGTGGCGTCTCCGGCTTCACTGGGCCGTCGGGGCGTCTGCATAACCAGGAATGAAGGGGGATTGATTAATGAAATTGAATGGGATGCATTGCGTAATGCTAATAAAACAAAATAGAACTGTCCTGTACCTGAATCCTGGGGAAGGATGATTGGAACGGAGATGGAGGGACGGTTGAACTGTGCCTCGGACAGCGCCAGCTGTCTCCGGTGCAGCTCCAACCTCTCCTGCTTCATCCGGACCATCTCTTCCTGGAGAGCAGTTTGTCTCAGGAGCTGGTCCTCTATTCCCCGCAGCACCACCAGCTTCTCCCTCTCCAGGCGCACCAGCGTCTCGCTCCAGCTGCAGGTGGTTATTGCAGGCCGCCTGGTTAAGCCTCCCCGCATGTGGACACTGGGCCGTGCTGGTTGGCGCACGGGGACAGGGCACGGCTGTGTGGGGTTGTCCTCTCCTGTGGGCGTGCTCGCCCCTACTCCGCTCCCGGATGGCTCCTCTTCCTCACTTTCTGAGAGGCCCTCGTCTCCCTCAACGTCGATGCCCCCTGTGATGCCTTCAGAGGCCGTCTTCCCTATGATGGAGAGGACTTTCTCTTCATCGGGAGTGAGGGTCGTCCCACCCGGTGCTCCACCACCCGTGCCCATGGTTTCCCTTCTCAACTTGGCATTCTTCTTTTTGGTCTGGCTCTGAAACTCCTGCCACTTCTTTCTGACAGCCCCCCAGTCACGCAGGCCACATGGGCTGGAGGGGGACATCTTCTCCGCTATAGCCTGCCATACACGGTTCTTCACCGTGATGTTTTTTTTCCCTTTTGTTCCTCCAAATAAAAGCTCACGGTGCTGCCACACCTCGTCCACTAGGACGCCCATCTCCTCCGCGGTAAACGACGGTGCCCGCTTCCTCTTTTTGCTGCCAGTTTCATCCATTATCACATGTGTGTGCCAATATTCATGGGGGTATGTGTGCGCTAATGGGCTCGGTTACTACTTGGATACACCTGATGGCACACACACACTTAAAACAAAAATAGACTTAATGCTATATCCACGTGCAAACACTTTGAGCAGGAGAGACGCGCGTAGACGCGCAACTGGGCTACTTGTTTTCTTTTTATTATTTTTTCTTTTCTTTTTCTTTCATCTATATATGGTTATCAGCACACAATGTGAAGCTAATTCACTAACTCTGTACTCATCATGAATATCGCAAGTTCTTATAAACAACGCTGTGTGTGACTGCGCGCCGCGCTCAGCGCTGATAAAGGAGTGGGTGATCGATTAGCCTGGCATCGATCGATTCAGTTTCAGCACCACCGCGGTTGACAGCTCCCGTTAAGAGCTTCTTAAGAAGCTTCTTAGACTTGATCTTAAGGTTCTCCTAGGAAGGCAGTTAAGAACGCTTCTGGGAAACAGCCGTATCTTGGCGCTCCTTCTTAGCCGAACCCTTCTTAGGAGCCTTCTTAGGAGCCTTCTTAAGTCCTTAAGAACGATCGCATTTGGGAAACGCGGCCAAGAGCTGCAAGAGGAAATAAATAACTAATGTAAAGCATCGTTTTGTACGGAAGCCCTAAAGGGTCATACATACATACATTTTATTTCCCCTGTTTTCTTGTGATAACGAGATAATTTTACTTCGTTTTCTCGTGATAACGAGATAATTTTCCTCCGTTAGATTGCACCTCCGATAAAGATGAAGCCTTGCTAACCGTCTTCTTAGATGACGCACACTAATGTGTACATTATTATCGGTAATAGCGAGGCATAAAGCTATTTCAGCCTGTGTCAGGCCCTGATTGAAAAGATGTGTGATGCGGTGATCGATATTATCCTGATCCTCTGACATTGCTACACTGAATGATGTTTCCTGCAGTGATTTGACAGACAATATCGTTTTGTTTTCTTGAGATCTCAAATTAATTATCTTGTTATCACTGGAAAACGGAGGAAAATTATCTCGTTATCACCAGAAAACGGGGGAAATAACATGTAAGTATGTATGACCCTTTAGGGCTTCCGTAGATTTGCAATCATCATAACTTTTCAGTACCTGGTGTGAGCCTGCTGTGATGTCCCTTTATCTGCCAGGTGGAGGTGTGTGTTTGTGCCCTGCATCAAGGAATTTGATTCAGTGAAAAAAAATCACTGTAGGCAAGTTTAATGAAACAAACTTGTTAGAGTAAAACTAGTGGGCACAATCGCTGCCCTCTTCCTTCAAAAAAGATGTGGATATCATCATCAACTATCTTCTGTATTTGAGGGTTTTTTTTAGTCTCCAGTGTGGCAGCAGAGCGCGGATTCAGCCTCCAGAACAACATCTAAACCCTTGTGAGAAGTCATCTGTCCGAGGCAAAAATCCAAAACCTCATGACAAAAACCTCTGCAGCGATCTGAGACGTTTGATTGATTGATTGATTAAAAACATTTCAGTTGCAATGCAGAGCGGGAGGAGGATGTGAGACGTGCTTTGAAGCCACTGGTGAACTGTTCGTAATTTAAGTGCAATCGTTTAATTTGAGTGTTTATATGTAGTTCTCACTTCAGCTTGTTCGGACTGAATATTATTTAAAGTGAGAAAAATTGACTTGTAAAAACAGATTTTGGATTTTATAAATTTTTTTACCCTGCAAAAAGATCTAGCACGACCTCTGGTATTACTGGACAGAGGAATAGCTGGTAGTGTTGTCAGTCATTGTTGAAATCGTCCACAGTGCAGTATTAAATCCTCTATTATTGTGTGAGACTTTTTACACTTTGTCACTCGGTTCGAAACATTTTTTGAACTCAGTTGAATATTTGGTGCAACAAAACCAAAGACAAGATACTCGTCGTCACATTTTCTGCTCCTTGGCTTGGAAAGAAGTTCATTCAGACGCATGTTTGGTGTTTTATGTTCTGCTTTGCGTTTATGTGGGAGCCTTGTCAAAAACATGTCTGTTGTGTTAGCAGTGTCCAAGCATTTATTTTGTCCATTCGTACCGCTCCCCCCCTGCAATCACTCTGGCACCCCCCACTTTGGGAACCACTGGTGTAGTGAATGACTGAAAGCGCTTTGTGGTCTAAGCCAGACACTGCACAATTTCATCGCTAAGAATTTTAGCAGATGTTTGTCTCCATTTAACTTCGTCTTATGTTTCTATTTCAGAAGTTGTCAGAAGATTTGGTGATTATCATGAACAGTCACAATATGTAACCTAGAATGTAAAAGCCTATTTGCAATTTAAAGATGGTTTGTGGTAAGAATTGGCTATCTTTATGCTATACCCTTGATGATGATATTTTAAAAATAACGTAATATAACAATGCTGCATTAAATGTAAAGTGAAAAGTTATGTAAATTCAAATAAATAATTTCCCAACGATTTTATCAATCTCGGCTTGTTTGTTTTGCCAATAGTTTAATGACATGCAAAATTGTTTTTATTTTTATGTAGATTGTTCACCTGCCAAAATGTGACTATAACACCCTGTTTACCCATGAAGGACTAAAATGACTTTATTATCTAACATTATCTTATCATCATTGTACTCATCACAGCATACTGGGTCCTTTGCATAATCTTAAATATCCCTAAAATTGCCAAAAAGGACAATTTTATTTGCCAAAATTTGATTACAGTATCCCGGTTACATATGAAGGGTTAGCTATGTCTCAAAATTACTTTAATTGTCATGTCTTGATGTTATTGTCCCCATCCAAGCATACTGGGTCATTTGCATCATCATAAATTCCCCCAAAGTGGCAAGAAATGAACATTTTGCTTGCCTAAAAGTGATTATAACCTCCTGTTTACCTATAAAAGGATTATAGATATTATATTGCTAAAATGTACTCTTTATGCTTTAATCTTGTCACACTTTATGGCACAACAGCTGCAGCCTCACGCCTGTCAGTGTGCCCCAGGGTGGATATGACCATGAAGTAGCTTGCCACCATCAGCATGTGAATGTGTGTGTGTGAATGACTGAATGCAATGTAAAGCGCTTTGTGGTCCTCTGACTGAAAAAGCGCCATACAAATGCAGGCTGTTTACCACAGTATTAATCTTTTTTTTTTTAATGCACCAATCAAAGATTTTGCGGATGATTTTTGACATGCAGATAGCGATTTTAGGCAGATTACAATTTTCCTTCTAGAGATAAATCATTAAGTCAGCTCCCTTAGCAATACATTTGTTTTAGTAAAATTGTTTACTCTAATAATTATTTTTAAAAACCACCCCTAAAAGATAAAACTTTCTCTTTCTGCAACACTAAAACTCTGCAAATACAATAAAATCCTTCAGGTTACGGGAGAAAGTTATAATTTTACTCATCAATTAATGCAGTTGTTTCCTGTTATAGAATTAGTTTCTGCGGTAGTTTTAGGGTTGGTCTTTATCCCCTGAAAATCACATACTAGCCCATATCTAATTTGGAGCAGAGGCGACGTCATTCTGTGTGTGTGTGAGAGAGCAGTTGGTGTCACACTGCTCAGCAGGATTTCACAAACGTTTCAAAACTATGACAAGATTGCTGAGTTGACCTTTGTGGTACCATTGGGCTTTATTTGACAGTAATTCGAGAGGAGAAAGAATGGAGAAAAAAGCAGGAAGACACAATCTCTCTTTACAAGTGAAGAACCTGGGCGTGATTTTTGACTCTGAGCTGACTTTTATTCCTCACATAAAAAATATCACTAAAATAGGTTTTTATCAACTAAAGAACATCGCCAGAGTCCGCCCCATTCTGTCTCGGGCCAATACGGAGACACTGATGCATGCTTTTATCTCCAGTAGAATTGATAACTGTAATGTCCTGCTTTCTGGTCTTCCCAAAAAGAGTATATCAGGTTTACAACTACTACAAAATCCAGCAGCACGTGTCCTGACGAAGACCAGGAGGCGGGAGCACATTACACCGGTCTTAAAGTCATTGCATTGGCTCCCCGTACATTTCAGGATCGACTTTAAGGTTCTTTTAATGGTTTTTAAGTGTCTTAATGGTCTTGGGCCTTCTTATCTCTCTGAACTGCTTTTACCATATAAACCTTCGCGGTCTCTGCACTCCTCTGGCAGCCGTCTCCTTGTCACCCCTAAAGTCAGGACACACAAGCATGGCGAGGCGTCTTTCCATTATTATGGCCCTCACCTCTGGAACAGGCTGCCAGAGAACCTCAGGGCTGCAGAGAATATTCATGTTTTTAAGAGCAGGCTCAAGACTCACCTTTTAGCCTAGCTTTTAACTGATTATTATTTATTACTGTTTGTTTAATTGCTCTGCATGTTTTATATGATTATATTTTTATCAGTTTTACTATTTAATCTTAGCACATTAATTTACTGTTTATTTTTATATTTTAATTTATCTTAATCCCCGTTCCACTGTTTCCTCTGTGGGAGCCCTCTGCCCCGGGAGCGGTGGTCGGCTGTAGCTGCCTGGGTGCTCTCCAGGTGGAGCTTGGGTGGAGGTGGGGGTCTTGGCCTTGCCTCCACTGGGTGCCCTGTGTCAGTGCCTCGGCTGCTGCTGTTAATCTACTGCTGCCGGGGCAGATGGCTCCTCTGATGGCGTTTCCTTGCATGGTTCATCTGCACTCGGCCCAATGTCCTTTTTTACCTTTTCTTTTAACTGTGTGTGTGCATGGGAGATGGGTTGGGGGGAGGGGGGTATAACTGTGATCATGCTTTTAAATCTGTGGGGGAGGGAAGGGAAGGTGGTTTTATGTGGGGTCATTTTAATCTGTAAAGCACTTTGTGATGCAACTTCTTGTATGAAAAGCGCTTCATAAATAAAGTTTGATTTGATTTGATTTGAAGATAGAAAAATATAATTTAATGCACATTTAATTTACATAAAGATGATATTTCTCTTGGGAACCTTGCAAAAATAGACAATACAACTGAATCCTAAAATGCACAGAGCAAATAACTAAAATGATTAGGTATACATTCATAGCAACTACATAGCTGTGAACAAACACACAAACACACACACACACACACACACACACACACACACACACACACACACACACACACACACACACACACACACACACACCAGGTTTGATATTTTAAATCTACTTCCGGATAGAAAGCAGACCCAAGACATCCACATCAAGGACTATAACCTCTGGACACTGTGTGTCTAATCATCTACATAAGCCAGAGCTCCCAGAGTTAGAATTGAAACTATCCAGTTTATACTAGACAGTACTTAAAGAAGCAGCTTATATTAGCATTTGGTACAGTCAGTGTGGTTAGCATTACTAGTAAGCTTCAGTATGTTTCCGTGTAAGTAGACTTCTACTGCAACTGTAAGATTTCTGCTGCCATTTCCTAATCCAGTATGGTCTGGCCAGAGTTTGTGCTTGATATTGATTATTTATTGTTATGATTATAACATATTTAATTGCATTTTTTATTTATTTAAAATAACATTCAATCCGAAAAAGTTGAACTGAGACCTATATATAAAAAAATAAAATGAAACGTTTGCAATTAAAATACGAATAGTACCTACGTAATATGCACAGTCTCACTTCCTTCTGCACCACATGGATCTGAAATGATCACCCATTTGTGCGTAATCTAATAGTGGTATTGCTGCAAAGGTTATGGTCAAGAAGTTTTGAATTCTTGATGGCTTCACATGACTTCTCATGGGGGTTTAAATGTTGTTCTGGAGGCTAAATCTGCGCTCCGCTGCCACACTGGAGACTGGAATTAAGTGCTGCTTCAGCCAAAGTTTTGAAATCAGGGAACATTTCTTCAGTTTAAGTGATCAGAAGTCGGAAAGACTCTCTGAACAAGCCGAACAAAGCAATGCTATGCTTCAGAGGCAGGAAATCCTGCAGCGTGCACCAGTGGTTGGCACAACACCGGGCTATTGGGCGTGACGCGCTCCAAAGCCTCAGTAACTCTTCAATGCGCTGTCAGCTCCCGGTTAGCGAGATGCATTGAGTACGGTGTCCACATCTGAGATGATGTTCAGAGGCTCTCATGGGAATCTTAGTTTTGATTTATGTAGTTACCTATACACCATGCGTAAAACTGAAAAGGTCTGTGCATTTGCATCAAGTGGTCAGAGGTGTGAATACTAATCTGTCAAAAATGATGGCCGGCCATCAATTTCGTCCGCCACCAGTGGGGGAAAAAACAGTCAAATACCTAAAATATTCAGTTAACTCGACCCCTGGGTCTGACAGATTAAACTGGACTCTTCTAAAAGATAGAACAGAACAACTGCCTTCATAGTTTCAGCTCCCTGTTATCTGTTGCATCTCTTAAGAATTCTTATTCTTATAATACGTGTATGTGATTTTTGTGTGCATCAGCTGATGGAGTCTGATCATGGATGAGGAGCTCGACCCCGACGAAGGAAATGCAAACTCCGTCTTGGCTCAGGAATTCTCGGAGCTGCTCGACATCCTTCGCTCTCAGTCGCACTCAGTCATAATGCAACTTGGCCAAACGTTGCCGAGTGATGCAGTGTGGCTGAAGAGCCAAGCAACCGCCGATTCTGCTGCAGCATCAGACCACATTAAAGCCATGCTGGAGTACTTCAGACACGCCAGCACTGCAGAGTGCTGCAAGTTCCTTGAGAGGTTTTGTCTTCTGTGTGAAGACATCCCCATGCATCTGGAGTCAAAGCTCATGTCTGTTGCAGGATATGCATGCAGTGAGTATGAAATAGTGGTGTACAATAATTGTTTTGGGATGAAAAGGCTATCCTTTTCCAATTTGGAGAGTTAGTGGAGTGTTTAAATATTGTTGGCTGAATGGTTAACATCTTTATTGAACTCAGCTCTTTCCTCCTAATTCCAGTTTTAGTAGAAGAAGAAAACAGAAACAGTTTGCAAAAGAAACAGTAGATAAAACCCCGCATGGTCAAAGAAGTGCTGCATTGCTTCATGCTTTCTTAGATACGGAAGTCTTTGAGTTTTTCTTGTTTGAGCAAGCTGATTAAGGTGTGGCAAGAGAACCTGGAAACTTGCCTGTCTTTTATAATGCCGAGCTTTGACAGACCTACAGTATCAAATTTTTAATATAACACATTATCTCCCTCAGTGTGCTTCTCTTTTGGAATATGTGGGTTCTTATTGTGCTTTTCCTTTTGTTTTGATTTAAAAAACTTCACGATGTTCAGAATGTTGAAGGTTGAACCTCAAGTCGGGGAACAAGTTTCACCGTCACTTTTCGAGGTGCGGAGACAGAGCCAAAGCGCAGACATCCGCACATGAGAGGCATTATTGAGAATCTTTATTCAAAAAACTCAGGAACAGGGAAAAAAACAGAACATGGAACTGAGAGGACCTAGATGAGAAACAGGGCATGAAAACAGAGAATCTGGTGCTTAACAGCGAAAAACAAGGAGCTTTCTTTCATGGGTGGCAGATCAGGTGGAACAGATGGGGATGATGAGACAGTGCAGGTGCATGACATGAGCATAGAATACTGTTGAGCGTAAATACAGTGAAACAGGAGACAGGCTAACATGAAAGAAACTAAAGAGAACTTAATATACCAGAGAAAGGCCAGCACTAATCTAAGAAAACTAAATGGAAACACACAAAAAGCAAAATACAAGAAACTAAGAAACCAAATACAAAGGGAAAAAAAACTAATATGGCAAGATCTTCTGAGCAATATTTTATACAGGGGACTGGACACAATATTGCAAGACCTGAGCTGAAATAAAAACAATTGATTCGCAGGTGTTTTAGTATAGTATACTAAAACATTATTATAGTATTACGTCAGTGATATCTTTGGCTGCATTTCTTAGCATATCTTAGCAGTAGGTAAATCGATTTTATCCATTAATTTGAATTTGCAGTTTAAAAGGATTTATTTTTGGGAAAATCACCCCCCCACCCCCCACCTGCTCTCTTGGGCTTCCGTAGTTTGGAGCAAGGTCAGCCAGTCCGTGTCTCGCAACGCGTAGACGTCAAAATGGCAACTAGCAAAGAGGAGCTTGTTCCCAAAGAGGGGACAGTTTCTTCAATTATACGGAACTGGTTCCGTTATGCGACTTCAGACTTGGAGCAACAAACATCACAGTGCAAAATCTGCTGTTGCTACCAAAGGTGGGAGTACGAAGAATTTGTTTCAACACCTGAAACAGAGGCACTCCGTAGCAAGCAGCAGCTCACAAAACAACGGCAAAAGACAAGCCACCATAGGAGAATCATTTTCACACTGTGTCCCTTATGATAAGACGGGTGTCCGGTGGAAAGCAATCACAGATGGCATCACAGTTATATTGCCAAAGATACGGTGCCTGTTTATACAGTGGAAAAGCCCGGCTTTATTTACCTACTGAAAACTTTGGACACCAGGTTTGTGCAACCAACTTTGCACACAACTTTGAATTCAGGTATACTCCCAAAGGAGATATTAAAATAAGAGTTTCAAAAAATAGATTGTCATTTTTTATTTCTGTTTAAGGAAGTAAAGGGAGAAAGAAAAAAATCGATTAAAATCGGAAATCGGATTTGGTGTGAAAAAATCTGAGATGTTATTTTTAGGCCATATCGCCCAGCCCTACTTAGCAGCCTTCATGAGTCAGCACCTTGTACCATCATTCAAGTAGCAAACAAAAACCTTTACGTGTGTGGATGCCCTTATCAAATAGAATAGAACAGAATAGAAATGTGTCATTATCCCTCGGTGGGGGAATTCAGGTGTACCAACAACAATTCGTCAGGCAAGTCGAAGCATGCAGATTCAAACTATGGTAAAAATCTAAAAACAGAAAGTAAGATTATGAGTTTTTACAGTAAGGGCAAATGTTCAGGCCAAGGAAAAAAAACATACTGTGCAATTATTAAAAATAGCATACTCAGATTCAAAGAAACAGGGAGCTGAGTAGAATGATTAAAACAGTGTACAAATGTGCAGGTATATGGAAAAATGGAAAATACCTCACAAATTACAGCCGGTATCTAAACATTTCTTGAGTTTTCCTGGGAGCCGTGATGGTTCAGTTGCTGAGAGGAAGAACCTGCAAGAACTCTCCTTTGTGCACTTAGGATGGAATACCTCCTGATTATGGTTCACACAACACCAGAACCATTTGTTGAGTTTACTCATGAAAGCTGTGCAGCTGCTTGCCTTACTGTTTTAAGTTTTTTCAACTTTAATTTTTTAGAGTGTATTGGTTCCAACATTGGGCCACTGCTACATCTTTAAGCATCATATTACTAGGTCAGTGTATCCCCATAAAGCTGCCAGTGCTGTCCATGGGACATTCTGTCTGTTTCCTTGTAATGCTAACATTTATGTCCTCTGGTGCCCCTTTGCTAAGCTACATGCAAAAAAAAAAAAAAAAAAATGTTAAGGTTCTATTTGACAATAATTTCACATTGGAACAACAGATTAGCTCAGTTGTTCAGCAGTCTTTTTTCAAACTGAGGCTTTTATCCATGCTTTTCTTACATCCCAGCTGGACTATTGTAACTCTTTATATGTTGGAGTTAATCGGACCTGTCTTGCAAGACTACAGCTGTTTTAGAACGCTGCAGCTTGTCTTCTGACACAAACTAAAAGGCGCAAACATATTTTCCCGGTGCTTGCCTCTCTTCACTGGTTCCCTGTTCACTTCAGGTTTGATTTTTACATTTGATTGATTTATAAAGCCCTGAATGTACAGGCTCCTGGGTTTTTGTCTGACCTCTTGCAGCCTTATGTGCCCTCTAGAGCTCTTAGATCGAATGATCTTCTTTTAGCTGTACCAAGGTCCAGGCTGGTTCAGAGAGGTGATCGAGCCTTTGCAGTTGTAGCCCCTAAACTCTGGAATAATCTACCCCAACACATCAGACAGGCTCAAATTTTTAGTTTGTATTTTTGTTTCTGTTTTAATACTTCAGTACACCACTTTTGTCAACATTGCTTTTGTAATTAAATGCGCCTAGAAAAAAAATGAACTTGAAGTTTCCAGACGTATCTGCTTTGTGCACATGGACCTATTTACATCCCAATTTGACTTTTCTTTTTGGGAGCGACATTTCTAGAGCTTAATTGTTTTTGTCAAGAAGAGTGTTTTCATATTATCAATAAATAATTCTGAATCAATGATTTATTTTTTTATTCTGCTCCTTCTGCTTGTTCAGCTGATGCTTTGAAGAATCTACCCACAGAAACAGTATGTTTGGAAAATACAGGTAGCTGAATTTCTTTTTTTAATCATCAGTAGATTTGAGTGATGCCAAATGATGATCATAACTAAGTCTTTTCTTTTTCCAGTTTAAAAACAGGATCAATTTGTAAAACAAAAGTCAAATGATTAAAGTTCCCAAACTGACAAAGCAACAGAAATGAAACTAAACTTGATCTGTATTTGTTTAATCAGACAGAAACCTAGTACTATTGATTTTTTCATGGCTTAAATTTGTTTTTTTCCTAATAAATTGAACATTTAAATTTGAATTCCTACGTTCTATATATTGCAGGCTTCCTGCAAAAGAATCCTTAACATCTTTTTTAAATTCAGCTCTGAACTATATGTCAGTCAAACAGGTCTGTTTAGTAAGTTTTGCAGATTGGATGAAGTTTCATATTACTGAACTCACACCAATTAAAATCTAGAACAAATGAAAATGAAAGTAGAGGTTTGTTTTGAACAGAGCTGCAAGTATTCAGGATGTTTAAAAACTTTTGTTTTCTGTCAGGGATTCCCCCGTTTTTCCTTTCATTTATTTCAAGATGATTTAAAACCTTAAAGTAACGACTACGGGATACAATTCCAAATTATTCTGGCACTCGCAGACCTTTTGCTACTGTTATAGCAATCTGCTTTGAAGTATTTTTAAGCATTTTCATCCAGGATGCAATCTTTTGTGTTCCTCTGCATTGTAGATGCTACTTCCAGTGTGACGGATCAGCTGCCGTTAACGCCGCCTGGAGCGGAGCGACCCTCCAAACGCCCCCGGATTGGTACAACATGCATATAAGATTTATGCTACATTTACATTCAATTACTAACCTGAGAAGAAGTTGTTACTTTATGGCAGTGGTTCTCAATTATTTTCTGTCATTCCCCCTTTAGGGAACATACATTTCTTCACCCCCCCCCGAATTGAAATACTATTCAGAAAGATATTTAATCATTTTTCTGTACAAACCTCAGGCACTGGCATTCTGCATAGAATCTCCTGATTATTGAAAAAGATAAATTAAGTGAACTGGAGCAACTTCAATTTTAAGTTGTTGCAGCTAATTTTATTGTTTTAAGTCTATTTCTCCATTTCCAAGTTCAGTTCATTAACTCAAATGGTAACATTTAAGCAAGACTGCTCAGTCTGTGATTATCAGAAGAGAAAAGGTAAAAATGATTCTCTGGGATGTCTCTGGGAAAAGTAACATTCAAAACTTTTTAAAACTGTAAACACTGGTTACTCTTATTCTTTTTCATATATATATATATATATATATATATATATATATATATATATATATATATATATATATATATATATATATATATATTTCTATAATCATAGGTTGCACACATTTAGCATCAGCAAAAGGCTTTATGAATTTGGCCTTCAATTGTTTTCGCTCAGATTAAAAGGTTAGTTTGGATTTTTTAACCAGGGTTTGGACCAGTCAGTATCATATGTTACACTAACCATTAGCAACCGTTTAAAATGTCCGTACATTAATTCTATCTGCAGATTACTGGGAGCAGTACAAGAGTGAAGTGGCAGGTTTACTGCAGAGAAAGTGGAAGCGACTGTCGGAAGGCCTGGTGAAGGACGTGCAGCCGGACAAAATCTGGGTCAGCATAAGAACTGCAAACAGAGTCAGGGACAGACCCGATCAGACCCCAAGCTCTGCAGAAAGAGGCGGCAGAACATCAGGTCAGGATTGGCTTCCTGTTTCTTTTAGTTTCTTTTAAGCCTATAAATGAAAAAAGAGAATATTAAACATGATTGTGGAAGGAAGACATAAGAGTGTGAGAAAGTACAAAATGAAATGAATCCCTCAAACCTTTACCCCCAAAATCAGAGCCTGATGGTGATTATGGGTGGCCAGAGTCCAGACTGACCTTGGAGAGCTTTCTGCAGGGATGTGCAGGAAAAGTGACAGTTCTTGCTGGCCAAGCTGGATCAGGAAAAACTCTGCTAATGTCCTCTCTTGGGCAGCAGTGGACTGAAGGATTAGTAAGTTCCCTTTTCTCTTTCCAGTCACTATACCTGACTTATGTGCATTTAAAATCCATCTGAAATATTGAGCTGGTGGAAAAGCGATACTGAATAGAGGACAAGAAAAAGTAAAATATTAAAAAAAATATTTGCAGGAATTAAAAAGCAAGAATTTAGTTGTTTCATTTGTGGATTCTTTGTGAAACCAACCAATAATCCAACCCCATGCCCTGCAGGGGGAATGACAGAGAAAATAAAATACATTGCAAAAGGTTGCCTAACCTGCACTAGTGGAAAGTACCTGATAGAAATTTCTCACACGCAAATTTGCATATGACCACATACCTGCAGTTTATTTGTTTATATGCTGCAGACTTTAGAAAAGTAAAAGTAAAACTAAATTGAAATCTCCAGCTCAGTTTGCGTAGCTGTTATTTTCAGGGTACTTTTTAAATTCTAAATAGGTTTAGAGGATGCTGCAGGTTTGTGAAATTTAAAAAAGGGATCTAAATACAAAAATTATTGAAATCTTCTGAACTTTATGACGTCTTAAAGCAAAGGGAAATACGCAGCTTGACTCAGATTTTTATTTATAGCTCGTCTCAGAAGCAATGACGTGACACAAATGGCCTTACAAGCCAAGATATGAATATAGAAAAGACAAGTAGGAGCATGCTAAAATGACTGGTTTGTAAATGATTGTTGAATCAAACATGCTCTTTGAAAAGGCAACATTTGAACTAAGCAAAAAATCAAACAAAAACACGCACAAATACCCCCACATGACCTGGATCCTGTTCCAGATCAAAAAACAAATTCCAGTAAAATACTAAAACTCAGTCACACTGTTACATATCTGCATGTCATTTCAATGGAGAGAGAAATCATGATTACACAGCTGAATATTGCTCTGGCATCGGAATATTTTTGCGTTTGACTCTGCTGTGTAAACAATCTGATCACCAGATAATCTGGCTGACGTGGAGTTTTTGGACATGTTGACATGCGGTCACACACAATTCATACAGCAATTCCGCACTAAATCACTAAAGAAATGATGTGATTTAAATAACTCAATAAATACCCATTAATAATATTTTTTTAATCCCATGCTATGGTATGGTGTCAGCACTAATGATGACTTTAGGACACGCCTAAAATATTGAAATCAAATGCCAAGGTGGTCAGTTGATTCTCAAATATGAATAAATGAATAAAATGAGACGGTAACATCCCAGCAAAAGTAAACAACCTATCATAATGCAATACAACACTAAAACTCACACCCTTGATCCCAATGCACATGCACTATTCAGAGTGGGAATGCTGTAAAAGTGGAACACATACTTCTAGATATTTATTTTTCTTATGCTAGACCCACATGACACACATTTTTTGACATCTTAATGTAGGAAACATTGTGACCACAGCTTAACTTGTGGAGTACTGGGCAGCATGATCTTAACAGCAAGATAAAGCAATGCCTTTTATGCACATATATGCAATAAGAATAAGTCTACATTTATTGTTATTTCAAAGATTTATACAATAAATCTATTAGGCACATGCTAAAACTTTGGTTGCTACAGGTATTTGGATACTAGGATTGTAACAGTACATGTATTCGTATTCTGATTTTTCAGTCCGTTCGGTAGCCACGTGTAGTGAATCAAACCAGCTGTTTTTGTACCTTAACACATGCAGAATGTTTATGCGTGGAACTCAGAGAGCAGTGCAACGTTCTGAAGTGCAACTTTAAAAAGTGACACCAAGTATACCACAAGTAGGGATTTAGGAAAAAGCATTCTACTCTTATGACTCCTCTTCAATTAATGACGTAAATATACAAAGCCAAAGATCGAAAAGAAAACACTGTGTGCATTTTTTCGATCTGTCTAAAGCCTTCAATACAGTTAACCATTCGATCCTAGGGTGCGCAATTTATTACTACTATGGATTACAAGTTATTTAACAGATCAGTACTAAACTGTTAGCTATAACTGATTTGAATCTAATCTTCTTCTTCTCAAAAGTGATTTACCCCAAGATACCATTTTTGTGCCCACTGTTGTTTCTGTTATATGTCAATGACCTTCCTAATGTTTCTGCCAAACTCTCCAAAATCTTGTTTCCGGATGATACAAGTGTGCTTTATTCTCATAAACACACAAACATTATTATTATAAATGTGGTTAATGAAGAAATTGAAAAATTATCTACTTGGTTTAAGGCTGGCACTATAACAACCTCTGTGTTGCGGATACCTGGTTTCCCCGGAAACCTATCCATCACTGGACATGGCTCAGCCCAGATGGCAGAACCAGGACCACATCCTTATCTCTCGACACTGGAAATCGTCTGTCACCATCTGCCGTGTATACAGAAGAGCAGAGCTCGGTAACACAGACCATCGGTTGCTGGTGGCCCAAGCTCAAGCTGCGAGCCAACCAGCATACCAAGACTCAGCCCCGCCTGGACTCTTCGCGACTCGATGTTCCCAAGATCGCCACAGAATTCAGCCGTGCCATCCGCAGCACCCTCGATAACCTGGCTCCTGACAGAGTGAACGACTGGCTGACCTTCAAGGACAGTGTCACCCAGTCAGCTCGCGATGTCCTCTGTTGCTCTCGATCTCCCCCGAAAAAGCCATGGATATTGGAGGAGACACTCGAGATCATAGAGCGGTGACGTGAGGCCTTGCTCCGCGGCAATCTTACGGAGTATTGGCGCTTGAATCACCAGCGCAACGTGGCGATAGCCGAGGATAGGGAGGAGTTCTGGCGAGCGGAGGCCCAACACCTAGGGTCCGCAGCCATCAACAACAACATGAGCCGTGTCTTCGATCAGTTGCGGCAAGCCCGGAACGGCCCACGCATTGAGACAGCCCTGGTGAAAGACTCGGCTGGCAATCTCATAACAACGGAGGCAGACTGCCTGGAACGCTGGAAAGAGACCTTCAGCCTCCTGCTGCAGCACGGAACCAACCCGGCCGGCCCCACCATTTTCGCGCCCGCCAACGCTGCAGCTCCCTGCAACGCCTGTCGCACGGACCACATAACACCTGAAGAAGTCAGAGCAGCTCTGAAAAAACGTAACAGGAAAGCCCTTGGCATCTCCACAATCACCGCCGAGATGTTGAAATCAGGCGGTGATGGCATTTTCGAGTGGCTTGCCCACATATTCAATCTGGCGTGGGAAACAGAGAGCCTTCCCAATGACTGGACCAGAGGGGTCATTTTACCCTTCTGGAAACACAAAGGGGACAGGCTAGTCTGCAGCAACCATAGAGACATCCCACCTATCTCAATCCCCGGCAAGCTCTTTACCAGGATCCTACTCACTCGGGCTCTGCCAGCCATCAGGAGCAGACGCCACCCCCAGCAGGCTGGCTTCATTCCCTACCGCTCCACTATAGACCACATCTCCGCCATTCATCTAATGATAGAGAAGACCTATGAATTCCGTAAAGGCCGACACCTCTTCATCGGGTTCATAGATCTGAAGGATGCTTTTGACACCATCTGCCACACCTCACTGTGGTGTATCCTACAAGCCCTTGGAGCTCCACCCAAGATCGTTGCCCTGTTCAAACTTTTTCACAGCAACGCATAAAGCTGCGCTCGCATACACGGCGAAGACTCTGACTGGTTTTTCATCTCCAGTGGCGTTCGACAGGGCTGCGTGGCTGCTCCTGACCTCTTTAACTGCCTCATCGACTATCTGATGTGCAGGGTTTGCGAACGGGTCCCCGGAGTGTCCTTCGGCAGCTACCACCTGATCGACCTGGAGTACGCCGATGACACCATCTTGCTCAGCACATCTTACAGCAAGCTGAGTGATGCTCTGGGCATATATATTGAAGAGGCAGAGAAGCTCGGCCTCCAAGTGACCTGGACTAAAACCAAGTTCATGCACGTCGGGGATGGACCAGATCCACCTCCAATATGCCTTGGTAATGACATCGTAGAGCCCGTCAAGAACTTTGTGTACCTGGGCTCCCTAGTAACAGACAATGGAGACCTAAAACCAGAGATCAACTGCAGAAGAGCCCTGGCTGCAGTCTCTCTGGAAAGCACTCTGGCGGCACCAGACCATCTCACGCACGACGAAGCTTCGTATTTACAACTCTGCCGTACTCTCCATCCTGCTCTCCGGCTCGGAGACCTGGCCCTTAAACACGACTCTGGCTGCAAGAATTGATGGCTTCGATAGCAGGGCTCTGAGAACCATCGAAAACATCAGGTGGCCCCAGCGTGTCTCCACCCGAGTGCTAAGAGATCACACGTGACAGCCCAGAGCATCCTGCCTGGCAGCACAATGCAGAATCCGCTGGCTCGGCCATGTTCTCCACCTCCTTTTGGACCATCCGACCAGAGCCATCCTGCAGTTTGACCCGAGGGTCGCAGGCTGGAGACGACCACGAGGCAAACCCCGCAGACAATGGCTTGATGTCATTGTGGGCAACCTCCAACAATTCGGAGTTGCCGTGGCAAATGCAGAGCAGCTGGTACAAGACCGCCAGTGCAGGAAATATCTGGTTCACCTGGCAGGCTCAACGCACTGGAGCGGGACGATACCCGACCCCTCACACGAGCCGTGATGATGATGGTTTAAGGCTAAAAAATTATCACTTGACATTAAGAAAACAGGCTTCATATTAGTTGGTTCACCATCGGGGAGTCTTGACTTGTTAATGGAAATTCAAACTTATAACATCTCCATTAGAAATGTAAGTTCAGTTCGTTTCCTTGGTGTTTTGGTGGATAGTTCAGTATCCTGGAAGCCGCACCTTAGTTTTATAAGTATAAAGATATTAAAAGCCATGGGCATTTTTTGAAAGTCACACCATCTGATTAACACAACAATTGCGATTACGGTTGTATTATGTAAGTA
The DNA here is from genome assembly GCA_963556495.2 of Valencia hispanica. NCBI lineage: Eukaryota > Metazoa > Chordata > Actinopteri > Cyprinodontiformes > Valenciidae > Valencia > Valencia hispanica. The sequence goes on from OY747706.1 coordinate 5,734,656, forward strand.
TATATCAAAATGCTTATTCCTGTAATATTGTTTGGGCCAGTACCCATAAAACTCAACTTGAGCCCATTTTTTGTCTTCAGAAACTAGCTTTGAGATTAATATTCGTAGATCGTAGGCACCCTTCTCAACCCCTGTTTGCGAAGGAAGGTATGTCTGGTATGTCTGAAAATGTAGTGCTCTCAGCATTCAGAGTTGGTTCCTGCAGGATAGTAGTTCAACCTATTTGGTGATTGATTAATTTATTGAAGACTCATTAATGATGTTTTAATGAGTCTTGAACTGTTAGTCCAAGTTGGTCGAGTGACCATTATGTATGGAAAATAGAATGAGACAGTGGAATCAGGGTAAAACAGCTTACTCTGTCCTGATGCAGTAGTAGTGTAAGTTATACAGATCATGAATTTAAAATAAAATTTAAATAGTTATTAAAGGGATATTAATGTTCACCAAAATGGGAGTTTTACAGTTAATTAACTTATTACACAACATTTTACAGCGTTTCTTCACTAGCATAAGAATGTTTATGGTTCTTTTCCTCTGCAAACTGTTCCCTAATGGGAGGTTTTCACATCGTCATTCTTCTCGTATCATCCAGGGCCCTATCCCTTCATCCCACCTGCTTGTCTTGCTGGAGTTTCGTCAGCTCAACCTCCTGTCCTCCCCTCTTTCCTTGTCTGAGCTGCTGTTTCACCACTACCTCCCGACTGATGGGGACAACGATGCAAAGGTATCATAACAACTCAAAAAACATTTAACAAAAAGTACAAATATTAGTTTTAAGGTAGACTCCTAAATAGCAGATTGGATGTGTTTTAAAAATACATTTCATCCCAATTATCTTTGTTGAAACAGCAAGCCATTGTGGACTACCTTCTTTCCAATCCGGAGCAGAGCTGTTGGGTGCTGGATGGCTACGATGAGTTTCAGGAAAAACTAAAGAGACACAGTGTTCAGAATGGACCGTTGGACTCAGAAAAACCTCTGCCTGCCGCAGACCTAATCTCAGGGTTGGTGAGCCGTCGACTTCTTGCAGGGAGCACCGTGTTGGTCACTTGCCGAGTACGTGATATTGTAGATTTGGACGGTTTGTCTGACAAAGTGGGGCTGCTGCTGTCATGGGACCACCATGAAATCAAGGAGTATGTCAACAGCTTCTTTGGTGAAAAAGGTAAACATTATTTTCTTTCATACTGATGAAGTTGAGGTGGCATTGAACAGCTGATGAGGCATTTACTTCTAAGGCACTTTGAGAAATGAAGAGAGAAAATAGGAGTTGTCTGTGAGTTTGGTTTACAGCACCGAAGACAGGACAGTGACATCACCAATCAGGCTTTTCCTTTAGGGAGGCCATTTCATATTTTCTTTAAAGGTCCTACCTGCTGATTCCTAATTACTAGTGGGCGAAAAAAATCATAAAATTTGACAATACGTTTGCATGTCATTGAGTTAAATTAATGTTCTGTATCCCACAGATTAGTTATGTGACCATTTTGCACAAAGATCAATTTATCATTTACAGAAACAAATTATACAGAAAATCAATCCTCAGAACCAATTTGCTCAAGTCCAACCCCTCTCTTGTCATGAACAGACCAAAGTCCTGACAAAGGCCGTTAGGGACAGGGTAGTAGATCCGCACAAGGCTGGAATGGGCTCCAGGATTGTCAAGTGGAAACTTGGTGAGAAGGGGACTGCTGCTGGAGGAATTATTAGGAAATGGGTCAAAATAAAATAACTATCAGTGGCCCTAAATCTGGAGCTCCATGCACGGTCTTGGTTCATGAGAATGATGATGAGAAAGTTGAAGGATCCAACAGCTACATGGGAGGAGCTTATTAATGATCTGAAAGCAGCTGGTAACACACTAGACCATCATAGACCAATTTTTTGCATAGCATTGCTAGAGAAGGTCCATTTACAGTCTCTTTCTAGGCATCTCACAAAATGTCTAAACCAGTGCTCTCCAAAGTCAGTCCTCAAGAACTAGTACCCTGCATGTTTTAGTTCTTTCCCTGGTTCAACACACCTGACCCAAATAAGAAATCCTTAGCAGGCCTCTGCAGAACTCTGACATGCCGAGGAGGTAGTTGGAACATTTGAATCAGCTGTGTTGGAGCAGAGACGCATCTACAGCTGGCATCCCTTGAGAACTGGAGGTGGAAACATTAGATTTTGGGGCTGTAGTTGTGTTTGAAATACAAGGCGACTTCACCACATTGAGGGGTAATATACTGTACCATAAAATCTAGGATATGAAGACTATTTCAACCATTCCACTGTTCAGCTATTCTGCTACGCCACAACATATCGGCATTGACTTTTCATATTTCTAACTTTTATACTTTTTAAAATATCTCACTGTTTAAAATCAGATTAAAATAAATGGAGAACAGCTTTAAATGTTTCTACAATGTGGTGATTATTGAAACGTAGTTACTTCCACACACTTGCAGCTAGAAACACCATTCAAATTTGAAATAGATTAAATTTGTTTTTAGAAATGTTCTTATATTAATTTAAGCTTCTTCAATACAGTTCAGCAGACTGCCTTCACACTGAATTTTCACAGAAAATCCTAATTTTTCTAGTTTTGTTTGACTCGCTAGTCACCAATGAAAGCCGATCAAGGACAAACCGTACGATTCTGAACCCTGGCCGATAGATTGGTGCATCTGTAGAACTCACTTTTGTCCAATTTGAAATACCTCATCAGTTGTTAAATACCACCACATTAATATCTTGTTTTTTTCCCTTAATTTAAAAGCCAACCTTTAATACTACATGTCAGCAGCTTTTTTTGCAAGCTATAACACATGCCCCACTTTTAACATTACTGCTGTTTAACTTGTTAATGTCTTAATTCCATTTCATTAATCAGATGGAAATCTTGGAGCAGATGCAGCAGACGTTCTCTTCTCCAGTCGACACCTCCTAGCCATGTCCTCCCTCCCTGCCCTCTGCAACATCTGTTGCATCTTTCTGCAACATTTACTGCACCAACGCAGAGATGCAGAAGAGATGCGGATGCTGGAAGAAAAAGGATCTGAGGCAAATAAAAAACATTTAGAAAAAAGTGAAGGAGGTGAAGAGACACTACTGGATGTTACAAAAAGCAGCGCCAAGTTATCTAACATATTAGCACAAATCCCTGCAACCCAGACTCTGATCTACCTCGCTGCTGTTGCTGCATTTCTTCTCCAGCCCCCTCACAAAACAAGAGGAAATGACAGAGCAGATACCTCAGAATCTTCTCAGAGGTGAGAAGAAAACACAGCCACACATGCACCAAAACAAAATATAAGATATTTAGTTCAAATTCATACAAAACTACACTCAGTCTGTATCATTTTGTCAGTCATTTTAAACGAACATACCTCTTCTATGTTTCTTTGTGCAGTGCTGAGCTTGTATGGAACTCTCTAAGTCTTTGTACAGCTGAGCTGTGTGAGCTCAGTCGGCTGGCATGGAGAGGTTTGGTGGAGAGCAAGATTATCTTTTTGGAAGAAGACGTTCCACAGCATATTTTAAAGTTATCAATGAGCACAGGACTCTTCTCACAGGTCAGATGTGGTTGCACTTTTCCATGCTGTCAACATATTTGTGCTTGTTCAGGACTAAATGATGGGGGGCCTTGTTGCAGGTGCATTTCAATAAATTGGAAAATCATGAATAAGTGAAAATAATTCAGTAACCCAATACAAAAAGGAAAACTCATATAGACTCATTAAACACAGAGGGTGATGTATTTGGCTTACTGAAATGTATGCACTATACAGTATGTGCTCTGAATACTCTGTCTAGGCTCCTTTTGCATGAATTCATGCATCCGTGGGTTATGGCGTGGACACGACCTGTCGGCGGCTCTGCTGAGATGATCAGGAAGCCAAAGTTGCTTTAGGGCAGCAGTTTTCCTGAGCAGTCAAGCATGGTGAAAACCTTTGATCATGCTGGCTGTGTGGGTTGGTACCGACTCTTGCTGACAGATGAAATAAACATCTCCATAATGAACAGATAAAATCAGAATCATTCAGACATAAAGTATAAATATACAAAGAATTAAGGGCTCTAAGATTTCCTGGAAGTATGCTGCTATCACTTTGGACTTGATAGAACCCAGTAGATCTCCGCCAGCAGATGACAGGACTTTAAACCACTGAGCAACAGACCAGTCCTTACCGTTCAGGATTGGCTTAAAACAAGAAACGTTACAGTTGAAGCTCATGCCCTGGATTTGTCTGTTTGTAGAAGCTCTTGAAAAATGTCTGACTCGAGCAACAGGCCACACTTTGTGAATCTCCCTTAAACTCTTGAATGGGCCTTGCTTCACAATCCTCGTAAGTCTGCTCTTATCCCTGATGCTTTTGCAGGGTTTTTCTACCACACTTTTTCCTTCCACTCAGCTTTCCATTTATATGCTTTGATACAGCCAGTTTCTTGACAGTGACTGTAGCTTAGCTACCTTGTAGAGGGTGTCAGTGACTGTCTGTTGTACAACTTTCAAGTCAGAAGTATTCCCAATGATTTTATGGATTATAACATAACATTCATTTATGGAAAAATAATTGATTTACTTATTGGTGTAATGTAACGTTTAGAGTTTCTGAAACATGTAAATTTCTTACTTGGACCAGGCAAGGTATAAGCCAAATTGAACGCTGCCTGGGCCCCCTACTGGCCTTGGGGACACTAGTGATGTGTTGGTCGTGAACAAAACAGCTCTCTGAAGTGGCCGATCGGAGCTGGCTCCTCTCTGGGAACCGGACCGGAGCCACTTTTTTGTTGGTTTTTGATGACACGCAACGGTGTGTCATCTTCCTGTCAGGTGGAGCTCAGACGTCGTGACGGAGGTCTCGTCAACGCTTTCTGCTTCCTTCATCTCACGGTGCAGGAGTTTCTGGCTGCACTCAGGATCATGACAAGCAGTGATGTTAGTGATGCAGACCTGAAGAAGAGGTAAGAAATGAATGTGTTCACATTTTGGCGTTAATGGACCTGCTCTGATCTTCGTTCTGATGGAGAAACTGAGAAACGGTTTTCTTTATCTTTTTGTCATCATAACAGTCAGATACCTTCTCTGTTTGCTCCCTCAGATTCAGTCTGAAAACTCGTTGGACGACAAAATCCAACCAGAAGACGGTGTTCACTGATTCCCTCTACCTGTACGTCTGTGGTCTGGCCTCGTCAGACTGCACTCCAGCTCTGGTGCTTGTAGCCAAGGCAGCGGGGTTTAGAGGAGCTCAAAACTGGGTCCAGAAGCGCCAAGACCTCGTTCTAAAATTACTGAAAGCTCTGTGTCGCAGCGCCGCTCTGACTGGACCAAAGGTGATTGAAAAAGCCAAAACCTGGTTTATGAAATTCCTATTTTCATTCTTTCTCCTGAACTTCCTGTTCTTTTGTTCTGGCAGATTTTGCAGCTTTGTCACTATGTTCAGGAGAGCCAGAACCAACAACTGGCTCAGCAGGTGGTGAGTGTGCGACCCACCCTGGAGCTGAGAAACTTCTGGCTGCTACCCACTGACATCGATGCTCTGGTGTTTGTGGTTAACTCAGCTGACAACGAAGGTGTCGGTTTGGACTTTGGTGCCTGCTCGATGGAGCTGGAGTGTTTGGACGCCCTGTCCAGGTGTCGGTACATTCATTACCTCAGGTGGGAGCAAAACACATCAGCAGTGTTGGGACTTACCCTGAAAATTACATTTTAGGTCAGTTCTCCTTAAATTAAACTAAAATAATTCATGCTCAGAGGCCACCAACTACAGATTATGAACATGGAGTAGTTCTGTTATTTGTTAATTTTTCATTAGGAATAATCTTCTATACAAAAAAAGTATAAATGTTGGAAGGCAACATAAAAAAACAGTGATTGTAAGAGAACTGGATAAAAGATCCACTTATTAAGATGTAAAGGTGCAACACAACATCCTTGCTGTTTTTTGACAATAGATGCTGCTAAAAGGGTCAGAATGAAGAAATATCCGAATAAAAACAGGATTTAACAGATATGATTGTAACAGCCTGACTACATAGCACACAACAAACCAAGAGATAAAAACAAATACGTAACTAATGAAATTACACTTTTCTGCATAAAAACTCTAAAAATTTTCATGACTTTATTTTAGCTCACAGCAGCCGCTCAGTCCCATATATACTGTTATTTATAGTTGCCACAATAAGAGGTGCTCAGTTAAAATTTAACTGGTGAAAAAAGTGTGCTTCATTACAATTAGAGCTATTTAAGTCTCTGATGGGATCTATAAGGATCACAGTCAACAATAAACTCTTATATGCATCAAGACTCAAGACCATTAAGTGTTTTAGAGACCATCAACATTTTAAACGTGATTCTTGATTTAAGAAGTAGTGTGACATAAATTATTTTACGGGTGTTATTGGGGACTCATTTCGTACGAGCTGCAGATGTCTGATGCATTAACCTTTTACAGAGACCAATAATAATCTAACCTACCAAAAAAACCAAAATATTTCTGTGTCGATGTTTAGTAGCGTTTGGATCTCTAATGCTGCATTCTGGGACTAGAATACTCACATGACTTTTGTTTTATCAGCATTAAATTCAGGAGTAAATTCCTACTTCAAAATCAGCGTAAATATCATTCTAATGCTTCTTGGGTATCTTCTTGGGTATGTTCAGAAAGAAACTGACCCAAGAACGGAGCCTTGAGGATCCCACATGTATTTTTATTTGCTTTGATGAATAATTACCAAACGGCTGTTATCTGAAGCAGTTCAGCATTGTATCTGAAAATCTTTCTCACTTTTACAGTCAGTATGCTATAATCAACTGCGTTGAACTTTGCACTGAGATTCAGTCATTGCATTTACATGCGCATCGAGATTGAGCTATGGCAATAATCGAGCTGATACCTTAACCAAAATGGGAGCCTTTATTCCAGTTTACATGTCAATGAGTAAATCTAATTATTGAATGAAGAGCGTTAGACTCCTCGATGGTTGGTGGCGACATGATGCACCTTTTCGTGTTGGCATACTTCCAGTTGGCCTATAGCGTCACACAAATAGTGAACAAATGCTGGCAGCAGGGAAGCAGACAGAGTAAAAGCAGGTAGATGTTAAAACAAAAGTGACCCAAGAATGAAGCCGTGAGGTATCCCACATGTATCTTTAATTGCTTTGATTAATAATTACCAATGACTGATCTTTGAACCAGTTTAGCATTGTTCCAGACAATCCTGCCCACTTTAACAGTCTATTAATCAGTATGCTATCATCTACTGCATTGAACGTAGCACTGACTAAAGAGGAGTTCTAGTTAACTGCTAAAGGAACAACAGCATTACCTTTGTGATTTTTAAGAAGATAACTTCTTTGTTTTACTTAGCTGCCACCTGTTAAATTTTGGTTTGATTTGCTTCATAGGAGAACAGGCCCTCACACAGTGTATGCAGCTACATTTAGATTAAATATTCTGCTATAATTGCTCTTACTACTCATTCTGACCCTCAGTTGTAAAACAATAAAGCCTGAATGCATTTACAACTCTTTATGGCACTTGATCTAAGCTAAAAGAACAATACAATAGTGGATGATATGGCAGCAGTTTGGTACATAAAGTCTTGCATTACCTTCAAACCAAAAAACTAATAGAAAAAATGTGTTTCCTTTATTTTGAACTTGGTATGATAGAGATGTTCGCCATAACGCCTGCATATGACGCTTCAACACAGAACATGCTAACTCCACCTAGAAAAGGTTGTCCTTGGAGAAATCAAACTCTCTACAGAACCAGCTTGAACATGCTGTTCCACACAAGGTTTTGTGGATTTAAATAGCAGAAATCAAACATCCTGACATACTGCATGTAGAGCCATGCTCAGTGAGATGTTATCACAAAGGGAAGTAAATCTTGGATAAGTAATGATTGCCGACTTCCTGCAGGCTGGATCTAGAGTTTATACCTCTAAGACTGACTTCATATCCTAATGTTATAAAAGCCTCTAACACAACACAAGTACACTATCACATTGTTTATTATATATTTTATTATGATACTTTCAAACTTAAAAAAAATTTTTTTTTTTGCAGTTTTCGCAGCCGCAAGTATGGTGATAAGTTTGCAGAGAAGCTCTCTTCCGTTCTACCTCGATTCACAGCGCTGAGAAAACTAGAGTAGGGTCCAGGTTTTTGGTTCATAAAACATCAAACATGAATTTGAAGCAATCTTCTCTTCTCAGATTTGATCTGTTTCTTCACTAGGTTTTGTGGTGCCAGTCTGACTGCTGCAGGGGCTGCAAGTTTGGCCTCTGGTCTGCAGAACTGCCCCAGCATCACTGAGCTCAAGTATGTTTCCTGTGTATGAGATAAATGATCCCATATTAGAGCTAAATGTGGATGACAGATGATAAAAGCTCCTCAGAAATGACGCAGTGTAGGTTTAAATGTTGCTTCCCTTTTTTTGCTTCAGTTTTAGTGACAATAATCTACAAAATGAAGGAGTCAGACACATTGCTGACGTTCTTGCCAAACTACAAAACTTGGTCTCTGTAAAGTATGTCTACACTGCTTATAAACCTTTAATTTGATAAAATAACAGTAGCAGGCTTCAGGTCTTTTGTTGCATTCATGTACGTGTGTGTGCGTGTGTGTGTGTGTGTGCAGGCTTGGACGAAACAATACTTCTTTGGAAGCAGCAGAGTGTCTTGTTGGATATGTCTCTTCTTGTTTCAACATCCAGCATGTTCATGCAGAGTAAGACAACACTCACACATACACGGAGTTGGTAAAATAACAGAAGGTATTGCTTTTGCATTTTGTTTCCGTGATCAAACAGTACTTTCACAATCTAGGTCAAATTATTGCAGAAATTAATCAACAGCATGTTGACTGTCATTCATTATTTTATTTGTTGCTATTTTTCACCGGGTCTTTTTTAAGAACCCTAAGAAAGCAATTAGTCAGCTGAACAGAGTTTTGTCTCCATCCTTGCAGTGCGATCACAGAGCTGACGCTGACTTTTTCTAAAAAGTCGGATTCAAACAGGTGAATATCATAATCGGGTAAAGCAAATAAAACAAAAAAAAATGTCTAACCTTTTTTATGTTTTCCTGTTCGCAGCCATAAAATTAAGCCAGAGCCAACAGTGAGGTATGATATTACTACGCTGTCATATATTTACCATTTTATAAACCCTGCCTGCTTTTCCAGCTTCCTTTTGGGACATCTCTCTAGAAAGACAGTGCCTGATGCCCTAAAGGGTTGTGCAGCTTTTACACTCACAAAACGATGAACAAATAAGTCAAGTTTATTTGTATAGCACATTTCAGCACCAAGGCCGTTCAAAATGCTTTACATGATAAAAACATAACACAATGAGCAAACAAAAAAAGGACATTACAATTACAAAATAAAGAGAGGTAGTGAAAAACTGCAATCCAGATTATAATTAATGTTCCAGTGATTATTGATCAAAGGCAGCTCTAAACAGATGGTTTTTAGCCTTGATATGAATGAACTCAGGGTTTCAGCATTTTTGCAGTTTTCTGGAAGTTTGCTCCAGATTAGAGGAGCATAAAAAACTGAAAGCTGCTTCTCTATGTTTGGTTCTGATTCTGAGCATGCTGAGTAGACTGGAATCAGAAGACCTGAGTGGTCTGGAAGGTTGATACAACGACAACAGATCTTTAGCCCAGTTTGTGCATCCGTCTATTTCATAAGGTTTGGACCTCAAAGTGAGCCGTGAAACAAATGTATTTCTTATTAAACATATTTTACGTCCATAAAAACGAGACAGGAGGCCACAGAAGGCATAATTCATTCTCTCTGCGAGTGAAGAGTGTTGCACATTGTTGTAAAAATGTAAATGTTATCAAAAGAGCATAAACGCCTCTATTTACTCTTTATCATTACAATATAAAATTGTATGTTGCTTTACATTCAGAGGTTGATAAATGTCCCTGAGGACTGCCTCTGTACTTTATACATTCTTACCTGAAGCTTACTTTGAATTATTTTGGATTTCCTTCCAACACGTTTTACCTGTTTACCTAAAAAAATATCCGCTGCCCATTATATGGCCTGTTTCATCGTTAGCATTATTTGTCTTGTGAATGAAAAATCTAGAACAGAGAGCAGTTTCAGTGAATGAGATTTTAGCCATTTATTTGGTATGGAAACACAGAAAAGCAGCTTTGTACTTGGCTACAATCCCAAAGCTGTATTTTTATTATATTCTGAATATTTGTTTACCAGATTGTTGAATCAGAAGTGGAACAAGTCTGACATGCTAAACCTCGCCAAGTCGCTGGCTTCCTGTCCTTCCCTGTCTGTGCTGGAGTAAGTAACCTCTAACAGACCGGTGCTTTTTTAGAAAAAGTATAGTCTAAGCATATATGTGTGTAAACAGAGCTGTGGAGAATGTTTGTCTTCTAATGGATTTCTACTGTTTTTACTTCAAACTTTTACATTTAAATTCTTGACAAAGATAACCTGAGTATATCCTGAATAAACTGTAATCAACCACAATTTGCTGCCAAATCTGTAGAACCATCCCTTAAATAGAACCTGTCTGGCAGCATGAAGTAGGCTGAAAGCCCTCCGAAAGCAGCACACTATGTTCTGATCTAAATAAATTCAGATGAGATGAGAAACAACGTTACTGACATCTATTAGTCTGGTAAGGCTTACAAAGTCTTTTCTAAGGCTTTGGGACTCCAGAGAACCGCAGTGAGAACCGTTCTCCACTGATGGAGCAAACATGAAACAGTGGGGAACCTTCCCAAGAGTGGTCGGCCTCACAAAATTACATCGAGGGGACATTAAGTGGCTTTTCCAGGAGGCCACTAAAGAACCCAGAACAACCTCTGAAGCTCTGTAAACCTCGCTTGCTTCAGTTAAGGTCAAAGTTCATGATCCCCAAGAGTTTTGGAAAAACACTTTGTGGACTTATGAGACAAAAGCTAAAATTTTGAAGGGTACGTGTCCTGTAACATCCGGCATAAAAAAACAGCATTCCAGAAAAAAACTAACAAAAACAACAACATAGTGGAACATGGTGGAACATGGTGTAATGATCTGGGACTGGATTGCTGCTTTGATTAATGGAACCATGAATGCTGCTCTCTACCAGAAAATCCTTGAGCAGAACATCTGCCTATTGTGTTCTGACTGTAAGCTAAAGCTCAACTGGGTTAAGCAGCAATACGATTTGAACCATGCAAGCAAGACATTTCAATTAATTTCAGAGTAGTAGACGAAGAAAGTAGCAGAGGGAGGAAAACGTGGTCAGTCATGAGACATAAGAGACGCAGAGCCATTGAAAACTGTCTTTCTGGACTGCATTCCCACCCAATCGGTTTAGGCTGTCGGCGACTACAGTCCTCCTCTGATTGACTAAAAATGATCAACTGAAGGCCTTGGAGAAGCCTAGTAAAAGTCTGTACCTAAATCAGAATGAGATGCAGTGGAATGACTTCAGAAAGGCCATTCATGATAAAAACCCTCTTATGTGGCTGATTTTAAACAATTCTCCAAAGATCAATGGACCAGTTAACACGATACTTGATGCCAGCTGTTGCTGCAGAGGCTGGCCCAGTTAGCATGGAGCCAGGGTAACATTTTCCACCAATAACTTAAATGCATTTTGTATAAACCCAGATTATCTTAGTCAGATATGTTTACGGGGTTTATATCAGAGCTAACAAAGCTGAAGCTGTGTGTTTGACTCTTCTGTTTGTGTTCCTCAGTCTGTCTGGAGGCGAGTGGGATGAGGAGACTTTAAAAACGCTGACTCAGTTTGTCCCAAGGTTCAGCATCACTGAGAGGATGATGTAGGTCAAAACTACCATCCAATAAAACAAATTCACAATAAATATGGAAATGGAGAAAAAACATTTTGTTGTTTTTTGTCTTTTGTCAGTTTGAATGGTAGCTGCTCATCAGCACAGAGTGTGGTGGTTCTCACTGCTTTGCTTTCTGACTGTCCTTCTGTGATGGAGATGGACATCAGGTACAAAAACACATTGATGTTCACTAATGTTCTCACCTACATCCTCTATGATGTGCTACGACGTTCCAACTAAATGTCCAAGAACTCTAAGCCCTCCTTGGGCTAACTGATACCCGATTTCAATGCAGTTGAAAATGAACTTAATCCGACAGCACATAACTAAATTAGACTCATACAGTCTGGTGTCGCTGCAGCTCTAACTTTACTTGTCTGTCCTTCTCAGGCTGCAGGATCCGGTCCAGGTGTCTGTTGTGTTCCCTAGAGGGAGAGAGAAAACCGCAAATGTTTCGTCTAAAACGCTCCGGTTTGTATGGAGATATTTTCACCCTTGCCAGTGTTGTAGTCTCTCGAGTCCAAGTCACACTTGATTCCTTAGTGTTTGAGTACAGATGCAAGTCCGAGTCACATAGGATAAGTCAAAAATAATAGAGCACAGTGTATATTTGAAGACTATGACAATGGCAGCCATACATTTAAATATTATTAAAAAGAACCTGTTAAATAATTCCCTGGGTCCCCCATTTGACTTTTTTGAACAGGCTTGAGACAACACATCACATGACAGAAAAAATAGTAATAATGCACATCAAATTAAACAGCACACCAAGACTTACAAGGCTATCTAAACTATTTCTACCGACCACAAACACAACTCAGATGCCACGTAAATAAATATTTGCGAACAAACTCGTAACATCATAGTTTTGTCAACCCAGCCGCCACATTTCTGGCTCTACCGCAGCAATCCTTTGTGGTAAAGACACAATCAACCCCTCGAATGAAAGCAGAGAACCTGCCGATTCCAAAGATGCATCCGCCAAGACGCTACACTAAAGCAGCGCGGAGATATAAGCCAAAGTATAACACAACAAGAAATCCCTTTTCAGAACCACAGTAGTAAAATTTGCCTTACCTTTGCTGTGTAAAGATGATTTCTTTGGCAAATAAACGCTATTTTCTGATACTTCCATCTTTTGTGCACCATTCAAAGCTTTCCGGGCGTTTCTATTACGATTTTCTGTTTCCTAGGGTGTATTTTATAGTGCATTCACAGAGAAGCCTGGCATTCCCCCGAGGCTCTGTTCTCGGCTCCCTGATTGGCTGACTGTGTTGTCAATCTTGTTTGGCAAGGTTTGGCGTTATTCTATTGGCTTCTAAGAAACCAGCGAGGTGTCGCTCAAGCAAATTGACCAATCGGCTGCGGGGGTAGGTCTTTGCGTTAAATCAAAGTACCAGCCAGCAAGATAGGCGCATTACGCATGAGGGCGCACGACGCACAATACAAAAATATACATACATTATTGCATTATAATCAGATTTTTTCCCCCAAAAATGCCCAAAAGTGTTTATTTTAGGACTACTGAACAGTATGTGATATTAAAAAGAAAAATATAACTTTTACATGACAAAAATAGAAATGGCACTATTTGTGCCGAATGGTGCCGAACTGGACACTTGACTTGACCGTACTAAAACCTCTCTAGTTTATTTACATTTTATTGAGTAACCATTGCCATTCAAGCAATATCCATAGAGTTTTTCAATATAAAACATGTTTCTATTTTTAGGCGGAGCAAAAAAAAAAAAACATTTCTGCTGTGTTCCATCTTCAATTTCTCCTAACTAGTAACAGATAACATGCATAATGACACATCTTTCAATTCTAATGTTACATATACAATAACACTAAAATGGTTTCAATACTCCATTTGGATGCTGAAATATACACATTTTTCACAGGTAAGCATTTTTTTGAGAAATAGGCCTCAAAATAGGCCTAGGTTATAAGGGGAAAAAATAAAGTTGTACTCAATGCCCCCATGCTATCACCAAGCTAACACAGTAGCATGTGCAAAATAATAAAAAATGGTTGAAATACATTTGAAAACAATAAATGATCGACATGTTATCCCCACACATACAAAGGTTTTGGGAAGTTGTTATTAAATTTGTCCAGCAATCTGACCTAATATAACAAACTCACATTAGCATCGACTACATGCTAATTCCAACAATAGCAATGTCAGATGTCAGAGTCAAAGTCCAAGTCATTGGCGTGCTGCTCGGGTCAAGTCACAAGTCCCTTAAACGAGACTCGAGTCAGGACTTGAGTCCGAGTCCAGGACTACAGCGCTCCATCCATGATTGTTGCAGCTTTAGTTTCAGAATAGCATATATTTATGATCATTTAAGTGTTAAATAATTACCTGAAGATTTGATAGACATGTGGCATTTGTAGACGAGTGTTTCACCTTTTCAGCAGAAAGTTGTCTTGATCTGTTGGACTTTGAGTTGGGTTTACCTCTATTGGAGGTAGTTAGTGAGTTTCCTGTGTTTGTGTTTCTGGTTGTTCTAGCGGAGAGGTGACCAACTCCTGTCCCGGAAAGCTACAATCCGGTATCTTTTGTATGCTATCCTCCATCCAACACTCCTGATCCAAAATGGCTGAATTCCCTCTTCAGCATTCAGGCATACAGCTCTGCAAAAGCCTGGTAATGAGCCATTCTGTAGATTCAGGTGTGTTGGAAAGCGGATGCATTTAAAAGTCACAGGACGGTAGCTCTGGTGGACTGGAGCTGGGCACTACTTATCTGTGTTCCATGGTTTACTTTACTCTTTCCCTCAATGCCTTTTCTCAGTGTTTTTCAACCCGGGTCCTCAAGGCACACTGGCCTGCATGTTTTAGACGTTTCCCTGCTTTAGTCCACCTGATTTCAGTTGATGACTGAATAACAGGATTTTGCTGAAGTGAAATCATCTCAGTTTGGTGTGTTGATGACATGAGAAGCACAGGGATGTCCAGGTGAGAGGAGTTAGATTTGGACACACTGGATTAAACAGTACACTGTTCATAAGGAAACATCAAACAGGGATATGTAATCGCTGTGGAAGAAATGAAACCATAGAGCATGCATTGTCAAAATGATCAAGAAAAAAGAAGAGAACATATTCATAACTTGGGAAAAAAACAAGTTTAAGCTTGACACAAAGGATTTAGGAATTCCAGAGGCAAAAGTTTTATGACTTTATTTCCATATTCCCAGTTTCTAAAACAAACTTATTTGAACGAAAGGATGATAATAATAATGGCTTGCATTTATTTAGTGCTTTTTTCAAGAGACTCAAAGCGCTTTACAACTCCATTATTCATTCACTCTCACACACTGGTGGTAGCAAGCTATGATTATAGCCACAGCTGCCCTGGGGCAGGCTGACAGAAGCGAGGCTGCCATATTGCCCCATCGGGCCCTCTGGCCAACACCAGTAGGTGGGTAGGAGAAGTGTCTTGCCCAAAGACACAACGACATGTAGCAGGTGGAAGCTGGAATCGAACCCACGATTTCTGGGTTGTAGGCCGCCAACTCTACCACTGAACTCCAGCCGCCCCAAGTTGGTGGCGGTAATGCACCAAATTGTTGTTTTTCCAACCACCGAAAAACTACGAAGAAGAAGAAGGTGTGTTGAAGCAGCAAAATCTCTAAAACATACAGCGCAGTGTGTCTTGAAGAATAGGGTTGGGAAAAATGGCCTTAGCCTCATTTTCTGCCACGGTTTTTCCTTGATGCACACCTGTGTAGCATTGAGTAATCAAACTCCTCAGTATAAATACTGCTTCAGCTACGTTATTGTCAGATCTGCTGTTGCCAATCTGTTTCCTGTCACCAAAATCTGTTTTCATGATCTGCCTCCTCTCCTTATTTCTGCTTTTGGGTCCTCAACAAAACCAATATATTGACCAGGTTGTTCAGATTTTGTTCTTTTTAAAAAAAAATTTTATCCCACAGTTTTTTCCCATTATTTATCCCCAGTGCTCCTACCTAGTTCCAGTCCTGGGGTTCCGCTCTCCCTCTGCCAGCCCCGGGAGGGCCCAGCACTGAAACCCAAGCCTCCTTCATGCTTGGGGAGTGAGCAGGCCCTTCTTTTCACCTGACGGGGGGGGGGGTTCCCCGGCTGGACATAGCGCGTGGAAGGATCACGTTATTCCAGCCAGATCCTCCCCATCCCTTCAGGCGCCCCGGCCGGCCGGGAGGAGGCAGTATATATAGCTCCAGGACTAGTGCATGTTTTTGTGGGAGTAGCTCAGATTTTTTTCTTATTATAGATAAATCTGGATGAACAAAAAGCTAATTTTGACATAACAGAAACTATAAACATGAATCTGTTTTCTATTTCAGCCTCAGCTGCTGTAATCTTCAACCCAATGACCTGGAAAGAGTTTGGAGAAGTTTGGGAACGTCTTCTGGTCTCTCTGAGTTGGAGTAAGTCACAAAAAACACATAAATAATCAAATAATAAGAGAAACCAACTACAAACCACTTCCACTCAATACATCAAGAATAACTAGAGACTCTCTTTTATTATTTTATATGCTCAGCTTGTCCTGTAACAAGTTTGGCGACAAAGGCCTGAAGAAGTTGTTGGACTTCCTACCTCGTCTAAACAAAGTCCAACAAGTTAAGTAAGTTGATCAGATTATTAAATCTACAGGTTATCTTTATTTTAAACAGAATAAAAAGACTGTGGATTTGTTGTATGAGTGAACTTATTATCAAGTTGCATCTTTGCTTAATAGTCATGTTCATTCTTTGTGGTTTGTTGCACAGACAGTGAGCTGGAAATACAGAGCTGGTATTTTGCTACCAAACCGGTTCCAAACAGGCTTTATGTGTTTGCTTATCAAAACATGACTCTGTGGTCTCCTGCTTCATCATATTTTCTGGGTGTGGGTTTTTCAGTTTCAGCGACAATGGCATCAGCATGGATGGAGTGGTTATGCTGGCGGATGCTTTGTGCTCCAGTAACAGATTAACACACGTTCACATCAGGTATCGTCTCATTTACATTTACATTTTGGTCAATAATTTGATGTCATCAGAGCAGAACCTGTGAAGTTCTGGTTATTCAAAGAAAATTCAGTTCGAACCTTTAGAGACAAGTAGGGAAAACACAGTGAAGCACCAAAAAGTAGTGGTTGGATTTAGGTGTAATTTGGTCCAGATGCAAGAAATTGATTGGTATACACAGCACTTTGCAAGGTTATTCATAGCCAGACCAACTGGGGGGGCTCTGGCTTATTCTGGGGAGGAGGGGGCAGTAAAACGGGCGGTAAGTTACATACTTCCGGGTCAAATCTGCCGTTTTTTGGAAGAACCTTTCTATGTAGATATACATATTATACATCATTTAAAAGGTACGATTCTTGTGATTCCAATGATGTATGCCAATCAAACCCTAATAACATTGACAGAACCGAGCCATCTCGAACACAAATGGTCTTTTTACGTCCACGACTGTCCAATTATTCCCCTCCAATAAACTAGCTAGTACACAACAAGTGTTACATCCACAAGCCAACATGATCTGCCGCTCAAAACGTTGCAATTTCCTCGCTTGTTTGTATTTCTCACAAAGTTTTCATCATAAGTACCGTTAAGCATGCTCAAATTAACCTAGAACAAACACAGCTGTTGAAATGCTGTTCAATATTAAGGAATTGTTATACCATAAACTCACTGCATTGTTTGTTTTTTCTGTTTATGAAGCGATGGAGGCAAAGACCAGGTGATGCTACAGTTCAGCTCTGAGACAAGGTAGAACAATGTTTCAGTATAATCTTCTATATTTACGATCCCATCGCCTTTAAAATAAATGTGTTTTACTTGCATTTCTCTCATTTTAGTAATGGCAAGCTAAAGACAAAGTTATTCAGGTACAGTGAGCTGAAACATTGATGAAGAACATGTTTGGAACCACTTTAAAGGAACACGTGGCTGGAGTTTTATTCTTTTATTTTTCAGAGTTCATAAAAGCTCCCTGAAACCATCTGATGTGAACAAAGTGTGCAGGAAACTGGTCCAATGTTTCATCAGTTTGGAGTTGGAGTAAGCTTAATCATTGCACATTCATATGAGGTGCCGTTAGTAAAGTTACACATTCAAAAGTTAACAGCAATAATGTGTTCATATTTGTGTCCATTTATTTATTCATAAATGTCACAGTTTCAAGCTAAACATTTAGTTAACAAGCTTAATATTTAGTTTACAAATTAAATGTTTAGCTCCAAACTAAACATTTAGCTTACAAATGAAATATTTAGTTTACAAATATTACATTTTTAGCTTCAAAGTAAACATTTAGCTTGTCAATTAAATATTTTGTCAATTTCGAAAGAGATACTTAATTAGCAAGCTAAATCTTTAGTTTGAAGCTAAATATTTAACTAGCAATCTAAACTGGCTAGCTAAATATTTAGTTTTGAACTTAACATTTAGCTCAGAGCTAAATATTTAGCTAACATGCAAATGTACTTTTCCATATCGGAAGTGGACTGGCAAAATAAAACCACCTCGTTATCATTGTTTATTTTCCTCCTGACATGTCCAACATTTCAGCAGCTGCTTTAACGGCGATACAGACGATTAACAATTGATGTACAGCTACAGTGATGCACCAGCAGCACGAGTATAAAGGTTCACAAGATCCAGCTTTTATTTTGATAGCCCACTTCTGCTTATCGGCAAGTAAATTTACTTATTAGCTAAATGTCTAGCTCTGAGTTTAATATTTACTTTAAAACTATATATTTTGCTAGCTAGTTTAGCTTGCTAACTAAAATTTAGTTTGATGCTAAAACAAAAACTTAGCTTGCCGATAAATATTTTGTTTTGAGTTCAGTACTTCATTTGTAAGCTAAATGTTTAGCTTGCTAACTAAATATTTAGTTTGAAACTGTGACATTTATAAATGAATAAAGAACATGGCCCCAAATATGACTTTGAAAAATGAACCCCCATCTTTTCCTCTTTTGACAGGCTAAATATCTCAAATTATTGCTGTTCACTTTTGACTGTAACTTTAATAACGGATCCCCATACATTAATTTGTTTTTTTATTTGTTTATTTATTTTATTTGTTCATTTATTACCATCACTGTGCAGATGCACATTTATATTCGTCTGTGTTGTTTTAGGTTTACTCAGTGCTCATTCGAGGAGAAATCTTTGGAAAATCTGCTGAGAGTCTTGCCAAAGATGTCGTCGCTGCAGAGACTCAAGTGAGACTCACACATCCAAACAGAAGCCAAAAAGACTTGATAAAGAAAAGGGTTCCTTTATAATTGAATGTTTCAGTAAATGTGTTTGAATCTTAGCTTATTAACCGCACACAGAAATGTTGGCAACAGAGGTGTCAAAAGTATTCACATTCAATACTCAAGTAGAAGTATAGATACTAGGGTTTCCGTTGAAGTATCAAGTCAAGGTTTTTACTCAGGTAAAAGTAAAAAAGTACTGGATTCAAAACTATTTAAAGTATAAAAGTAAAAGTAATGTAATTTAAAAAATGACATTAATGAATAAAGCTTAAGCCACACCTCCCCCCAAAAAGAAAGGCCCTAATTATTATAATGTTGTATAAAAATGTAAATTTTGAAACATTTAGGATACACTAGGCTACCCGTTTCAGCTGCATATATGTCCATTAAAATGTATTCATATTAGTGCAATGCATTTACATTAAACAACCATATGTTGACTACTGAGCATTATGTGTTTACGTGTTTCATGGAGTGGAAAATATGACGACTAGTTGCCTATAAATATTGTAAAGGGTTGGGAACCACTGTTCTAGAGGCTGAATCCGCGCTGACGCACTGGAGACAGGAAGTAAAAGCGCCACTTCGGCCAAAGTTTTGAAATTTGGGAACATTTCTCTGATTCAAGTGATCAGAAGTCGGAAAGACTCTTTGAACCCAGCTTCATATCGCTTCAGCAGCAGAAAGTGTCGGAGCCTGCGCTCTTTCTGCACGGGTGTTTGGCACAACACCGGGCTCTTTGAAGCGCGTCTTTAACCAGCCGCACCGTTAAAAGTCACGTTCCAAAGCCTCCTGGTCTGAGATGAGGCTCAGATGGCTTCATGGGAATCTTCTTCTTATTAATTTGATTCAGTTACTTGTACTCAGTGCTTTAACTCCACCCTAAAAATCTCCGGGCGTCTGCACCAAATGGTCAGGGGTGTGAATTATAATCTGTCAAAATGACAAGTGCCTTTGGATTTTCCGTCATCATTGTAAAAAAAAAAAGCGGACTAGTATAGAAAATATTTGGTTAACGGGACCCCGGTGTGCACAGTAGGCAATGGATCGCATACAACCGCGGTGTCAGAATGGTAGTATGGTAGAAGTTTAAAATTATGATCAAACCACTGTCAAATTCTATCCAGTTGGTGCATTAATGAAACAAGAGTAACGAGGCTATTTTTAAAATGTAAGGAGTAGAAAGTACAGATAATTGTGTGAAAATGTAAGGAGTAGAAGTAAAAAGTAGGCCAATGGATAATTACTTCAGTAAAGTATAAACACCCAAAATTTCTACTTAAGTAAGGGAACGAAGTATTTGTACTTCGTTACTTGACACCTTTGGTTGGCAACATTACGCCAGAATCCGTAGGACAATAGACCCTTAAGTTTCTGTTTGAACGACATCCACTTAATATAATTCATGCAAGCTCATGATCAGTTTGATCTGTTTGAACCAGCGTTCTTTGCTGTAAATATGTGTTTAACTTAATTATATAGGAGTAATGCGTTTTTAAATTTGAAGACGGACAAACAGAAATAATTGCAAGAGTCAGATAAGGCTGCTTCACACAGACATGATCTCCTCTGTGATTCACAGTAGTCATCCTAGTTAGAATGTTGACTGCAAACATCTTCCAGGTGAAACGCACTGTAGCAGTACACAATACATCCAGTTCCTTCCTGGAATTTACAGATTTCTTTATTGCACTTACTGGTGGTGGTCAGAGGGCCCAGTGGCACCAGTGTGCCCCAGGGGAGCTGTGGCTACAACATAGCTTACCATCAGTGTGTGAATGTGTGTGTGAATGGGTGAACGACTGAATGTAGTGTGAAGCGCTATGGGGTTCTCAGGACTAGGGCTGGACGAAATAGAAAAAGAGCATATCAATAAAGCGAAAAGTTATATTGATCAATATCGATAATTATCAATAACTATCAAATAATGTAGAAAATATATTTTATGTGCAGACATTTACATTTTATTCTATTTTTTTAATGAACTAGTTTTAAAAAAGTACACACAAAACTGAATTCAATTCAACCCTTTATTCCAACACCTTTTCTTTGTTTATCCATAACTTAAAGTTTGTGAGAAACAAAAAGAAATCAAGTGAGTGACTTCAGTAAATACTGACAAAGAAAAGACTAATGTTATTAAACATTCTGGTTTTGATTAAAAAATATTATATTAATTTTATTCATTTAAAATGTAGGCTTAAATATCTTTATGCTTTTTTATTTCCTTTAAAGGTTTCATAACACTTTATTATATTAATTTCTCGGACTTTCGGTTTAGTTTGTGTGCAAAATCCGGGCCAATAAATGTGATTCTGATTTGGTAATGCAGCTGAAGCTAAAGCTAACACGCTACTCACCTGGAGCTGAGTCCAGTGACTGAGTGCTGAAACCAGCAGGTATTCCCACCCAGGCCTGTATTAGCTTTTTTGCTTCTGAGGACGTGATGGAGAACCGGGTGAACATTTTTAAAGCCACAGGGGTTGTTAGCAGCGGCCTGGGCCTGGGTGTGTTGTGCTTGTCTCTGCGCAAACGTGACAGCAGCAATGGGTCGGGAAGGTCCTGCTTAGGTCCCGTCACAACAGTGTTGTTGACCGTAATATTTCCTGTGTTTTATTATATTAATTATTGTTGCATTCGGTGTCAATGTACGTCCTGCATTGGTTCAAAAATGACTGTGATTAATGGCTGCAGTATTAAGCTACCTGATAGGCTATGTTGAAAAATGCAGCGAAACTTTTTTTTTTATAAATTTTTTTTTTACCCTTTTCTTTTTCACCACACGTCTATCGATCGATATATATATATATAGTTATTGAATTATCGTCCAGCCCTACTCAGGACTAGATAAAGTACAGGCCATTTACCATCTTTCCCAGAGCTCACAGGGTACATTTAAAGAGCCTTCTGGTTGCTTTTCTGCAACTTGAGGGTTACTTTCTCACAACTTCATGAGTACTTTTCCAGAACTTGCATGAAATAACATTGGAGCGCAGGGCAGTTGACCATGTCAGTTCCAGAATATAACTTACTCCCAAGATGTAAACTGATAGACCTCGAGGTTCTAGAAAACAAAATACAAGTTTCAAGAAGAAAATCTTGAAGTTCCAGAAAGGGACCATTAATTTCAAGAAAATAGCCTTTTAATCTCTGGAAAGAACCAGTCTCTAAAGTCAACAATTATTACAGCCCAGTCTCAAAAGCTACTTGTAAGTCCCAGAACTTATAGTCAGTGTTCCAAAAATAATGTCAAAGTTCCAGAAAGTGACCTTTGGATCCCGTAAAGCATCCTGAAAGATCTGGAAAGTATCAGGTTACAATCAAAGTCATATTGAAGCCCAGTCGCCCTGAAAACACCATGTATGTTTTAAAAAGTAACTTGTATTTTCCAGGAAGGGGGAAGGAAAGTAACATGTAAATTCTAGAAAGGAACCTGTAATGTCCCAGGAAAAAAACAAACCTTTAAATTTCAGAAAGAATACCTACAACCCCTAAATGATCAACTATAATTTTGAAAAAGTAGCCTATAGGCTCCGGAAAGTACCATTTGCTGTTCATACACCCAAGTCTTGAAAGTTTTTGGAAAGTATCAGGTTACAAGCCAAAGTGGTTGCTAAAATGTCCTTCTAATTCCCATTAAAGTAAGCTGTAAATTCCATGATTGTGTATTAAAAGTTTTCCAAACTACCCAGGACGTTTCAGGACAGTACGCTAAAAGCGATTAGATTAAAGGTGAGCTCAAAATACAGCCCAGTGTTGAAATGTTACCTTTAGAAAGTAACCTGTAAGTTCTGGAAAGTAGTTCCAGGAAATGTGCAGTCTGCATCAACCAGAGGTGGGTAGAGTACCCAAAAATTGTACTCAAGTAAGAGTAGTACTACCTTAGCATATTTTTACTCAAGTAAAAGTAAAAAGTAGCCGTCCAAAGAAATGACTCGAGTAAGAGTAGAAAAGTATTTGGTAAAAAGGCTACTTGAGTACTGAGTTACATCTGATTAAATTTTTTATTAAACGATGTCAACAGACAGACAAAATATAACGTTATGGGCAAATTCTGTTATTTTAAAGACCAGAATTAAAAAACAAAATAATTAAATTCAATAACATACTTACAAAATAACACATTTTACGCAGAATAAGTTCTTTCAATATAATACCAAAACTTACAGTATTTACTTGACCTCAAAATGCAACTAGTTGAACAGATATAAAAAATACATTAGAAAACCAAAGCTTGTGTAGAAACAGGTGGTCTCCTTTAATAAGCTGTAGGTCTGTGTCTGGTGTATAAAACAACATGTTTCTTCTTCATTCAATGAAATTCCTCACAGTGGGTAGAGGATCTAGAAATTTGACTCAAGTAAGAGTAGAGATACTTCATAAAAATATTACTCAAGTAAAAGTAAAAATTACGGTGCAGTAAAGCTACTCTTAAAAGTATTTTTTTTTCCAAAAAGTTGCTTAAGTAAATGTAACTGAGTAAATGTAATGTGATGTGACTGGATGTGGCGTGTAGTGAATGACTGAAAGCGCTT
Source organism: Valencia hispanica (assembly GCA_963556495.2). Taxonomy (NCBI): domain Eukaryota; kingdom Metazoa; phylum Chordata; class Actinopteri; order Cyprinodontiformes; family Valenciidae; genus Valencia; species Valencia hispanica. The sequence goes on from OY747706.1 coordinate 5,758,270, forward strand.
TGTGGCTGACTGAAATAGCGCTACACAAATGCAGGCCATTTACCAGCAGTGAAGGGATCCAAATTGAAAATAGAACTGAGACTGACAAAAAAGCCAAAGTTAATAGGTAAACAGTTAGCTGGCAAATAGCTGAAAATACCAGGGAGTTAAATATAGAGGTGATCACTGGATAGGAACCAGGAAGGTGGGAAGCTGAGGAGGTGTGGCGCAGGGAAATAAGAAAACACAAATCATTTTAGGGAATCACGGGGATAAGAAAGCAATATGTAGGCAGAGCATGACTAGACAAAACGGTGAAGTACATAAAAAGTTGGAAAACTCAGAACCAGACGGACAATAAGAAATGAAAGTAAACAATCAGAATACACAGGAACCAGATGGTCAAAGTAAAACAAGAAGTTCAACCTAAAACAGAATTCAAACCGGCACACATGAAAACCACAAAGTGATCAGAAAAAAACCCTGAGGTTCTGAGGCTCTGTTTTTCCTATTATTATTTACTCCTAAATTTAGGGTTTTACTATTTGAAACGGAAATAGCAAGAATTTCAATGGCAACATCATTGCCATAGTGTTGGAAAAAATTAAAAAAACAAACCATAATGTTGGAAATCTTTGCATCGTTGCTCTACACCTTTGACAACTACCTCCTCTCTCTGATGGTCGGAATGCTGTTCTTTAGGGTTGTTATAGTTGCACTTCTGTCTCTTTTAATTGCATCTGTCTGTGCATTGTACTTAAATACCAGAAATGCAGTGCTAAGCTTTTTCCTACTTATTACGTGTTTAGTGTAAACTAAAGACACATGTAGTGTTACTATTCGTTTTACCTGCCTAAATAAATATTAAGGTAAAAAATGTATTAATTAATCTTTATCAACAGCTATTAGGTAGGTTTGTTGCTGATCTTTTTTTCTCCATTTGTTTTTAGTGTCAATAATAGTATCAGGTCCACCACTGATGCACTGACACTGATCAGCTGTTTCCCTGACAACCATCGAGTCTCATCAGTGGAGCTCAGGTATTGCTTTCACATGTATTGGATTTAGGATTGATAGGGTTTCAATATTCTTTTATATGTAATCATCTTGTGGTCTATGGCTGGAACTAATAAAAGTGCTCCCTATCTCTCTTTTTTTATATATCAGTACTAATGTTTAGAAAATTATTGGTTTTGTCTGTTCTTTAGTCCACAGAGTGAATCCTTCATTGATTTTACTGGATTTAAGGCGGGACAAGTAAACTGCAGGTCTGTAATCAACATATATATGCTTGTTTTTTCTGCTAAGTCATTATTCCATCGGATTCAGCTGGGTCTGGTTTCATTTTTACTCTCACTGCTGGTTTGGTTTGGTTTGGATGGAAGGGAACTAAGAACGAAACTTTGCTGCACTCACTTGCTTTAGACAGCAAATAGGCACAAGTTTACATCCTTCTGAAGTATTCACACCCCTTAAACTTTGTCACATTCCAATCTCAAACTTGATGTAGATTTTATGAGACACAGGAAGTAAGGTGGACCACCTACCAAGACATGGACTTCCACCTAGACTGACAGGCGGGGCAAGGAGAGCGTTAATCAGAGAAGCAGCCAAGAGGCCCATTTTTACTCTGGAGGAGCTGCAGAGATCCACAGCACAGGCGGGAGAATCTGTTGTCAGAACAACTATCAAACTATTATAACTTCACAAGTTGGATCTCTATGGAAGAGTGACAAGAAGCAAGCAACCGTTGAAAGAAAGCCATAAGCTGGTCCAGTTAGCAGGTTAACACAAGCCAGTAGAAAATGCTCTAATGAGTTGGGACCAACGTTTTAGGGTTCTCACGACATGCAAAGTGCTTTGTGTGGTGGAAAAAAAGTAACACCGCACCCGGAACAAATGGCCTCCCCATTGCTAAGCATGGTGATAGATGCATCATGCTGTAACGGTTACAGGGATGGAGGTCAGAGTTGATGGGAAGATAAATGGTCCTAAATGCAACGAAATCCTGGAAGAAAACCTGTTAGAGGCTGCAGAAGACCTGAGAATGGGGTGGAGGTTTACCTTTTAGCAGTACAACCACCCTAAACATACAGCCAGAGATATTATGGGATGGTTGAGATTGAAACATGTTTATGTGTGGCAAAGCGGCAAAAACAGAGTGGTAGGTGTAGTTACAGTAAAAGGTGGTTCTGCGATGTATTGACTCAGGGGGTTGAGAAATTTATAAAGGTCACAGTAAAAGCTAAAAACATATTAATCTGTGTCTGTCTCTGTTTTTAGTTTAACAGGTTTTTCTTTCAAAGAAGCCAACTTTGTTTTATTGGACCGACTTAAGGAGATCCTGCAGCAGGCCCGGCAGCTCTCTTATCTCGAGTATGAACTGTTTTCTGGCAAACACAACCACACTGTAATTTTTACACTTCTTACTGATTTAAATATTTTTAATGTTTCTTCTGCTGCAGTTTATCAGGAAACCAGCTGGAAGATGAAGGAGTCAGACGTTTGCTGGAGTCTCTTCCAAAGCTCAGAGTCAGCAGCTACATCAAGTAAGAAACGTTCATCTTTTTGTTGCATCTTAAAATAATACACTTACACTGCAATCAACCTGAGGCAGCCCTGTGGCACACAATCTGACCTTTTTAATGTTTCTTCATTTTCAGTCTTAGTAAGAACGGACTGAGCCAGCAGGGGGTGCTGGAGGTAGCCAGAACACTGAGTACCTGTGCCAATGTTTCTGCTGTGGAAGTCAGGTAAATCTCTGTCATAGAAACACACTGGAGGAGAAACCTTCCTGTCTTTTTGTCCCATAACTCTGTTGTGTTTTCTCGTAGTTTGGGAGAAGACCAAAGGTGTCTCATCTGGTTTAGACACAAAAGAGGACTTGAAAAAACTCTGAGGTGAGAAAAATTTAAAGATTAGTTAAATATTTTAAACCTCGTAACTTTAATGTGTTTGTGTTTAAAAGACAAAGGTACAATTCTACCTAACTTTTAGATTCAGCATTAATTTAGGGTTTCAGAAATGACACATCCAAAGTAGTTTTAACTGCTCCATGTGCAACAGAAAAGCAGATCAGGAACCGTTAAAGTAAAATAAAGTTATTAAATTAATACCTTTTAGAAATTAAGTATTGTTTATTTGCTCATTTCTTTCGGACTGTGCTCCAGTGTCAGAGACAGCATGCTGCAGCGTGACCATCTGCTCAGATTGGCTATGATTGTGTCCAACTGTCTCAGTTTGACCAAACTAGAGTAAGTAACACTCAACCTCAGAAACATTTTGGAGGTTTTATAATAAAAATTATTTTTTGTTAAATAGGTGATGGTTTTTATGTGAAATACTGTGAATTATTAAGTCAGAAAATGTATCTTATCCTACACGTTTCCAAAAGGTTCAAATAAAAATACATTTATTTAGATATCATAGAACTTTCCTTCCCTTATGAAAAAAACATGGATTTCACATGAGCAAAATCACATGTGACCAATGTGAAAAATGTTTAACCCATGTGAAAACGTGTTCAAAAACACGTTCACGGTTTTTACACACTTTTTTCACATGTAGGTTTTTATGGAAAATAACATGTTTCACATGTGGTTTAGATGTTATCCCATGGGCTTAAAATATGAATGTGCATGAGTTTTACAGTTTTGACCATGAAAATGATCCAAATTTATGCCGGAAATGTGTGCAAAACACAGGTGGTCACATGTTTTTCAACATGTTTTCACATGAGAATTCCACATGGGTCAAAGAGTTTTCACATGTGATCGTATGTGATTTTACCAATGTGAAATCCATGTGTTTTTTCATAGGGGTACATTTTTTTTAGTTTTGTATTTTTAAAATCTGAAACAAATTTCCAGTTAATCTGTTTTTATTTTTGTTGTACAGATTAAAGAACAACATGCTTCAGTCTGAGGGGATTGAAAACTTTCTGACGGCTTTAAACTTCAATCTAAGAGGATGCACTGTCAGGTGAGAGCCTACAGACACAGTATCCTATTCTACCTCTTTGTTGTTTTTCCTCAGTAAGGTTCGGGTGCTGAACAAGCAGTGTGACTATGAGGTAAGCAGGGGTAAAACCACGGGAACACTACATGATGGCTGTTGCTCTTCACTTTTCTTAATCAGCATCGAAGAATGTTGGATCGACGCAGATGAAGCTGTGCGTTTATTGTGTCGCTGTCTGCAGCTCAGCAAACCCATCCAAACCATCAGGTGGACTCCGACTCCTAACAATTCTTAAAGTCACTGCAGAACGTCAGCATGTTCAGGATGGATGTCATGAACATGATTAACTTTGTTTTTTAGGATTGACCACACCACACTACAGCTGGTTCTGATGGAAGACACAACAATGAGCCAAGTCAGGTACTGACTGAGGATAAATAAACTTGGTAACTTCACACCAGAAGTCGCACTAGAAATTTTTGTTGTTGTCGGTCACTTTGACTGATGGGGTGGAAAAAATCCGGTCATAATCTATTTTTATCCGTCCATTTTTTAAATGATAATATGTTCAGTAGTATGTAATTATCATTCATTTTAATTAATATTAAATCCGAACAAACTGAACAGAATCCAGATTGTGCCATCACACATGGAGCAGATTAATTGGCTACATGCATTAATTATGAACGTTTCACCTGCTGTGGCCTGAAATCTCCGCATGGAGCTGAACTGCTCTCCTGCCTGTATGTAATGGAGGCTGAATGGAGGCTCTGTTGCCACACTGGAGACTGGAATAAGCGCCACTTCAGCCAAAGTTTTGAAATCGGGGAACATTTCTCCAATTGAAGCGATCAGAATTTGGCAATACTTTCTGAACGAGGCGTTTCCTGATCGCTTCAGCGGCAGGAAATCTCGCAGCATGCGCTCCTTCTGCATTAGTGATTAAGCTGCAGCGATCTGTCACCGCCAGCCTTATCCACTGCAGTCACAGTCGCGCTCCAAAGCCTCAGTAACTCTTCAACGTTCTGTCAGCTCCCGGTTAGCGAGGTGCATTGAGTATGGTGTCCAGGTCTTAGATGATGCTCACATGCTCTCATGGGAATCTTTTTTTGATTGATTCACTTACCTGGACTCCGTACGTAAAGTTGAAAGTATCTGGGCGTCTGCACCAGGTGGTCAGGGGTGTGAATAGCAGTCTGTCGAAATCGCCGATGGCCTTCAAATTTTTCCGTCAACAATTTAAAAATAAATCGGTCAAATATGGAAAAATATTTGGTTAACGTGACCCCTGCTTCACACATTTTCTTATTAGAAGTGGACTCCACCTGTGTTCTCTTAACACATAAAAGTATTTTTTCATAGATGTTATCACACCCACTGCAGGGTCCTGCAGGGAGAACTGGGGTCCACCCAAACAGTGTGCTTGTCTTTTGTGGACTTGGATGAGGCATTAACCTGTCGGGGAGTTCTGTGGGGAGTACCAGGCTCCTTGAGACTTGGACTCTGCCAGCTTGGCCCTTTGTCACAAATTCTGTTCATAACCTTTATGGACAGAATTTCTGGGTGCAGCCAAGGTGTTGAGGGGATGCGTTTTGGTGGTGCTTGTTGCGTATGATATGGTTCTGTTGGCTTCATCAGACCATGATCTGGGGGGGTAACTGTGATTAACACTTATTTTTAATGTTAACACTAATAGATTAAGCTGTCTCTTTTTCTGTTTTTCCCCCAGTGAAGTTGCACCTACAGCTCAGTTGGTGGCTAAAACTATAAGGTAAGTGATAGATGATGTAGGTACAACACATGAGGCAAATTACACCCGTAAATAATGTGCAACCAAGATACAGCATTTTCCCATGCAATGTCAATCAGTGATAGCTGCATATTCCACCCTGTAGTTGGTGATGTTAACACTGCAAAATCTGACATGAACAATCAGAACATTGTTTTCATGCTGCATACAGCTGAAGGCTGAAAACAGTGATCTATTTATAAGCTTGTAAAGTTGCATGTTTCCAATGTGTTCAGAAGGATTTTACCTAATAAGCACAACGTGAAACAATCAGATTTTCTGCAAGATCTGGCTTTTTTAAATTTTCAAATTAGGGCTGGGGGATATGGCCTCAAATCTATATTGCGATGTAATCTAAAGCATGTGTGGTAACGATATTTATTGTGATATATTCTTTACTTCTGTTTATATATGTCAAAATGATTGTTTTGAGCATTCTCACACACAAGATACATTGCAGCAGAACATCAACTTCAAGAAAGTATAGAAAGCCATTTAAGGAACATTTACTGTACAAAATGCATTTAAAAAATATTGAAATCTTTTTCCAAAAAAATACAACACAAAAATTCTCATAACTATATGAGATATTTTAAATTAAATAAAAGCGAAATGTTATAAAAACACAAAGTTCAAAATAGTTTAAACTGAAGTGCAAAAGGTAAAAAGAGAAATAATATTCCTTTCTGCTTTTCTGATTACTTATTTATAAATATAATATTGCACAAAAATGAAGATGCACATATTTGAATTAAAAACGCTTTAAGTTAAATAGGTTTTACATTTTAAACTGGCAATATCTAGTGTAAATACAAACACTGAACATCAGTATTTATCCTCCTTGTGTACCTGGTACAAGGTACAAAGGTTCAGCTTGATGACATCATCAAAATGTGAGGGTAGGCCGGTATAGTCAAAATCTCTACCTTTGGCTAAAATCATATAATTTATACCTTATACCGTTTATATCTTCCACTAATACTTTCAATTAATCTGAAGTTCAGAAAATATCTAGTTGACAGCAGGAACATGTTCCAGGATTTATAATATGTTCTGGGTCCTCACTTTGTCCACAAACGTTTTGACATAAACATTTAGATTCAAGCAAGAATTATTTCAACTAATTTTATTCCGGTAGAGCATGAAAATATTTATATTTTTTTTTTGCAGAAAACATCTTTAAAGAAAATTAAACACTTAACTCCCGTTCTCTCCTTCTCCCTTTTTCAGTGTCTCCAATAACAGACTGAGTGTGGAAGGGGTGGAATTGCTCTGTTCTCTTCTGCCCTCATTGCCAAATCTCACGTCTCTCAGGTGAACGTTTTTATAGTTTCGCAATATGAAACACAGGTGTTTTAAGTTTTTTGCATGACAAGTGCTTCCTGTTCTTCTCTGCAGTGTTGGAATCAAAGACAGTACAGTCTCTGTGATTGATGAGCTCTTACATGTCATCCTGATGTCTACATCCATTAAGTCTTTGAAGTGAGTAAACAGTACAATCTCCTTATCAAATCTTTTCTCTTTGCACCCAATTACTATAAGGATAAAAATACACCTTCTTCCAGTTCTTGGATGTTTCCTGCATTAACAAAGAAAAAATAAACATAATGAGGTCCACATTAGGTCATTAGTTCTGTGCAGCTGGAAGGATTTTTGCTGATACTTTTTATTTTTGGACATTTGTTATGATGCATAACCATGGCAACAAGGTGGTTTACAACTGGCAGCAGCTGATTAACATCACACAAGCTCAAATTATACCTCAACTACAGCCACAAAACCCTGAAGTGGTTGAAAAGAAGACGCCATAGATCCAGAGCATCCTCTACATCAGACTGTCATACAACTACAGAGCGTCTTCAGTCAGAGGCTTCTTCAGATCTGCAGAGCGCTACAAGAGATCATCCCTACCCACAGCCATCAGCATCTACAACAAATCTTTGAAGAAACTTGCATAATGAGTTACAACAACATTTAATTTCCCTTTGGGATTAATAAAGTAATTTTGAATTTGAATTTGAATTGAATTTTGAAATGTAGGTAAATGCTCCTATGGATGACCAGCAGAACATTACATATTTTCCTCACGATATGTTTAAACAAAGGGAAAATAAATTAAGCAACACAGTGGAAATGACTGTACACCCTATGAGTTAGCATCTTGTTGAACCAGGTTTAGCTGCAATAACTTTGAGTAGTCGTTATCTCCCTGACTTTATTACACTCATATCTCTTCCTTACATAATTGTTGAAGTTGATTGATGTTTGGCCTTTGCAGACATTTGTTTGTATAATTGTTTTAAGCAGCCACTACAGCCTCAAGTTTAGGCCTGGGTTTCAGGCTATTGGCAAAGCAAATTAATTTTTATAGCATACTAAGCAATAAGCCAATTCAACGTGCTTTGGGTTATTAGGGGAAAAATAAAAGCAGCAATAAAACAATTAAAAACAGAAAACACATCAACAGCAACAAAATAAAAAGAAACGACAGGCATAAAAATTTGGGTCATTTTTTAATTATAATATTGAATGTAAATTTAATGTTTGCTCATAACTTTTATAGCAGCGTTCCCGTATCATCGTGCCAACAACATAACAGGAGTAACTCTGGCCCGGAACGCTCTCCGGTCGCTATAGTAACGTTTAACCATGCCTTTAAAATACGATTTATCACAAACTTTTATAAACTGCATGAAAAATACAATTCACCACAATTCTTAATCAGTGGGAGCCCAGTGGGTGTTTCTCTGTAATGAGAGAGTCCACCTGGGGCAGTTATAAAGGTTTCATTGCCTCATTAGAAAACAGGTTGCTGCATGTTAAGCAGAGCGGAGGCTCTGTGTGTGAAAATTACCATATTTTCAGTTTGACTTTTGGTATTGTCTGTTAAATGTAGCTTTTTTTCTTGGAAGTTCTAGGCTCTTCTTACTCTTCATTGGACCTTTTCCTTTTCGCAAAGAAACTTTTCAGAGACCTCCGTTTTTATTATTCTGCTATAGCTTGTGGGTTTGTTTTTAGCGGTGACGTATTTCATGACCGAGGCAAGCGTCTTGGCATGTGTCAAGAGTGAGTTAGCCGGATGTAACGTAGAGAATCCAGGCATTTTTTGAAATAAAACATCGTTTAGAATCAGATAATAAGTTTAAAAAAAAGGGGAGATACTGTAAGTTAGTTATTCTTTTTGTGTGGCCTGGGGCTTGTGGACCTCTACACTAAATGACCACCTAGTCTAACGCATAGCAACAGTGTTGCTGAACCCCTGCAAGGCAATTGGCCCAGATGATGTGTCTCCCTCAGTCTTGAGATACTGCGCAGATGAACTTTCACCGGTGTTCACAAACATCTTGAACACCTCGCTGGACACATGCCATGTGCCGACCTGCTTTAAATCCTCCACTATAGTCCCTGCCCCCAAGAAGCCAAGGATCACTGGACTTAATGACTACAGACCTGTGGCCCTGACGTCTATAGTCATGAAGCCATTTGAGCGCCAGGTTCTGTCCCACCACGAAACCATCACAGCCACCCATCAAAGCCAACAGATCTGTAGATGATGCTATCAACCTGGCTCTTCACTACATCCTGCATCACCTGGACTCCCCAGGAACCTACGCTAGGATTGTTGACTTCAACACAATCCCCCCCAGCTCTCCTGCAGGTCATACTGTCCCTGCTGAACGTGCCTGACCCCCATCTGCCGGTGGATCACCAACTTCCTGACTGACAGGAGACAGGACGTGAGGCTGGGAAAGAACATGTCAGTCACTCGGACCGTAAACACTGGCACCCACCAAGGCTGTGTCCGCTCCCCTCAGCTCTTCTCAATCCACACCAACTGCTGTACCTTTGGCCACCAGACTGTCAAGCTGATTAATTTTGCAGATAACACCACCCTCATCGGTCTTATCTCAAACGGGGATGAGTCTGCCTACAGGAGAGAGGTAGACCGTGTGGTGTCCTAGTGCAATGACAACTTTTGGACTTTTGGAGAATGCCAGCTTCATACGACTGATGCCCCCATCTCAACCTTGGACTTCTTCTGCATCGCCCAAGACCTCAAGTGGGATACGTCCATCAGCTCCCTCGTTAAAAAGGCCCAGCAGAGGATGTTCTTCCTGCGGCAGCTGAGGAAACTCAAGGTGCCAGCCATGATTATGGTTCAATTCTACACAGCCATCATTGAGTCCTTCCTCACCTCCTCCATCACCATGTGGTATGCTGGGGCCACTGCAGGTCGGATCATAACTGAACCCTCCCACCCTGGTCATGGACTGTTTCAGCCACTTCCTTCTGGCAGAAGGTTACGTTCCATTCGGACTAGAACCTCACACCACAAAAAATGCTTCTTCCTCTCTGCTGTTGGACTTATGAACACCAACTTATCACTCTGGACAGTCACTTTGTACTCTATAGCCACCTTGTACTTTACAATCCCTTGTTGCAACCTTTTTCTATTTTTGCTGACTTGATCTTGTTTTGTTTTTGCTATGTGATTTGCTATTTGATTGATATTCAATCGATATGTGACTGTCTTATGACATTGTCTCAAGACTTGACCTCGTTTTGTTTTTGCTGTTCGATTAGTATTTCACTACTATTTGATTGATATGTTACTGTCACTTTGACATTTTGTCTCGAGACTCTACCTTGTTTTGTTGCTTGTGAATAATATGTTACTGTCTCATCTTATATATTTGCATGTATGCACCATTGCGCCGAAAACAAATTGCTAGTATTTTGAACTCTGTTCACATACCTGGCAATAAATCCTATTCTGATTCAACTCTGTAAATTATGTTTTAACCTCCCGCACGCTCATTTTCTATTGCCTCCAGCTTGTATGGTGTTTTGATGAGTGACACAGCGGCTCAGACCATGACCAGATTGTTGCCCCGCCTTCGATCACTAAAGTAAGCACATCGATTGATATAAAGTGTACAGAATCGTCTCTTCTTCCATGCAGCATATCTTTGTGTAAGTGTGTCAGATCTGTCATGGACTAAATGAACAGCAACATTTTTGTTCATCTCCTCCACTGCAGTATCTCCCACTGTGTGTGGTCAGCAGCTGGAAGACTGCAGCTTATCGAAGCACTGAAGGAGTCTGCCGCTTTGGAAGATCTCTGGTAAGACTTCAATTTATCAATTGTTCTCGTATCGATTTAAAACTCTGTTTTTGTTTATGGGTGTTGTGATTCCTTCTTTCCAAGCCTGGATGCAGCGATGCAACTGAATGAGGACTGCTGGAGATGTTTGGCACAAGCTCTTAGGACTATAAACTCTTTACAGATTCTCAAGTGAGTAGCAGTTTCTTCTATCTGAGCTGGTTTTTTTTTTTAACCAAAGCCAGCATTGTTGTTTGGTTTATGAAATGTAAGATGTCTTGCTTTTAGATATAGAGGTATTTACAACCCTAAAACCTTTACACATTTTGTTGCGTTAAAATCAAATACTTTTACTGGACGGCCAACAGACAAATATTACATAACTGTGAAGTGGAAGGTCAAATAAAATCTAAATATTGTGGTGTGCATTCTTCCCTTTATCATCAATACTTTGTAGCACCACCTGTTGCTGCATCTGTAAATCTTCTGGGCTCTGTCTCCACCACTCAATTGGTTGCCAGCTCTTTGCTTAATAGCTGAAGCTCCCACAAACTGGATGCAGAGCAGTTTTCAACTCTTGCCACAAATCGTAAAGTGCTTTCAGGTCTGAACTTTGACTGGACCATTCTACCAGAGGACTTTGCTTTGATCCAAGCGGTTAAATTGTAACTCTGCCTGTGAGTTTAGGGTCGTTGTCCTGCTGGAACTTGAACTTCCTCCTCAGTCTCAGGTCTTTAGCACCTCTTAAGTGTAAACCAGCCTTAAGGCGTCCACTGTGCTTTTTTTCGTCCTTCTCGAAGGACTGCTTCATGGCACACTGCGCGAGCTCCACCGAGCTCTAGAGGTGTGTCACACTGACTGGCCCAAGATTTCAGTTGGCCGAGCTGCACGACGTCTCGCTGACGTGCCAAAAACTAACGTCATTCATTGATCAATGGCAGTTCGTGGTCGTAGAATTGGTCTCCGTTTTTCACCACAATCCTTTTCATGATGAAATAAAAGTTCTAGGATGGCCGGTACGTATTTGGGGTTTTAAAGTCATGTTCGGTACACTTTAATCAAGTAAAAATAAATACAAATGTGCATATGACTTTTGTTTCTTTTTACTTTGATCAGCATTTAACACAAACCTTTTTTCTGCATTCCTTTTTTTTCAGTTCCTGAAATGAATTTGACTTTATGTTCTATAACTTAAAGTTGAAAGTATAGAACTGACTGGAGGTTTGATTTGTTTTGACTAGTCAGTGTTGATGTTTAGATTTGTTTAAGTAATACTTTATATGAGAATAAAACATGCTTAAGTCACTTTGGAGTTTTTTTTTTGATATTTTGAAAGCCTAGTCTCCCAGCTGTACTTGAATGCAGCATGGGCAGCTGTTGGGAAAATCCCTTCTCATCAACGGGATTCCTCCGACTTAACAAAATAAGGAGTTTGGCCTGATTGGATGCTACTGGTTGCCATGTTGGATGTCAGCTGGTTTTTCTCTAGTATCAGTGATGTTTCCATTCCGCTTGACATTGTGCACTGAACTGAATGACTCACCTGAAACAGTGTGTGATTGACCTTATTGCTGTTAAAAGATGCGGTCTTTGACAAAGTTCTAGTTTGGTCCATCTTTCTTTTTCTACTATAGCTACATGAGAAACCATTAATGTTCCCAAATAGAGTTTAGTGATAGCTGAGAGTCCTGTTTTGTTTTATCGTCACTTTTTAAAGTTGCACTGCGGAAATATTGCGTTGCGTTCTGAGTTCTGCACATAAACATTCTGCACGTATTTAGGTAGAAAACAGCTGTATTCGTTTGGTACACATGCGTACCGAACCGACAGTGCCTCACAGAAGAATACGAAAAAATGTATAGTTACACCTCTAGTATTTACGTACAAACATTTTTTTATCCACTCTGATGAGCTTTTCTGTTCCTGCTGAAGAAAAAGCATCCCCAAAGCATGATTCTGCCGGTACCATGTTTCATAGTGAAGATGGTGTGTTCAAGGTGTGGAGTTTCCTTTCTGCAACACATATCATTTTGCATGTAGGCCAAAAAGTTTAATCAAAAATGGCTGCCAACAGGATTTGTTATGGCTTTCTTCTTGGCACTCGTCCATAAAGGTCAGATTTGTGGAGTGCACGACTATTAGTTAATAGATTCTCCCACCTAATCTGGGGAGCAGCTCCTCCAAAGTTACGCCCTGTCATTTTAGGTGGATATCCATGCCTTTGTAGGTCATCCGTTGGTCCATCCTCTTCATGTTCAGATGATGTATTGAACAGAAGTCTGGGAGATGTTGAAAGCTTGTGACGTTGTTGTAGAACATGAAGATGGTTGTTATGTTCTCAAATAAACCTCTGAGGTAGAAACAGGGCAACTTCTTTAATACTGAAAACAAATTAGTCAGTTGGATTATATTTACTGATGAGGGTAGTTCAGAATTTCTGATAGGAGATGAAAGCACTTGGTTTCATTTTTAGAGTATTAGAGTAAAAGGGAGTGAAAACAAATACATGCTCATCTTTTTTTGTGGAAAAATGCAACACAAAGCCTTTTCCTTCCACCTTTAATTAATGTAGTAATCTGTTCACCTGTCATCCAAAAATTGCTATAAAATACATAGAGGTTTGGGGTTTTCACCTGATAAAATGAGAAAAGTTTAACGCAAACTCTTTGACTGTGAAAATATGACCATAAAATCCACCAAATCACAGAATGTATTTGTTTTCCTGAGCAACAAAAACTGCTTTTTAACACCTGAAATATCTTCATTTAAACATCTTAGATCTATTAGTGTTTAAACTGATCACATGTTGCAAAACTTGGCGCTGTGTACTGATCTTTTAGCAGATCCAGATATTTTTGTAGGATCTCCTTCCTCTTAGTAATTTCACCTTCTTAAGGTGTCCTCTGTCATGCTAAGAATAATTAAAGGCATTGGGGCTCTGCATACTTGGCCACCTGATGGGCATCTTTAGTGGATTATATGCTAAAACTCACTGAGTGATGGGGAAAAAAGTTTAATATTAAAGAAAAAAAGTGTTGGGAAAATGGCGAAATTAATAATCGAAATTATGTTACCACAATTCAGTGTTTTCTTGAAATCATGTAGCCCTAATGTAGCACATAAAACCAGGTAAAGAATGTGGAACCACATCTCTTGGTTTTGTTTAAGCTGTTTGGTTTTATATTAGAAATCACACAAATTACACACATGCAAAAAAACTGCTGAAAGGTCTGTATTCTTACCTGAACCTGTAATCTGAAGAGATGTGAGCGTGAAAAACAATTTCAGGTATGGAATATGTGTGAGTCTTTGTGCTTATGTTTGTAATAGGCTGAATGACGTCGTAAAACTTTCGGCACAGTCAGAGGCTGACGTTGTTCTGGATCTCCTGGCCGGGTTGGAGGAACTCAAGCTGATACAGGAGATACAGTGAGTTTGTTTCCCTCACAGAAAGTGGTTTTGATTACTCAAAAGTGTGTCTGTATCCATGGAATAAAGCTGAATTTAGTAACGTTAGGTTTTATGTTCAGGTTGGGTGGCTGGAGGATGGCTGAAAGAGGGATAAAGAAGCTGACCAGTATCCTTCCTGTCTGGAAAGACCTCAGGAAGATCAGGTAATGGAAGGCATCCATCCATCTTCCTTACCCACTTATCCATGCAGGGCTCCACCTATCTCCAGCAGTGAGACAGCGACACACAGGACAGATAACTACGCACCAGTTTAGCTAAGATGGGGGGTATGGCGTGCCATTTGTAAAGGTACACAGTCAAAAATTAACTGCAGTAATTTGGGTTATTTAGCCTGTCATAAAATAGATAAATGGAGGTTTATTTTTCAGTCCCATTTGTGTCCATGTTATTTATTCATTTTTAAATGTTAGTTTCAAACTAAATATTTGGTTAGCAGGCTAAACATTTAGCTTACAAATTAAAAATGTAAATTATTTTTGGGTTTTAAGCTAAATATTTAGTTTGCATACTAAATATTTAGCTTCTATCTAAATACTATCTTACTAGCTAAATATTTAGTTAGCTCAGTGTTCTTTTCTGTTTCTCTGGCAGTGTCACAGTGCCACCAGTGGGCCCGGCACATGTATTGTAGCATTTTTAGCTGGTTTGTGTGAATTCATGTGGACAGACTTTTTGAGTATTGTGGTGCTGCTTTTACAGACTCTGTTTTTGAAACTATATTCATTTTGTCTCCGTGTAGAGCAGGCCTCAGTCCTGTCCTAATCTTCTGAAACCATCTGTTTCTGACCTTCTTTCTGGAGTCAACATAATATATAAACACATTACATTACACTGTACTGTATTCTAATTTAACTAGGGAGTACCTAGTTGCATATAATTGACTTATGCTTTGAAAACATGTACATCTGGGAGTAGTTTTACTGCACCATACCTTTTAAAGCCCTCTAAAAATGTCTATAACTGCCTGTTTTAATAGTTTAGCATTAATTCGCACAGTGGAGACCATTTTAGCACTGCTGCCTTATCTTTGCTCTTTGGGGTACAGCCAATCAGCAGCAAGAACAATAATTGGCGCTCCTGGATGGGCTGCTCCACAAACGGCAGCCAATAGCGTATCAAGTGGCATTACGCAGATCCGTTCACTTTCTTTTCTTTTGTTTTCTTTTCTTAACCTTTTCTTAGTTACTTTATCTACCCAGCCCCTGGAGTTACTGTATTGGACCGGATCTCTTCTTGGATTACTTTTTAATGGACTTATCAACATGGCTTTTTGCTCAGCTGAGGATTTTGAAAAACTGCTCCACAGAATTGAGGGCATTGAAACGAAGCTACGTCGTCTGGAAATTAATTTTGATCTCCACGCTGATAAAGGAAACGACACAACTTTACCGTTGAATACACACAGGGAACAGCCTGTCAGCCCGGTGTTAGATCGGTCTAACCGTGTCACAGAGAAAACACAGGACAACGCAACTCCCTCAGCCAACAGATGTCTTACTGGCAGAACTCCGCACTCATCAACCCCAGCCTGTTCTCCGAGGAAGAAAAAACAAAAGAAACTCCAGCACAGAGAAAGCTCTGAACCCAGACCTGCCGCTTCTGCTAAAATTTAACAAAAGATGTTTCCACCTGGAATCCCGCTGAAAAACGGATTCGCAGCCTTGAGTTCCCCAAAAGATGACGCATCCCCCGGGACCAGTCAAGGCCACCAGGAGAAACCCAGCCGCATCAAACGGACACATAACAAAGTAAGAGCCTCCCCAGCAAAAATTGTTATCATACAAGACAGATCAATTAATGGAATTTAAGCTTTTTGTAGCAAGAACACCAAAGTTTATAGCTGGTACAAAAATACAGTGAGAGAAATATCAGAAAAAAACCAGAACATCTTGGACCAACATCCTACTTTGGAAAAACTTGTCATTCACGCTGGATCAGCAGATATCGCGATGAGACAATCAGAGATTCTGAAGACAGACTTTTCTGATCTCCTACAGAGACTTGACGGACTTAACGTAAACATCCTTATCAGCGGACCAGTCCCTGAAGGAAATGATGAAAGATTTAGCAGACTCCGCATGCTCCACAAATGGTTGAAGAAACAATCAGCTGAGAAGTCGTTCACATTTATTAATAATTTCAAAGTATTTGGAAGTGCTAATCATCTGTTCAAAGCAGGCCGTTATCTTAACAAGGCCGGAGTAAGGCTGTTAGCAGCAAACATTTTTTCTTATCAAAATCAGAAAGCAAAACACTTGCTCCCAAAAGCTGACCTTGAGGCGCCCATGGATAACAGAGAACAAAAACACCAAGTCATGATGACACCACAGGACCGAATAGATAAACAGCCATCAGAGATTAAGTCTTCATCTTCCTGTGACTCAGCCACATCAAATGAGTCTCCATTTAGAAACTTTACAGACAGACTGAACCAGCAAATCAAATTTGGGACACAATTAACACCTAAACTTAGACTACACCAAACCCCTGGGACTAGTGTCAATAAGCCTGGGGTGCCCCAGGGCTTCCCCCCACTGATTATTACAGATATCTGATATTTGAGGGAACCGGGCAGTAAATCTACCCCTACCGTCCCCCCCCCCCCCACCCCCGAACTTACTTAGCATACCAGTGATTATCAGCAGCAGGAAACAAACCATTAACCACACGCTCTCATATTAAACAAAATCTCAAATTGATAACCTGTCGGAAGGGTCAGCTGCCCATCATCACAATACTTAAGTTAGCTTTATTAAACATTAGATCTCTATCCGGAAAGTCTTTTCTTATCATTAACTTCATCACTGAGCATAATTTACCTGCTTTTTTTTTATCAGAAACTTGGCTAGATGAAAATAACAAAACAACTGCATTGATAGAATCTACTCCTCCAAATTACAATTTCTTAAGCGTGAGCAGGAAACACAGACGAGGTGGAGGTGTAGCCACCATTTTTCACAACTCAATGAACTTTAAAAAGGTAACCCTGGGCACGTTTGATTCTTTTGAATACCTAGCCACCCAGATAAACGAGCCTAACATAGCTTTATTTCTAAGTTTATATAAACCACCAAAACTTAACTCTAACTCCTTTAATGATTTCAATGACCTTCTTTCTGTAATATGTATCGACTATGACCAACTAATCATTGTGGGGGATTTTAACATCCATACCGACAACCCCCAAGATAGACAAGCAAAAACATTAGATGATACTCTCCACAACTTTGGCCTGATCCAGCATGTCAAACAACCAACACACAATAAAGGACACACTCCTGACTTAATTATCAGCAAAGGTTTAAATATTTCCAACATCTTGGTAATTAATATTCCATTATATGACCATTTCTGTATTTTCCTTGAAAGTACCATCTTCTAAATTATCCAGCCATAGTAAGACCACTATAAAAAAGCGTTTTCTAGGGGACAGTTCAGTAGAAACCTTTAAACGTATTTACCCTTCCACCACATCCCTCTCATCTCCCAACTCAAACTCAGTAAATAGGCTGGTAGATAATTTCCTTGTGAAAATCTCAGACATCATGGATTCCATTGATCCAACTAAAGTGAAAGTAGTCTTAGGTAGAAAGAAGTCTCCGTGGACAAGTAATCCACTGGTACGTAGTGAAAAAAGAGAGTGTCAACGTGCCGAGAGAAAACGGCGGAAAACTCGACTCCAGGTTCACTGTGAGATCTACAAAGAGAGACTAAATAGATATCAGCTACCTATAAAAGATGCTAGGGAATCGTTCTTTTCTGAAATCCTCAACAGAAACACTAATAATGCACGGACTCTATTTGCAACAGTGGAAAGACTAACTAATCCTTTAGTGACAGTAGCCCCTGAACTAAACTCTACCAGGGCCTGCAATGAATTTGCCAGCTTTTTCACTGAAAAGATTCTAACAATTAGACGGTCAATCTGTACCTCAATATCGAACCCACAACCAGTGCCATCCCCAATCAACAACAATGTAGAGAAAATGTCTGAATTCCACAAATTAAACCAGAACAGCCTTGAAAAAATCATTATCCAATTAAGCTCCTCCTCCTGCTGTCTTGATATCCTACCCACATCTTTTCTAAAGAAAGTTCTTCCTGTTATTGGGTCTGATCTTGTTCAAATAGTGAACTCATCACTGCTATCAGGTGTCTTCCCTCAGGCTTTAAAAACAGCAGTTATTAAACCACTGCTAAAGAAGAAAAATCTGGACAACACGTTAATGCAGAACTACAGGCCGATCTCTAATCTTCCATTCATCAGTAAGATTATTGAAAAAGCTGTTTCAGCAGTTAAATAGCTTCCTAACAATGACAAACCGTTTTGATGTTTTTCAGTCTGGTTTCCGTGCTCACCACAGCACCGAGACTGTCCTCGTCAAAGTATTCAGTGACATCCGCATAAATAGACTGTGGTAGAACCACAGTGCTGGTTCTGTTGGACCTCAGTGCAGCATTTGACACTGTTGATCATGATATTTTATTGGAACGACTGGAGAGCTGGGTCGGACTCTCTGGTACAGTACTTGGCTGGTTCGAGTCTTACCTAAAGAACAGCGACTTCTATGTTTCAATAGGAAACTTTTCATCAGAACGAACATAAATCACATGTGGGGTGCCCCAGGGCTCCATCCTGGGGCCCCTCTTATTTAATATCTACATGCTCCCACTAGGCAAGATTATAGCAACCAATAACATTAGCTACCATAACTACGCGGATGACACTCAGCTCTACATTACGATGTCACCAGGTGACTCTGAACCCATTCAAACCCTAAATCAATGCATTGACCAAATAAATGGATGGATGTTCCATAACTTTCTCCATCTGAATAGAAACAAAATTGAAGTAATTATTTTTGGACCCAAGGAGGAACAATGATGAGTCAGCACACAGCTTCAATTAATACACCTAGAAACTACTGATCAGGCTCGAAACCTAGGAGTAGTAATGGACTCAGACCTGAACCTCCAGGGTCACATAAAGGCAATAACAAGGTCAGCCTTCTATCACCTGAAGAACATTTCTAGGATTAAACGACTGATGTCGCAACAGGACCTAGAAAACTCATCCATGCGTTTATCTTTAGTCGGATTGATTACTGCAACAGCATCTTCACAGGTCTGCCCTTTAAAGTCAATCAGACAGCTGCAGCTGATCCAGAACGCTGCCGCTCGCGTCCTCACTAGAACCAGGAAAGTAGAGCTCATCACCCCAGTTCTAAAGTCCTTCCACTGGCTCCCTGTAGCTCAGAGAATAGACTTCAAAATACTCCTACTAGTTTTTAAATCATTACATGACTTAGCACCAAAATATGTTGAAGACCTGTTGTCATGGTACCAACCACCAAGTCCACTCAGGTCCTCCAACTCTAGCCTACTAAACATCCTTAGACTCAGAACTAAACATGGAGAAGCAGCTTTCAGTTTCTATGCTCCCCTTATCTGGAACAGACTTCCTGACGAGTGTAGAGCTGCTGAAACTCAGGACTGCTTTAAATCGAGACTAAAAACCATCTGTTTAGAATTGCCTTCGATTAAATGCTTGATGTCATATGTATGAAATGTGTTCATGCTCTCTTGCTTTTTTGATCTTTCTCTTGCTTGATTGTGTATCATGTGTAATGTGTGTTTCTTTTACTTTTAATTTCCAATGTTATTTTCCATGTGTTTATTTTTTGTTTTTGTTTTTTAAATCACCAAATCATGTAAAGCACCTTGAATTACCCTGCTGTTGAAAGTGTGCTATACAAATAAATTGCCTTGCCTTGCCTTACGCGTATGGGTTTCAGCTTATTAACTTGCATTTTCTTTTTTAATATTTGAGATATTTTTATTTAAAAAATCTGCAAATTTTCTAATTTTTCATGCATAATTTGGAATCACATTCTACAGAATAATTCGCGAATAGGCATGGTTCCACTGTGGTAGTACTCTTAGTCAAGTAGAAAGTTTTGCTAGTTTACATGCCTCTGCAAATGAGATATAATGAACATGGATCATAAGAGTTAGATAGTGCTCTAAGTTCTTTGAGAGAATTGGTTTTTAATTCAGCAGAAAATGAAGGAATTATTGTTTGACCAAAGAATTAAAGCTTTTGTCAAACAAAAAGACTCCATGTGCATTAAAGAGCATGATGTTTCTTGCTGTATTAACTGACTTAAACAAAGTAGAAGTTTTCAGTGAAGTGGTAATTTTTCAATCAGATTCCAATCACAGCACAAACACAAAAAAATACCAAAGCAACCTCCTTTTGTTAGCATTAAAAATAAGGTGTTTCTAGTATGTAACCCTGCCGTGAATTCAACTGGTTATACACCTCTACAATATGGTGCATAAATTGTTCTGTAAATGTTGTTGCTCTGTTTTTCTCTTCCAGTCTCTCCAAGAATCTTGTGAGTGATCGTTCAGGAGAGGAGCTGCTGGAGGGCCTGAGGAGTTGCAGCCGCCTGGAGGAGCTCCAGTAAGAACATCTTTTCACAATCTCTCTAACATCTGCCTGCTCAGCTGAAGAAGAACGTCACTGAGAGATCTTATATATTACTCAGGAATGTTTGACATCTTTGACACTTCTCCATCTTTACTGGATTTCTTAATTGTTATGCATGTTATAGAAAGTTAGAATGAAAGAATCTGCTTGTATCTCTGTTCCAGTCTGTCCAGTAACCTTCTTGGCGACCTCACCGCTGCCAGAATGGCTCTTGTTCTCCCATCAATGATGTGCCTCACTGTATTAGAGTAAGCTTCTCTTGGCTACATCTTATTTGTATGGATTTATTTCTTCCAATCCTCTTAATCCCATCCATGTTTTCATCGAGCGTCTTTCTTAGTATTTCAGAAAACAAAATCGGGAAAAAGGGCTTGATCAGTCTGTCCGAAGCAATAACGAGCCTAAAGAGCCTCAGAAAGATCCAGTAAGTCCTGTTAGTTCAGGAATCCGATGTTGGCTGTGTTGGAGGAGGTATTGATTGTTTTTTTCTAACCGTCATTCAGCCTGACCTCGGTGGGGAATTCGGAGCTGAGCGCTGTCGCTGCCAGTTTGAGCCACTGTCTCTTCATAGAGGATGTGGGGTAAAAAAATATAATAATTGAACACATTGAGCATACAAATAGGAATCAGTTTAACGCGGAAGAGACAGAAATCACCCTTTACACTAAAAATGTGTAGATTTGATCTGATTCTCTTCATGTGGGTTAGAGAAGCTGGGATCCAAAGAGCTAAACTGTAGCAACATCGATTTATTCACAAACTTTACACACTGACCATCATATGCTGAATTTATTTTAGTCTGAAAATAATCTTTCTCTCTCTTATCCTCCTTTGCTTTTCTCAGCTTTGGATGGAATAATTGCGGAGATGATGTGGCGCAAGAGCTGGCTAAGGTTCTACCTGTTTGCCACGATCTGACTCGCATTGAGTAAGTTTCATTTGACGCAGAGCCCATAAAAACAAGACTATGAATTAAAGCAGTTAACATAAATAATAATAAGAAAAACACATCTTTAAAACATTTTTCTGGTAACAATTCTCATTAATTTAAAAAAGCTTTGCTTTTCTGAATTAATTTGTTTTAAGAAATATCTCGTTAATTCAGAAAATCTGAGCTTTAAATTTTTAATGCTTCCGTTTATAAAAGTTTGTTCAACAGAAGAAAATACAGATGTAGTTACAAAGAGCGCCCTCTACTGGAATACTAATGAAATACCTATTCTGAGCAGCCCTTTTAAACAATACGATTCCACATAGGCATGTAGAATTCAGAATATAAGTTTAAAAACAAGAGGGGTATAATGTTTTTTCGTCTTTTTAAGTATGCAGTGACACACACACATACCTAAGGGCAATTTAGGGAGAACAATTAACCTAGCAATCATTTTTCTGTACTGTGGGAGGAAGCCAGAGTACCCAGAGAGAACCCGCACGCGCACAGGGACAACAAACAACCTCTGTGCTGAAAGACCCCAGGATGGGATTCAAATCCAGAACCTCCATGAGCCCATCATGTTAGGGAGGTAGAACTCATCACATTATCCTGACCTTTTAAGGTGGAGCTAGTAGTAGATTAAAGTATACCGAAAACGCACCGAACCGGTTACTGTTACACACTTTGTATTCACAGATTTTTTTGTTGTTGAGCGGAACTCCAAATTATTCGCAGAAAACTTGTGTACTCCAATCCAGGAGCGCCAATCATGTATTTGCAGTCCCTCAAATGGCAAAAATGGACTCCAGGAACCTGGACATCACCATGGTTGGAACGTTGCAAGTTACTTTCTTTATTGATAAAACTCAATCAGAACCAAAGATGCACAGTAGGAACTGTGGCGTCTCTACATTTGGGGCCGGTGGGGCCCGGCCCTACCAGATGTCGCTGTGGAGCTCAATGCGCGGCATGCTTAAATTAATCAGCAGACCAGGGTCGTTCTTTACAGAGTAATATTATATAAAGACTGATTCTGTTACCAAGAAGATTATTTTCTAAACATTTAAGTATTACTATCTAAATCTTTGCCAGAATACCGACAAGCTCAGTAGGCTAAAGCCTCTTGAAGCAGAGATTGGGGCCGGCCCCTTAACGTTTGTTTAAATGATGAACCTCTGAAATCACAGTGCGCATGCTCAACTTGTGCTCAGTAGACAGCCGAGGGGCACAAATGCCACGGCCCCAAGCTGAGACTCCACTACCATCCTCGATAAAGGCAGCAATGCGCCTTCTGACCTGTAGTTGGCTGGAAATTTATTAGAAGATTTTGCGCTATCAAACAACAGCAGGAAGTGATGCGCCCCACTTTGCCTAATTTGAAAGTTGGTTGTGCATCATAACTCATATTAAAATATCAGAATAGCACACATCACATTTACATTCTGTTGGATAGAAGTGTGCAGCCATCTAATATCCTTGCTAGCTCCAAGACAAAAAAAGAATGATGTCCATTTTTTGATGAAGTCTAAATTTAGCATGCTGCCTCTTGAACGAAAATTAGAGATGAAACATTTGGGACGTCACCAGCCAGTGAAATTCAACATCGTTCAAGGACTTTAAGAGAATATTATAGATTTAAAGGGGATTATTTGAAAGATTATAGAGTTATTAAAAAATTTGCCCAGATGATAGATCTGCTTTTTTTTTTCAAGAACAACACTGATGAGTGACCCTATATGTGTAATTTCACATATGCTTTAAAAAAGGTTTTATTCTTTAATTACATTTACATTAAACTGAGTTTGTAATGTGTAGATGTGTGCTATTTTATGTGATTCGTTTAATATTGAATCAATAATAAATTAATCACACAAAATAGCAATCAGTATTATTGGTCAAAGTCAGACTGTATGTGTAACCCCTCTTTCTGTATCTTTGCTGCTGCTGCTCTCTGGACTCCAGATGGGTAGAGCTCAGGTGTGATTTATTCACTAGGTCTCTGCAATAACATGATGGGACATATAAAACCATGGGTTTCCAGCAACAGGATTCTGCCCAAACACAGCAAAAGCTCCGTTACTACTAACGGGATACTTGAAACACAAAAGAGTGTATAGTGGAGCTATTAATTTTCGCTAAAATAAATCTCAATAGAATCTGAGTAGAAAATAAAAGGTAAAAAAACTTATGAATAAATTCACTTAAATATCATTGCACTATAATTTAGGAAAACAGTAAAAATAAATTCACTTAAATACATATCCCTATTAATCTGAAAATTAATCCACTTTCACAGACCAAAACCTAAACTTTCTTCCTTGTCCAAAAATAAATGGAAATAATACTACCACCTGCTGGGCAAAACTAAAGAAGCATAATTTCTTAGACAGAATTAACCTGCAGCTCAAACAAATGTTTCAGAATACACATACCTGCAATAACATGGGACATGTACAACCATGGGTTTCCAGAAACAGGATTCCACCCAAACTACCAAGAAAAGTTTAAAATGATTAAAAATGACAGTCTTGTTTTGCTGTTAGCTCCTAGTTCAGCATGTGCATATTTCTACCTTTCAACCCATTAACTTTTAAACAGTCATAAATATCGCAATTTAACCAGACACAATTGTTCATGTCGTTAATGCACAGGTATTTTAACCTTTATGGACATCTTTATCTTTTTTTCTAACTCGTTTTTGGTCTGGGCGGTCAGAGGAAAAACCTACCACAGCAAGAGCTTCGTTGCTACAAACGGGATACTTGAAACACAATAGATTTACCAGTAGCAAACTTCTGCTGTGGATTTTAAAAATTAAGGTTCAAGATAAAATAAAAACCCACAGTTGCAATCTCCAATTTAACAGGAATTTGACAACAACAAAACAATGTTAATAATTTACACCGATACATATGCATCACAGAAGAATTAGTTGCTGCTATTAGGTGTTGAGTTGCTGTGCCCCACCTAACTTATCATGCCAGAAATGCCACTGAGTACGAGTTTGTTTAATTCTCGACAGTAAAAGGTGCATCTGCCTTAGTAGGACATGAATGTTTCTGCTTCTGTTTCCTTTAGCCTGGAGTGCAACAGTGTGAGTGCTGCAGGAGTGGAGGCCCTGGTTAAAGCATTAAGGTCCTGCCCTGCTCTACAGGTCATCAGGTAGTCAGGACACAGCTTTACCTCCTGTATCTCACCCGGAAACCTTCCATCTTAGTGTGCTATTTCTGTATGTTCGCTTCAACGTAATTTCTTTCCTTCAGGTTGTGGAGGAATAACATCTCCCTGAGCGAAGCTCAGAGGTTCAGCCAGACGGAGAGGAGGCTGAACTTCTCCTCCACCTAATGTGGTTGGTACCACTGGTTGGAGGAGAATAAACGGTCCCAACTGGGTTTCACTTCAGCGCCTACTGAAGGGATGATTCTGTCACAAACTGCTCGAGTGTATTTATCTGCAATGACTTGTTTCGCAGATGTTTTATTGACAAACGTACAGACGTTCAGGTAGAGAAGGAGAGTTTATTTGAGTGTTTTAAAATGTGACTACTGCCTTTTTTTTTTTACCATACCATACCATACCATACCACCTTTATTTATATAGCACTTATTTATATAGCACAACCATACGGCTGACCAAAGTGCTTAACAGTCAAGGACACAGTAAAACAAAATAGAACAATGCAACAAGAGGATAACACGTTAAAAGGTTTAAGACTGAATAAAAGCCTCGAGATTCACAAGAGAAAAGAGGTCTAATCACCCGACACTGTGGGAGTGGGTCCAAACTCTTAAAGCAAGTTATGTCTTCTGTTTTTGCTCCAAACACTGAAGCAACTATCTGTGTTACTTTGATTAACAAAAATAACATAAACTTTTTATTTAAATGTACCTCAACTGAGCTTCAGGAAACCACCTAAGCATCTGTTATAGGAGTATCAAATGATATGAAATGATTTCTGACCAAGTGACATGCCTCAGATCTCAGGAAAAGTTGTGTAAAAACTGTAATGAGCTCATTATTAATGTTCGCTCTGTGCAAAGTTTCTGCTGTGAAACAAAAGGCTACCTTTATGGATCAGTCACATTTTAAGACAGAAATAATTTCCTTTGTATTTCTGCAGACTCTGATTTAATGAGTCACGTTGCACTGTGACACAGAGGCCACATATGTGAAAAACACAATAAATCAAGAATCTGCAGTAAACAGGTGGGGGGGGGGGGTCTTCCTCCCCTAATCGTTATTAAAGGTTGTGGTCTCTGTCAAATACGTATTTATTTTTGTTCTTACATGGAAAGAAATGAGCAGCTCTATTTTTTATTGTTAATTTCTGTTTGAAACTGAGTTTTTTTCCACATTTATTTCATCTTATACTAATTCCTCTTTTAAAGACTTGTTGATAAAAAGACTCCCACCTCGGTTGTAGAATGTAAGCACCTTATTCTGCTCTGTTGCCATTTTTGTCACGACCACTGGTGGAACCAAGCATGCTTTTTAGGGTTTATGTATGACAGATTGTTTTTCATGTTCAGGTTGAAGTTTCAGTTCTGACAAACCTTCCTCTTTGCTTGACATTTTCAGTAGAAAAATATGGCGGCCCCTTTTTTAAAGTTACACAGTCAAATATTTACAGTAATAATTTGGATTATTTAGCATTTAGTCATGAGGGAGAAAAAGAGGGTTCATTTTTCAACGTCATATTTGCATCCATGTTATTCATTCATTTAGTTAACAAATTTAATATTAGCTCCTATATTTATAAACTTCTAAATGAATAAATAACATAGACGCAAACATGAATTTGAAAAATGAACCCTCATTTTTTTATATGACAGGCTAAATCATCTAAATTGTTGCTGTTAATTTTTGACTGTAACTTTAAAAACGCCAACCAAAAAACACTGTCTCCAGTTATTTCTTCTAATTTGATTTTGTCTGCTCTTTAGTTTACCAATTGTGTGCCAGTTTAATTTGATTTTATGCCATTCCTCTCATCATCCTCTTATTAGTTGCAGACAAAAGATGAAATTTTGCCATCAACTAAACAGTTTTTTTTTTAAAATGTCCTATTTGTACTTTACTTGTATTTGATAAGGTTCTTGTTTACATGTGTACTGAAGCACTGGATGAAAGATTCTCATCCTCCCAGCATCTTCAGTTTAAATGAAGATCCTTGATAATATTATTGTTTTCTTCTGTATGTCTGTTCCTTGTGAAAAGTTCAGTTTTTATTTTATTTTATTTTATTTTGTAAATATGACACAAATGAACTGCTATAGCTGAACTAATGGCCATCTAAAGAATCCCTTTAAAAAACATTTGTCTCCCTCTTGTGGTTACTAAGGGTGCTACAGTTATAATTCTATGACTTAGTTCAAAGACCTGAAAAAACGATCAGAAAATACAAGAAAAACGAACACGATTGACTTATTACATAATAATGTAACGCAAAAATTTTCCCTCACAACTCTGACAATTGAAACCCTAAAACATGAATAACGTGCTTAGAACTGCAATAAAAACTGAAAAATAGACAAATCAGCATGCTGTGTTGAATTTTTCACTTTATGTAGCGACCTATCCACACATACCCCCTGCTGGGACTGCAGCCACAGGAGCGTCTACTAAAACCGACTTAAATGTGATTTCATAAGGATATTTATGCAATCACACATTTTATGCTGAATATTTTTTTGGGTCATTATTTTGTAGAAATTGGTTTTCACCATTCATAGGGTTTTTTGTGTGTAATTTCTTTGGTAAAAAAAATGCTAATTTTGTTGATCATAACTGATTTATTAAAGCAATAACAAGGGTAAAACATTCAAGGATGTGAATACTTTTCATAGGCACTGTAATTCCGTGATTGGTGTCTGATTTGCAGCTTATGATTCAATGCCAAAATGAAGGGCATTATCATGTGCTTTTAAAGGTAACGAACAGCATGTGATTCTCACTGGTTCTAACTGCAGTGGTGCAGTTGGTAGCACTGTTGCCTTGCAGCAAGAATGCCCTGGGTTTGAATCCCAGTCTGGGGTCTTTTTGCATGGTGTTTGCATGTGTGGGTTCCCACAGTCCAGAAACATGACTGTTAAATTGTCTGTAATTAGTCTCTCTAAATTGCCCTCAGGTCTGAGTGTGTGAGTGCATGGTTGTTTGTCTGTGTTGCCCTGCGATGGACTGGCAACCTGTCCTGTGTGTAACCTGCCTCTCGCCCGATGACCATACCCCTGCAGAGGATAGACGGTATAGATAATGGATGGGTGGTTCAAAATCATAAACTTTGACACTGAAAGAAGTTATGTAAAATAAAATAAATAAATTTATGACATCTTTTTTTTGAAAACTCATAATTTTCAATGCTTTTTTGACATCATTGGTGGTTTAGAATGAGATGGGTATGAAAACATTTTGTATGTCCATCCATTGTTTTCTGCTTATCTAAGGTCAGGTTGTTCCGGTAACAGGTTCAGTAGAGAAACCGAGACGTCTTTTATGAGGTAATTTCCAGGTCAGAATATATATAGTCCCCGCAGAGGCTTTGAGTCTGCCTCAGGGTGTCCCTGGGAGGCATTCTGATCTGATGCCTGGACCACCTCCGCTGACAGTGCAGATAGGCAGAGGATCTACGAACGCCACTGACATGATGTAGCTCTACAATCACTAATGTACTGTACTCCGAGATACTTGACCTCCTTTGCTCGAGACAAAGACTGACCTCGGATCATGTCATGGTATAAAGACTCCCAAAAGACGGACAATATCTGCAAACAACAAATATGAGACCCGGATGTTTCCAAACCAGACACTCTCCTCTTGGGTTTTGCTCTTGCTTTGCTTGTAAAAGGACTGGACTGCCTGTAATTGCTCCCCATCCAGGGCAGTTTGACTCAAAAGGTGGTTTTCATTTTCTCCTAAAGGATATATGTGATTTTCATTTGAATTTTAGTAGATAATTAAAGGATTGAATGAAAAAAAATCACATTATTTACCATTATCTCAGTTTTTTACTTCACAAAATTGTTTTGATTTTAACACAGTTGTGTTGACATTTCCCATATATTGACTGGATTTGATAGAGATAAGGTCAACCAGTAAATGTTTTGGCCACTGCAGATCTGGAGGTTGCAGTCTTCCTCCATTCTTCCTGCTAAACTGTTCCAGCTCTGACTGGTCGCTTCCATTTGACCGTAGAGTCTCCCACATGTGCTCCAATGGGCAAGGCAATTTTAATTGTATAGCACACTTTCAACAACAGGGTAATTCAAGGTGCTTTACATGATATATGTAAATATATATATGAATATATGTTCAGTGCCTAAAAAATTTTTTTTCCATCGTGCAATACAAAAGAAGTGTCTTGATGCATGGAGGAGATGGAACATCTCACCTTTTCTTTAACATGTTAAACAATGACTTGTTAAAACTGTCAAAACTCTGGGGCTGAAACTTTACCTTAATCTAAAGGTCATCTGTACATTCCTCCTCTAGATTCAACAGAAGCTCCTATAAACTGGATTTGGTGTCATTGTCAGGTTTTCCTAAATTCTGTTGACCACATTATTTTACTCAAACGACTGGAGAACTGGTTTATCTGGCACTGTACTAAACTGGTTCAAAACGTACTTAGAGAACAGGAAGTACTTTGTGTCAATAGGTAACTTTACATCTGAGCAGACGGGAATTACATGTGGGGTTCCCCAGGGTTCCATCCTGGGACCTCTTCTGTTTAACATCTATATGCTCTCACTGGCACAGGTAATAAATAACAACAATATAAGTTTCCATAGCTACGCAGATGACACACAGATATATATTAGAATGTCACCAGGAGACCAAGGGCCTGTACAGGCTCTTGGCAAATGCATTGAGGAAATTAATGACTGGATGTGCCACAATTTTCTGCAGTTGAACAAAAACAAAACTGAGGTAATTGTCTTTGGAGCTAAAGAGAAAAGATTGAAGGTCACCACAGGGCTTCAGTCCATACACCTAAAAACCACCAACCACGTCAGAAATCTGGGTATAGTGATGGACTCAGACCTAAACTTTGAACAACACATTAAGGCAATCACAAAATCAGCATCAACATCTACTATCACCTTAAGAATATCTCAAGGATAAAAGATCTGATGTCTCAGCAGGACCTGGAAAAACTAGTCCATGCATTCATCTTTAGTCGGCTTGATTATTGTAACAGCGTCTTTACAGGTCTATCTAAAAAATCTATTAGGAAACTGCAACTCATCCAGAACTCTGCTGCTCGAGTTCTCACTAAGACCAAAAAAGTGGACCACATCAGTCCAGCTCTGAGGTCTTTACACTGGCTGCCTGTCTGTCAGAGGATAGACTTCAAAGTTCTGCTGCTGGTCTATAAAGCTCTGAATGGTTTAGGACCAAAATACATCGGTGATCTCCTGACCCAGTATGAACCTACTCGACCCCTCAGGTCATCTGGATCCGGTCTTTTATCAGTTCCCAGAGTCAGAACCAGACATGGAGAAGCTGCGTTCAGCTTCTATGCTCCACATGTCTGGAACAAACTCCCAGAAAGCCTCAGATCAGCTGAAACACTCAGTTTATTTAAATCCAGGTTAAAGACCCACCTGTTCTCAGCTGCTTTTGATGAGGTTTTTATTCTACGTTTTAAATCTGCACGGCTTCTTAAAGATTTTTTTTTATTATCTCATTTTAAATCATGCTTTTTATTCCTGTACTTTTGCTTTTTCTGCACCCTGCTGTAATGCTTTTGATGTTTTATGTAAAGCACTTTGAATTGTCTTGTAACATGAAATGTGCTATACAAATTAACTTGTCTTGCCTAAAGACAAATCTGTGGACTGGTCTTTGGATGGACCAACAAAACTCTTCGGTCATTGACATGATCATGTCCAGAGAAATAACTGGGACTGCTAGAGGTTCTTACAAATGAAAGGGTTCATGACTTCTTGCGTTTGCACGAGTTGGAAAAGCAAACTCTAAGATAACTGTTTAGTTGCAAACTGTTTTGTCACCTCTTACAAAATTAGGTCTGTGCCTCTCAATGAAAGAGCCTGAAGGAACGATTTATCCCACAAAAGTGCCATTCAAGTGCTAAAAACTACTGTAATGTTATAATGATCAAAGGAACAAGTTCCACCCATGCACAGGTGTCAGCGACTGTTGCTAGGTGGGTCAACAGCTCACATTTTTGGACTTCATTGAATGGCCATCTAATGGGGAAAAGTGTTTGACTATTTTAGACTTAATTGGCTTTACTCAAAAAGTACAGGGATCGACCCACTCGGGTAAACACACTTTGGACCTTGTACTGACATACGGTATTGAGTGTGAGGAAATAACAGTCCACCCACATAACCTGGTCCTGTCTGACCACTTCTTGATAACTTTTGAATTTACTTTAACTGACCATGTTAAATCTGAAAGAAAATTTCATTATAGTAGAGCTTTATCAGACAATGCTGTAACAATTTTTAAAGAATCTGTTCCATTCTTACTTTCCTCAGTGTCTCAGGGTAACATAGTGGATGGCAGCAATTCTATCTCTAACCCTTCAGAAATTGATGGTCTGGTTCGCAGCGTTGCGTCCTCATTGCGTCCTCATTGCATTTGGCATTAGATAGTGTAGCCCCCTTAAAAAAGAAAGTGGCTAGCCATAGGAAGCTGACTCCTTTTAACGCAGAGTTGCATACTTTAAAGCAGAATACTAGGAAGTGGGAGAGAAAATGGCACTCTACACATCTAGAGGATTCCTATTTAACCTGGAATAACAGTCTACTGCTGTATAAAAAGACCCTTTGACAAGCTAGAACAGCATATTTTTCATCATTAATAAAGGCGAATAAAAACAATCCTAGGTTTCTTTTTAGTACAGTTGCCAAACTTACACAGAGTCATAGCTCTGTTGAGCCAACTATTCCCCCAGCTCTTAGCAGTGATGATTTTATGGGATTCTTCATAAATAATTCTATTAAAAATAAAATCATTGGCATCCTCCCAAATATGAATACTTCTTCCTCAATAAATGAGGCAGTATCGGAAAGAACTGTAGAACCTCAGTTGTGCTTAAGCTGTTTTGATTAAGTCGAGCTTTCAGAATTATCAAAAATATTAGCCTCATCTAAACCTTCAACTTGTATGTTGGACCCAATTCCAACCAAATTATTTAAAGAAGTGTTCTATTTGGTTCCTGGCCCCATTTTGGATATGATGAATCTATCCTTAGAAACGGATACGTACCACAAGAATTTAAAATAGCTGTAATTAAACATTTACTCAAGAAACCTTCCCTTGATCAAGATGACTTAGTGAATTACAGACCTATATCTAACCTTCCTTTCTTATCCAAAGTCCTTGAGAAAATTGTTGCTAATCAAGTCTGTGAGCATCTAAACAGTAACGAGCTGTTTGAAGAGTTTCTGTCAGGTATTTAGAGCTCATCATAGCACTGAAACAGCACTGGTGAAGGTTACTAATGATATTCTCATGGCCTCAGATAATGGACTTGTGTCTGTTCTGGTTTTGTTAGATCTCAGTGCTGCTTTTGACACAGTCGATCATAATATTCTCCTAGAAAGGTTTGAACATTTTGCAGGGATCAAAGGAACAGCACTAGGCTGGTTAAAATCATATTTGTCTGATAGATTCCAGTTTGTTCATCTAAATGATAAATCTTCTTCACTCTCAAGGGTTACTTGTGGAGTTCCACAGGGTTCTGTGCTTGGACCAATTCTTTTCACCATATATATCCTCCCAATTGGTAGAATCATTAGACAGCATGGGACAAATTTCCACAGCTATGCTGATGATACACAACTATATTTATCCATAAATCCTGATGAACCAAGTAAGTTAGGTAGATTACAGGCATGTCTGGAAGACATAAAAACATGGATGAATCTAAACTTTTTGCTTTTAAATTCTGACAAGACAGAAGTTGCTGTCTTTGGACCAGAAGTTCTTAAACAGAAACTGATTAGTCAATCACTTCATCTGGATGGCATTAAATTGGCCCCCAGTAATAACGTAAAGAACCTCGGCGCTATTTTTGACCAAGACTTGACATTTAAATCCCATATTAAACAGGTTTCTAGGATTTCTTTCTTTCACCTCCGGAATATTGCTAAAATTAGAAACATCCTGTCCAGGAGTGATGCTGAGAAACTAGTCCATGCATTTGTTACCTCAAGGCTGGACTACTGTAATTCTTTACTATCAGGAAGTCCACAAAATGCCATTAAAAGCCTTCAGTTGATCCAAAATGCGGCAGCAAGAGTTCTGATGAATATTAAAAAGAGAGATCACATTTCTCCTGTTTTAGCTTCCCTTCATTGGCTCCCTGTTAAATCCAGAATAGAATTCAAGATCCTTCTTCTTACATACAAAGCCCTTAATAATCAAGCTCCATCATACATCAGAGATCTGATTGGTCCATATGTTCCTAAAAGAGCACTTTGCTCTCAGACGGCAGGTTTACTTGTAGTTCCTAGGATCTCTAAAAGTAGAATGGGAGGCAGATCTTTTAGTTATCAGGCTCCTCTCCTGTGGAACCAGCTCCCAGCTTTAGTCCATGAGGCAGACACTCTGTTTACTTTTAAGGCCAGGCTTAAAACTTTCCTTTTTGATAAAGCTTATAGTTAGAGTGGCTAAGGTCATCCTGAGCTATCTCTGTAGTTATGCTGCTATAGGCTTAGACTGCTGGAGGACAGACTTACCAATTTTCTTCACTCTGCTACTTCCTTTTCTCCTACTACTCTCCAGTTGTATTACAGTACATTCTGTTATTTCGACTGTTAACTTTGTTTTCTCTCAGTGTTTTTCTCTCCATAGAAGATATACCTGGTCTGGTATCCTGCTTGGCTGCAATGCCCTGTTGGACGGGGGGCATTGACTGGGATGATCCTCCCAGTGGCTGAACATCCTCTGTGTCCTGTTATCAACTTTTTACTTTCTGTAACATAGAAAGTTCTCTTATATCAGATCTTCTATTCCTTCTGTGTTTCTGCTCTGTCTTCTCAAACCCCCAGACGGTCGTGGCAGATGGCCGCTCCTACTGAGCCTGGTTCTGTTGGAGGTTTCTTCCTGTTAAAGGGGAGTTTTTCCTCTCCACCGTCGCTACATGCTTGCTCAGTATGAGGGATTGCTGAAGGATTGCTGTGGTTGGAAAGTCTGCATCAACGGGGCCCAACCTCACGCCAATGACTGACGCAATCTGCTGGGATTCCTTAAATAGGAAACTTTTTAACTGATTGGAAAGTTTGTATAAATGTATTGAAATGACTTCTTGTTAAGTGCCTTGAGATGACATCTGTTGTGAATTGGCGCTATATAAATAAACTGAATTGAATTGAATTGACCGTTCAACCCTAAGGGGGCAGCACTAAGACGTTTTTAGACCAAAAAGTGTAGAATTAAACAAGTTTACCACCAAAATGTAAAAAATTACCCAGAAACTGAAAGACTGCATTGGTAAAGACCCATTTATACAGTTTAGAAGCAAAAAAAAAGTTGTTTTGGGGTTTAGTTACTCTTTAAAAACAAAACAAAAAACTGTGCAAAAAAGAAGGATTCTTTATACAATCAAAAAAGTATGGACAACCCTGAGCATCCTCTTCTGAGACTATCCTGCAACAACAGAGTGTCTTCAGTCGGAGGCTTCTTCAGTTTCGATGCAACAGAGACCGCTACAGAAAATCTTTCCTGCCCACAGACATCATTATCTACAACAAGTCCTTAAAGAATTAATTGTAAGAGCTACAACAACATTTATTGTCCCTCTGGGATCAATAAAGTATTTATGAATTGAATAGAAATTTTGTTAATCATTATTGATTTGAAAAGTCATAAACAAGGTAAAACATCCAAGAGGGTAAATACTTTTTATAGACACTGTACAGACCACCTATTACGACACACAATGACTGCTTGGGGTGCATTTGACAGAAAATGTTATTGACCGCGCCCTGCCCCAAAGACCTGGCTGATGTGGATGATGAGCCCTATCACTCAAATCAAAAATGACCACGCTACATGGCTGGCTGCAGCATTTATAGTAAAGCAATAACATAAAGAAGATAAATAAATACATATTCAGGGAATAAGCGAAATATTTCATTTATCTTTATAAAAGTAGGCAAAACATTGCCACACTTGAAATACTAATATGAAACGGGCTTCCTGGAGCTGACCTATATTTTGAAGGTTAAATGACTGTACATCCGGTAAGACCTTATTGCTGAGAACTTGATGGAGCTCCGTCCGTCGCTGCTGGCAGAACAGTCCGCGCTCCGAGGATGATTTCCGCTCACACACTGTTGCGCCTCCCCGGATAATCCACCGCAGGTCAAAATGTCAACTCCAGCTTTCACCCTTCTTTAGACCCCAACCCCCCCCAAAAAAGTGATTTAATGCTTCATGTTTGTTTTTCTTCCTCATTCTGCGAAATAGTAAATATATATATATTTTTTTAAAGCTGTGAAGTGGAAAACGCCTGAGAAGTTGCTCATCATTCTCTGAGGTGAGTCTGTTTTCGCTTCTCTTTGTCGATCCAAAAGCAGGTTGGTTTGTGTGCTTTTTGACGCGCACCAAGAGCGCGCAGAATGACCTGCAACTAAAGGTGCATTCAGGCTGTGGCTAAGAGAGGGTAGAGCCGGAAGGATGTGGGGGCAGATGTGACATTTTGATGACTATCTTGCATGTAGAAACGGGCATAAAAAAAAAAAAAGCTCTTCTCAGTTTTATGTCATCACTCATCTTCATATGATTAGTGTTTACATCTCCACTCAGCTTCTATTGACGTCTCTGGCTCCAAATGCAGCGTGAGGACATGTAATTAGACCCGAGGAGTGTGTGCAGAGGTCACTTCTGTAAACGGGCACAAACCTGCCCTCTCTGTGTGGTTTCCTCTCCTGCATCACAGTGAGGAAGTGTGATTGGGATGTGAGCATCTTCAGCAGGGTCAGGTCTGGATGTGCCACCGGAGTGCTCTTCCACTGAGGTAAGCTGCCCTGAAGCGATGCAATACAGCTTCTTGTTTTCAGATATCTCATATGCAGATTCAAAACTTGGAGAGAGGACGCAGTAAGCCCAGATTTTATTATGTCCCAGCTTCTTTTACCAGTAATGTGGGGCATGGAGTCAGATTTTGTTCACAGTAGATTTCTCAGTCAGAGTACATGAGGGAAGCAGCAGGTGTGAGTAAACACAAGCCACCAAATCCCTGAACAAAGAGAGAGTGAGTGAGTAAGGCGAGCGAAGATGCTGTTATTTTCATCTTCATCATCACAACCTGCGGTGTGACATCACAGGAGCGAACCAGAGGAGCACGTTGGTTGTGACACATTAGTATCTTAGCAACAGGCCGCATCCTTTCAGCTTGCCGCCGTGAGAACAAAACCACCTTCATGGACACAGAGGGAGCTGGTTGTTGGAAAAGCTGCTGCACATTTGTGTCAACATTTATTTCTGATTAGATGAACTTTTAAGATGCTAGGAACGCGTGCATGTGGTTGTGATTTCTCTAATGTCCATCTTTGCCTTGAACTTCTTGGTTTTGGTGGTTGGCTTTGATCTAGTCTAATGGCTCTACACGATTGTGTGCATATGTGTGTGTGTACCTCTTTAGTACCTTTTCTTGTATAAACACCTACCTTTTCATGACTTTATAGGCCTCATGTGGACAAAATCCCAGCCTTGTTGCAGTAGATCATTGTTTTGGGGGCTTAGTCCAGGTTTCCAATTACTGTTAGGGGCAGTCAGAAATAGGATTACACAAAGAGAGGTCAATACAGTCGCTAACAAGGCTTGAAATGCAAACGTGTGTTTTATTCTTTCAATATGTGGGTATGTTTCAAATAAAATCAAGGCATTATCATTATTATTCCTCTGCATACTGCGTACTAATAACACAAATATAATTCTCAGGGTTCTATAACACAGTAAAGAATCGATAGTTTACAAAAAAAACACCTGAAATGATGGTTGGATTAAACTGAATTCCCAAGTATCTCAAAAACCAAGGTAGACCAACGTTAAGGGTTGTTAAATAATTATTCAAATATATTGAATAATAAATATACATTACTTATTTCTTTCTCACTTTCTACCAACACTCTCTGTGTTGATGACACATTTTTCTTCTAAAGCAGTGTTTCAGTGAATGTAAATGTTTGGTTTGGTTTTACTGTACGCCACAAATACTTGTTTTTGATTTGGTATTAGCTATATACAAGACCTGCAGAGACAAATAAGTTATTTTACATATTTTCTGATATAATTTGCGGAGATTCTTTACCAATAGTGGCCATAAACAGCACAGCTAAAGTGATTTTCAAAAGTCGATATGCATTTCTATCTATCTTCTGTGTTTTATCTTTGTGATAAGTGGTCTTAATGAAATCATAATAAATTATTTATAGCCACTCAAATGCAAACCTATTGCTTTTTATACACAA
Organism: Valencia hispanica; assembly: GCA_963556495.2. Lineage (NCBI taxonomy): Eukaryota > Metazoa > Chordata > Actinopteri > Cyprinodontiformes > Valenciidae > Valencia > Valencia hispanica. Next base: position 5,795,446 of record OY747706.1, read on the forward strand.
TTGTAGCCTGCTGGGATTTTTTGGGGGGAGGGCAATATCTCAAATGGTTTAAGAGAACAGTAGAATAAGCAACGTTATAGGGGTTAGGGGAAGTTTAAAAGTCTAGCTTAACTTTCATCAATAAACAATTCTATTTCAACGTTTCTTCTCTCTGATAATGTACATATTAAATGTGTATTTAAGATTCAATTCAATTCAATTCAAAAATGCTTTATTGATCCCAGAGGGAAATTAAGTGGTGATATAGTTCATAGAATGAATTCTTTAAGGAGTTGTTGTAGATGATGATGGCTGTGGACAGGAAGGATTTCCTGTAGCGGTCTGTATTGCAGCGAAACTGAAGAATCCTCCGACTGAAGACGCTCTGTTGTTGTATGACAGTCTCATGAAGAGGATGCTCAGGGTTGTCCATAATTTTTTTGATTTTATGAAGAATCCTTCTTTGCATTATCATCTCCAGATTCTCCACAGTTGTCCCAAGAACAGAACCAGAACCTTCTTTATCAGGTTGTTTAGCCTTTTTAAATCCCTGGCTCTGATGCTGCTACCCCAACAGATGACGGCTGAAGAGATTACACTCTCTTGAAGGACCTAAGCTTCCTCAAGAAGTACAGTCTGCTCTGTCCCTTCTTATAGACGGTTTCACTGTTCAGTCTCCAGTCCAGTCTGTTGTCCAGGTGAACTCTGAGGAATTTAAACTCCTCAACCACCTCCACTTCTTCTCCCATGATGGAAACAGTGTTTGACTTATCCCTGTTTCTTCTGAAATCTACAATCATCTCCTTTGTTTTGTTCACATTCAAGGTGAGACGATTGTTTCCACACCATGTCACAAAGCGGTCCACCAGCTCTCTGTATTCAGCATCTTGTCCATCTCTGATACACCCGACAACTGCAGAGTCATCTGAGTATTTCTGCAGATGACAGGTCTCTGATTTATACTGGAAGTCTGAGGTGTACAGAGTGAAAAGGAATGGTGAGAGTACGGTCCCCTGTGGTGCTCCTGTGCTGCTGACCACCTGGTTTGACACACAATTCTTCAGTCTCACAAATTGTGGTCTGTTGGTCAGGTAGTCATTGATCCAGGCAATGTATGTATTAAAATGTATAAAATAATAATGTATAAATAATGTATAAAATATTACAAATGTATTAAAGTAACAAGTGTAACTTTTTTTTTAAAAGGTACAAAACTGGCCTTGACAGCCAGAGCCATAGCTAGATGAAACTTTTATAGGTAACATTGTGACCCAGGAGGAGTTGGCAAAACAGCGCCCCCTACAGTCACAGAATCTGATAGTCGTGGAAAATGGTACATCCGAGCAGCTAATTATTAAAATCAAATTCGATCATGTGGTCCGTTTCTCGATTTTATAGTTTTGACCTGGGACTAAAATTTAAAATATGAAGAACTAGGCTTTTTTCAGGGTTTCTTGTATCCGGTTTGAAAACAAATAATCCAACCAATCACATTTTCATTTTTTGATTTTTGTTTGTCAATTGAAAATGGAAAGGACGAATGATACATGGATTAAAGAATCTTTTGTTTGTTTCTGCACAAATCGCTGGATTCTGAGGATATAGCAGTCAGCTTGCTTTGGATAAAAAAGATCTCCAACTCTATCATGCTGATGAACATGATAGAGTTGGAGAAAACTTGTTTAATTTCAGATGATGCCCAAATAGTGGGAGTCATTCAATGATAAATTAAGAAGTTAAACAACTAGAGATAACAACCTAGAGCTTGACCTGGATAGAATGAAGGAGATGTCCATCGACTTGAGCACACACCTTTCACCATCTGGAAGCTGTGGAGTCGAGGGTGGATGGATTTCATTTAATCTGAGCTGAGATGTTTGGGGTGTGGGACTCCAGCTGCAACTTTGCAGACAAGACGAACCTGCAGATGATACTGAGGGGAACTGAGAAGGCCATGGAGTCATGGAATATCCCTGTAACAAGGTCCTGAACCTAGTCACACTCCTCAAACTCTCTCCATGACCTTTTCAAACTGCATCCAGATTTAACTACTGTTACATTATAACATTCAGCTTATCAGTTTCACACTTGATGTAAAATTTCAAAGCATCTGGAGAATAACTTGCCTTATTTTGTTCTTTAACTACTTGGTATACAATAAGGTATGTTTGATTAGATTTTTTTAGTTTATGTTTTTATTAAAGTTATTTGTAATTTACCCAATAATCATAATAATAATGCTAATCATAATAATAGGGGCTGCGCAGTTGGTAGCACTGTTGCCTTGCAGCAAGAAGGTCCTGGGTTCAAATCCTGGCCTGGGGTCGTTCTGGATGGAGTTTGCATGTTCTCCCTGTGCATGCGTGGGTTCTCTCAGGGTACTCTGGCTTCCTCCCACAGTCCAAAAACATGACTGTTAGGTGAATTGGTCTCTCTAAAATTGCCCTTTGGTGTGAGTGTGTGTGTGTATGGTTGTGTGTCTCTGTGTTGCCCTGCGATGGACTGGCGACCTGTTCAGGGTGTACTCTGCCTCTTGACCGCTGGCGATAGGCGATAGGCACCAGCAACCCTGCATTAGGATGGACGGGTATAGAAAATGGATGGATAATAATAATAAATTTTAATTATAAGTGCCTTTTTAAACACACTAGGAAACTTTACAGCAAAAAGCAACAGAGAAAATAACCAAAGCAAGTTAAAACATCAAAAGAAGACTTAACAAAACCCAAAAGAAACCAGATAAAACCAGTGCAATGATGGAACAAAGCTCATAAACAGTAGACGGGCTTAAACATGTGGTTTGGAGTCTAGATTTAAACGTGGACAGAGAATCAGAGTTTCGGATGGCTGGAGGTAGAGAATTCCTAAGGCGGGGAGCAGAACACCTGAAAGCTTTGGTCCCCATGCAGCTAAGACGGATAGACAGGACAGGACAGTGAGTTGGATGGAGGATGAAGATCTGAGGGATCGGACGTGAGAGACTATGTGGATCAGGTCAGATAGATATTGGGGGGGAAAGGTTGTGGATGGCTTTGAAGGTGAAAAGAAGGACTTTGACTTCAATAAGTTACTTCACAGGGAGCCAGTGGAGTTGCTGAAGGATAGGGGTGACATGATTAAATACGGGGGTTTTGGTAACGATGCGGGCAGCAGAGCTCTGCACCAACTGGACCTTATGGAGGGTCTGTTGAAGGAGACCAAACAAGAGAGAATTACAAAAATAAATTATGACCATGACAGAGCTAAAACCTATATCTTCAAGTATAACATTGTCCAGTTCTTTAACTGAAGTATGCATTTTATTTTGAAATAAGTCCAAATGCCTAAGTTAAAATATTCCAAGATTCTTGTGGTCCGAGAAGCAAATGTCCTTTTTATTGAAGGTTTCTGTTAATTTTTGCCCGTCTTTTCTCCTTCAGGTTGCCCTCCTGTGACCTCAAATCATGGCTTACACACTGAGTGTTGCACCGGATGGTCTGACCCGGACTGTCGGACCACAGCACTGCGTCACCAGAGTCGAGCTATCCGTCACTGCGTCCAACCTGCTGGATCGAGATGTCGCCTCCAAATCGGACCCGTTCTGCGTTCTCTTCCACGAAGTGGATGGAAACTGGGTGGAGGTACGTTGACAGGAAGGAACTGATTGATCAAAGGTTTTACTTTGGTTAAACAACTAGAGGAAAGTGGTGTAAAATCCACAAAGACTCAAACTGAAATTTGAAAATGGTTGATATTTTCAAGTTCAGATAAATAAATAAAAAGTAGGTTGTGCTTTGCAGGGGAAGACATAAGATCTGAATATTTATCACTAAGCCATGCCTTTGTGGCTATAACAGTGATAGAGATAATCAGGTTCTGTTTGTTGTCAGCTCTGCAGACCGCGACCTATAGGTTGTGAACTGGATCCAAACACACGAGGTCTTGGCCATCTGGCATCACTCATGGCATGCTGAGCCCAGGGGAATGTTGCCAGATTTCTGAGCTTTATCACACTAGAAAACAAGGGTTGTACATTTGGTTCATGGTATAATTAGATTGATGAAGTCAAAAATAGGTTTTATTACTAACTCTTGCCCCCTCAACCCAAGCCGATACAGACAATAGGGGGATGGTTGCTGATTTAAACAAGGTCAGATTTACAATACGGATGAGATTCCACTGGTGTGACTTCTTATAAAAAGCTCCCTCTGCAAGCTTTTAGTACAGCAAAATAATAATAAACTGATTAAAACAAGAAGACTGAATTACGGATCCTGTGCAGGGATCTATTTAGATCCCTGCACAATTTTATTTATAATGTTTTTATAAAACTAATAAACTTGACTTAAACACCCAGACGCTGGTGGTTTTCAACTGTCTATAGGAGATGTTTAAATTTGCAAGCCTAGAAACAGGTTGAGCCGAGAGTCCGTTTTTTGTGTCACAATGGATGAAAAAACATCAGACCAAAGGTCGCGCTAGACATTTTTGTTGTCTGTCATTTTGACCGATGGGGTGAAAAAAATCCAATAATACTAATTATTAATACCCATCAATTTTTATAACGATAACATATGCAATAGTATCAGATTTTTTTATATATTTTAAATAATATTGAATATTAAAAAGCTGATGAGAGAACTACATGTAAAACATAACATTTAATGAATGCCAGTTCACCTGCTGTGGCCTGAACTCTCTCATCTTCCTCCTGCTCCATATGGAACTGAAATGATCACCCACTAGTGTGTAATCAAATTGTGGGATTGCTGCAGAGGTTTTTGTCATGAGGTTGTGGATTTTTGCCTCAGACAGATGACCTTTCATGGGAGTTTAGATGTTGTTCTGGAGGCTGAATCTGCGCTACGCTGCCACACTAGAGACTGGGATTAAGCACCACATCAGTCAAAGTTTTAAAATAAGGGAACATTTCATGAATTAAAGTGATAAGATGTCGGAAAGACTCTCTGAACGAGCCGTTTCCTGACCCACAAGCTATCGCTTCAGCGGGAGGAAATCTTGCTGCATGCACCGGTGGTTGGCACGACACCTGGTTCTTGTGAACGACGTGCTCCAAAGCCTTAATAACTCTTCAACGCTCCCGGTTAATGAGACGCACTGGATACGGTGTCCAGGTCTAAGATGATCCTCACATGCTCTCATGGCAATCTTTTTTTTTGTTTTTTTGATTGATTGATTGATTGATTTAGTTACCTGTACTCCGTGCGTAAAGTTGAAAATGTCTGTGAATTTGCACCAAGTGGTCAAAAGTGTGAATGCTAATCTGTCAAAATGACAGCCTTCAAATTTTTCCGTCACCATTCTAAAAAAAACAGTCTAATAGGGAAAATATTCGGTTAATGCGACCCCTGCATCAGACAGAGCCAATCAATGGAACTTAGGTTTAAAAGCTCTTTATTTCTGTTAAATACCTGCTGAGTTGGCCATCAAGCCGCCTTAAAATCAGACGGGGGACTCAGTTCTATGATGTGCTCCGTTTATACCTGTGAGTTTTTCAGTTCAGGGTTGAAAAAGTAAACTTAAAACAATCCCTGAAGTCAAAACTCTGACTTTGAAAGACAAAGGATTGTCTCCCATCCTGCCTGACGAAAGCTCCAGTAATAAACAAACAGCAATAAATAAACCCCCACAGAGTTTCAATATTAGTAAGAAAGTGAATCATTAAGACTACTGAGTCTCATCTTTTTGCTACCGGTTGTTTGTATTGAATTTAGGTCAGTGCACCACATAGAGCTGTGCTTTCACTCACTTTGCAGTCCTTTGTGCAACGTACAGCTGAGCAGTTTCAGACTTCATTAACACGGTCAAGTCCTTTTCATCACCTGCTGGTGTTTATAAATCCTGTCTGAATTGGCAAGTATAAGTCCTGTTTTCATCATTGCTGGTAAATAGCAATCAGAGATCAGAAATGCCAGCTGGGATTTGAAAGGACTTTCACAAATGCTGCTTGAAACAGTGCTTATAAATGAAGATGCCGATGTGAGAACATCTGTTTGCAGGGACAGCACTAAGAGCAGTTAAGAAAACGTTTCCCTCCTCTCTGATCCTCTACGGAAACTCAGAATACAGAAGGAGGATAAAACATTATAGGTGCCTCTAAACTGGATCACTGGCTGTAGAAAACAAAACCAGTTCAGCTGAACTCAATTCAGTCTACTAATAAAGTTTAAATCACAACTGATGTCCTCTTGAGGCGCTTTACTAACAGGTCCAGTTCACATTAAGTTACACAGAACTGAATTCAGTCCAAATCGAATTTAGATCAATTAAGCTCAATCATTTCAGCGAATTTAAATCCAATCACATACTGTACTGTGCCGGTTGATAGTGATCATAATACAGTACAATCAGTATGAGTTGTTCATGAAATGTCATTTCATAAATAGTCCTTTAAGGAAGCCCAGCTGATTGCATCGAGTCTTGAATTTGCAGCAATCCCTCAGCCTGAGCAAGCAAATGGAAACAGTCGAAAGAAAAAAGTATATTTTTTTTACAAAATGTGTTCTGGGATGGCATCTGATGTAGCGGTGGAGCGGTTGCCCCACATATTGAGGCTATTTCATTTTCTCTCTGAACACTGCAAATAAAAGCCACAACATTATATCGGATATCGGACCAAATTTCAGTCAGTTGCCTTTTGCTCGCTCATTCCTGTCTTGGCTGCTAAGCATTGGGCCAGTATGAGATTGTCACAGCATTATGAGCTAGTTGCTTCAAAGGGGTTCTAGAGCAACATATTTAAAAATTGGAAACTGTTCTTTGAGCCTTTAAATACCATATTAAACTTCGGGACTGAAGATGGCCCAGGAGCCCTGATAAATGGCCAAATACAACCCCATAATAAGGCCCCACATGGAAAGACAGATTTTCCCCGCCCACTCGGCCAGGACAAGAGTATTAAATGAGCTGTGTCCTGATTGGCCGGTTTACCCCGATGGCTTTATGACACTGCTGAAGCTAGAAACTCCTGAATCTAGTAACTCTGTGTACAGCCGTGTACAGTATCCGGATAACTCAGAATAGGCTAGCTCAGGCTGGCGTTGTTCTACACTTGACAAACAACGATGTGGTGCAGTGCCACCACCTACAGTTATATATTGCCAACGTTAAAGTGGGTGGGGACGCGTCAGTTTAAGGGGGAAGGGCTACAGCTCCTATGATGTGTTATTAAAGCTTTGCTGTGACTAAACCGTTTCTCCGCTGCAATCCCAAAATTACAAATATGCATAGGAAATGAGGTTGGAGACGGCACAAACCTTTTGTTATGGTTCATTTGATTTGTTGATATTCAACAACAACAAGGTAAATCTGGTTTTGAATTCTAGCACCTCTTTAATTATTATTTTATTTGTGATTTTTTTCATATCGGTATTGGTCTGATTAAGGTATTCAAGAGTCCATGGTCTCTTTCAAAAACCAGCTAAAGACATATCTTTATAAAATTGCCTTTTCTTAACTGTCTATTGTATCTTTTTTGTATTTCTTGATTTTTGTGGAGCACTTCGTGATTTTCATATCTTGAAAGTTGATTTATAGGCAACATTTCACTTACCTACTGCTGCAAAAATAATACAACATAATGACTGTTACAACTATTATAAAGGGGGAATATAACATGATCACTGTGGTTTGTTTAGTCAATTAATGTGTGTCACATTTGACGTACATCCGAACTGAAGTGCTCTGACACAGAACATGATATTGGATTCCAGCCTGAATAGTTTTATCAGAAGGGTCAAAACTCCTCAGTAAAACAGGTTCTAAATGAAACGCTTGGCACCGTATCTTGGAGCGTCTACTGGTCACCAGATGCTTCTGGTCTGGGTAGACTGATAGAAATTAATAGCATCTGATTCTTCCGGTTTCTATTGCATTTTATGGTAACTACAACGTTTATGTATTGTTATTAAGCATGAAGCAACCTGTATAAACTTTCACTTTTCACCCCTAAAGATTCTGTGTTCTACTGCTCACTTTAGCTAAACGGGATCATTTTAGTGCAAAATGAAGCTTTGTTCTGAAAACGATAAATAGTTTCTCAAAACAGAATCTGGGTCTGTGAGATTGCAAGTCACTCAGTGGGTTTACATGCAGTTAGAGTAAACCGAATTATTCCCTTAGTTCGATTAAATTCGAACTTTTGAAATTCATATATACACCGGCTGAAGTTGAACGGAACTGGCCTACTCCTAATCGAGCTAACACACCCAGATAAGTCGGTTAGAAAGCTGAATTTATCTGCATCTAAACGGCATCCCAGGTTAGTTGAGCCCAGAACCATCCCTTGAACCTAGAACCAAACATGAAGAACCAGCTTTCAGGTTCTATGCTCCTCTAATCTGGAGCAAACTTCCAGAAAACTGCAAAGCTGCTGAAACACTGAGTCCCTTTCAATCAAGGCTAAAAACCCATCTGTTTAGAGCTGGCTTTGATAAATTGATTAATAAGATGTACCACAAGAATTTAAAATACCCGTGATTAAACCTTTACTCAAGAAACCTTACCTTGATCAAGATGACTTAGTGAATTACAGACCTATATCTAACCTTCCTTTCTTATCCAAAATCCTTGAGAAAATTGTTGCTAATCAAGTCTGTGAGCATCTAAACAGTAACGAGCTGTTTGAAGAGTTTCAGTCAGGTTTTAGAGCTCATCATAGCACTGAAACAGCACTGGTGAAGGTTACTAATGATATTCTCATGGCCTCAGATAATTGACTTGTGTCTGTTCTGGTTTTGTTAGATCTCAGTGCTGCTTTTGACACAGTCGATCATAATATTCTCTTAGAAAGGCTTGAACATGTTGCAGGGATCAAAGGAACAGCACTAGGCTGGTTTAAATCATATTTGTCTGATAGATTCCAGTTGGTTCATCTAAATGATAAATCATCTTCACTCTCAAGGGTTACTTGTGGAGTTCCACAGGGTTCTGTGCTTGGACCAATTCTTTTCACCATATATATGCTCCCAATTGGTAGAATCATTAGACAGCATGGGATAAATTTCCACAGCTATGCAGATGAAACACAACTATATTTATCCATAAACCCTGATGAACCCAGTCAGGTAGGTAGATTACAGGCATGTCTGGAAGACATAAAAACATGGATGAATCTAAAATGTTTGCTTTTAAATTCTGACAAAACAGAAGTTGCTGTCTTTGGACCAGAAGTTCTAAAACAGAAACTGATTAGTCAATCACTTCATCTGGATGGCATTAAATTGGCCCCCAGTAATAACGTAAAGAACCTCGGCATTATTTTTGATGCTGGAGTGATGCTGAGAAACTAGTCCATGCATTTGTTACCTCAAGGCTGGACTACTGTAATTCTTTACTTTCAGGTAGTCCACAAAATGCCATTAAAAGCCTTCAGTTGATCCAAAATGCAGCAGCAAGAGTTCTGATGAATATTAAAAAGAGAGATCACATTTCTCCTGTTTTAGCTTCCCTTCATTGGCTCCCTGTTAAATCCAGAATAGAATCTAAGATCCTTCTTCTTACATACAAAGCCCTTAATAATCAGCTCCATCATACATCAGAGATCTAATTGGTCCATATGTTCCTAACAGAGCACTTTGCTCTCAGACTGCAGGTTTACTTGTAGTTCCTAGGATTTCTAAAAGTAGAATGGGAGGCAGATCTTTTAGTTATCAGGCTCCTCTCCTGTGGAACCATCTCCCAGCTTTAGTCCGTGAGGCAGACACTCTGTTTACTTTTAAGGCCAGGCTTAAAACTTTCCTTTTTGATAAAGCTTATAGTTAGAGTGGCTTAGGTCATGCTGAGCTATCTCTGTAGTTATGCTGCTATAGGCTTAGACTGTTGGAGGACAGACTTACCAATTTTCTTCACTCTGCTACTTCCTTTTCTCCTACGACTCTCCAGTTGTATTACAGTACATTCTGTTATTTCGACTGTTAACTTTGTTTTCTCTCAGTGTTTCTCTCCATAGAAGATATACCTGGTCTGGTATCCTGCTTGGCTGCAATGCCCTGTTGGACGAGGGGCATCGACTGGGATGATGCTCCCAGTGGCTGAACATTCACTGTGTCCTGTTATCAACTTTTTACTTTCTGTAACATAGAAAGTTCTCTTATATCAGATCTTCTGTTCCTTCTGTGTTTCTGCTCTGTCTTCTCAAACCCCCAGACGGTCGTGGCAGATGGCCGCTCCTACTGAGCCTGGTTCTGTTGGAGGTTTCTTCCTGTTAAAGGGGAGTTTTTCCTCTCCACCGTCGCCACATGCTTGCTTAGTATGAGTGATTGCTGAAGGATTGCTGAGGTTGGAAAGTCTGCATCAACGGGGCCCAACCTCATGCCAATGACTGACGCAATCTGCTGGGATTCCTTAAATAGGAAACTTTTTAACTGATTGGAATGTTTGTATAAATGTATCGAAATGACTTCTTGTTAAGTGCCTTGAGATGACGTCTGCTGTGAATTGGCGCTATATAAATAAACAGAATTGAATTGAATTGAAAATTGAATTAATAGCTGGAATGTCATAACAGTAGTATGTTTTAATGTTCTTTATGTCTTCGATGTTGTGTTTTCTGTTTTTATTGTTGTTTTATTACTGCTTTTATTTCCCCCTCTAATCACCCAAAGTGTCCTTAGCTGACCGGCAGTGCACAGCCACATGGTGAGAGAGGGGGGGGCACTGGAAGTCAGTCCAGTGCTTTTTACTCTCATTTAAACCATATAGGACCAGTGTGACGGAGAGCTTCTGAACCTTGAGGCTGGCTGCTGGCCCATGCCTACGACTGCTCTGTTATTTTTTTCCTTCAAAGTGTTTCAGTCGGCAAATCAAAATTCTGATTTCATGGTGAGCACTTTCAGTTCTGTCAACGGTCCAAGCTATAAATGTCTTCTGTTTTGATTATGTTGTTAAAAAAACAAATGTGAGCAGCACATTGCACCAGTTTTGGTGTGTGTGGGCTGCAGCCTCAGGGGACCTCTGCAGCAAAACAGCTGGTCAACGGGGCAACCAGGTTTTTGGAAATGCATGTGCCCGTGTGTGTGTGTAGGCGAGTGCCTCGGGTTGAAGCGAGCTGTCGGTCAGCGGGGCATGTGGCTCCAAACTGAAATTGCCAGTGGTTGCCGAGGCAACGATGAGGGAAACAAAAAGCTTAGCGCTCCTGTAGTGAGGGCGCGATGGAGGAGGCGAAGCGAGGCCCGCGCCTTTTCTCGGATTTTATCCACAGCTCGCCGTTTCTCGCACACTCGCAGCTTTCTCACCTTCTCCGATTGCCTCCTGTTCGCTTTTGTTTTCTCTCTCCTCCTTTCTCCCATCCCCTTTCCAAATCCTGTTGCCTCCCTGCGTCTCCTTCTGTCCTCATTTTCGTCTATATCTGTCTGTGTCGGAAGATAGAGGCATGAGAAGCAGCTGGGTGAGCAGGGGGAAAAGTGTGATGAGAGGGGCAAGGGGGAAGGAGACAGCAGAGGTGAAAGACGGAGAGGTGACAACACGAATTAAGATGAGGGTGACAGTAAGTGAGCGAACAGAGCATGATGCTAACTTGTGCGGTGAGGTTTGGAGGAACTATAAATCTAAGTTATGCAAATGAGAAAACACCCAGTTAGCAGTCTGCTCCAGCAATTTTCTAAATCCTGTGATCTTTTCTCCCCTCTCCAAACTCCAAATCCTAATGCTAATCTCCACACGTGTTATGAGCACAGATATAAGCTTGTAACACTGCAAGTGAGAACGGGCATGCAGTGGGATGTTCTGTCACTAAGATTTAAAATCACACATTCACCAGACTGCAAAGTGCAGCCTTATGGAGCTTGGAATCCTTATTGTTGGGTCTATTAACTGGGTTCTTTAAACCTTTCTGCTCTTGGATGCACATTGAACTTTGTGTTTCTTTTTTCTTCCATCGCTGTGTTACATTACAGGTTGATTTCTAGATCAAGGAGTGAAAATAAATCAGTCTGAGTCTGAATGATGTTAGTCCACATATGTCTATATAAATGACAGACAGTGACTAAACCAAACTGGGTTTGTCCACCAGAGAGCACATGTCCCACTCTCAGCATATGTAGGTCACATTTCAGCGACCTATCTGAATCTTCTGACTGATGCATTAACTCTCATCAGTAGCCTATGTGTGTTATCACAAAGCTCAACTCAGGTAAACCTGCAATGCAATCTTCTTGATTTTTTTCATGAAGTGTTTGTTTTTATTTTTTTGCTCCACATTGATGATGCATATGGAGGCCTGATCCTGTCAAAGTTATAAATAAATAAAATTGGAAATACAATTGAGGCTGCACAGTGGCACAGTTGCAGTAGCACTGTTGCCTTGCAGAAAGAAGGTCCCGGCTTCGAATCTCAACCTGGAGTCTTTCTGCATGGGGTTTGCATGTTCTGCCAGTGCATGCTTGGGTTTCCTCTGGGTACTCCGGTTTCCTCCCATAATCCAAAAACATGACTGTTACTGTTAGGTTAATTGGTCTCTCTAAAATTGCCCTTGGGTATGAGTGGTTGTTTGTCCTGTGTGTCTCTGTGTTGACCTGCGATTGACTGGCAACGTGTCCAGGTTGTACCCCGCCTCTCGCCCTTCCCCAAACACGACCCTGCAATGGATAGATGGTACAGATAATGGATGGATGGAATGCAATTGGAAATAAGTAAGTTAATGTGGAAATAACTAAATAAATGTGGAAATAAAAAGAAAATGGGGGAAAAACTAAATACATGTGGAAATACACAATATTTTTTTTAAATGTCCAAATATATAATTATACAATATATATTCGATTATGTATTTATTTTCAATTTATTTCCTCATATAATTATTTCCTGCCAATTCTAATTACACATTTATTTTTTATTTATACATTTATTTGTTTACCCATTTAATTTCTTATTTCCAAATGTATTTCTAAATGTATTTATTTATTTAAAATTTTACTAAGATCTATCCTGCAAAGATGCATTTACATAAATGTGAATGTATTTCAAGACGTAATTTATTTCTGTGGTTCACTTTGGTATGAATTACTGCATGAATGCAGTTTGACATGAAGGGGATCAGGCTGTTGCGCAGGTGTTCAGGAAGCCCAGGTTGCTTTAATAGCGACTGTTAGCTCCTCTACATCATTAGCTCTGCTGTCTCTTATATTTCTCTATGTTCTCTTTGGGGGGCCAGACTCTTTCTGCATGGAGTTTCTGTGTTCTCTCCGTGCATAGGTTGTCTCCGGATACTCAAGCTTCCTCTCACAGTTCAAAAACAAGGTCTCTTACAGCTATTGGTTCTCTCTAAATAACCCCGATGTAAGAGTGTGCAGTGTTCATGGTTGTTTGTGCTGGGTGTCTCTGTGCTGCCCTGTGATGGACGGACAACTTTTCTAGAGTGTACAATGTCTCCGACCCAATGACCGTTGGAGATAAACACCACCCCTCCCAGTACTAAACATCTAAACTGCTAAATGTGACCAAAACAAAACCACTAAAATTTAAAGAAAATATGTGGATCTTAATACCAAACCTTGACTTATGGAAATTCAAGAAGAAGTAGATTCTCCTCAATTTTTAAAAAAACGGTTCCTAAACTGTTGCGCCTGCAGACCAGTGAGTTTGCTTCACAGTGTTATCTTTAATTTTACATTCTGAATGAAAACCACAGATCAAGTCAAGTGGTTTGGTGGCTGTTCAGATGTGAATAATTAGTCTTAATTAATTAGCATCATGTTAGCGCCACCGTTTTAGTAGCAAAAGCAATTTTTTAACTGGGATACTGATGCTTAAAAAAATAATGTCCAAGTTTCTATCCTGTTATGGTTATTATTGTTTTGGTACCTGCACCTGCAGACTTAATACCAGAAAACTTCATTTTATTTGTGAGCAGATTGAAAATAACCACATTTTAAATCATATTATTTCTCATTTATTTTTGAGTTTTAGCTTTCGTCTATTTGCTCTGGGCCAGATTGTGACATCTGTTTAAATTAATATTTTAAACAAGATAAGGCTGACGTTTTATTCCATTTTCTATATCAAATCATTTGGTTTGCTTGTTTATTTGTTTCAAACATATTCACTTTCTCTCATTTTCCATACTGCATATTTACATAACCACTTGTTTGAAAAGGAGGTAGGTAGAAGTGTAAACTAATTTACCCCCTTCAAATTTATGCTTTAGATGTTCTTTTGAACTGGCTTATGTTTTTACTTTGTTTTAATTCTTCTGGTGGACTGTTCCACAATTTAACCCCTTCTATAGAAAGGCACATTCTTTTTAATGTCGCTCTAACACCACAAATTCCCTATCCCTTTCAACAAACAATTTGCTAATTTTTTTAGGAAGTAAATTATTTCGGGCTTTAAATATTATTTGTGCTGTTTTAAATTGGACCCAGTCTAAAAAATGTCATGGCCCCAGTTTTTATAAAATGCTGGTTTGGATGCTCTTTGTAACCTACTTGGTTGATTAATCTAATTGCCTTTTTCTTTATTATTGTTAAAGAGGCTATATGCAACTTTCCCCCCAAAATAAACGTAACAATAGCCTTTTTATTTGACCATTTATGACTCAAACATCTCCTGATGAGCATACTGACACCTTGTCAGCTCACAGTGGGTGCACCTATAAGCCTGTATCCAATTTTTTATATTTTCTGTCGGGTCGGGTTTTCCCGCGCTGTCTGCGGATGTGACATCAAGCGTGTCATGTTGAACGTTTCAGATCACTCTGCCACCACCGCTAGTCAGCACTAGCAAGCAGTTAAATGGATTGTGCGAATGCACAGAAGAGACCCAGGACAACTTTGACACCAACAGTAACTCCACATAAGACTAAAAAAGTAAAACCTCTGACAAGTGCCCAAAAAAGATAGAAGATTGAGAGCGACCGGCGTACGAGCGCGCGCTGCAAGAGCGAGCAGAAAGGAAGAGCAGTTTCGTTTTTTGGCCACAGCTGTCAGTTGCGAGTTTAAATTTCAGAAAATTGCATATAGCCCCTTTAATGTGGGGATATTACTTTCATAGGTGTTCCACACAGTTACTCAAATATGGAAAAAAAATAATGTATAATACAATGTATGAAGAGCTTTCTGGTTGGGAGATGCTTGATTTTGCATAGAATAGCAAAGCTCCGAGCCAATTTACCACAAACATATTTCATGAGTGGTTTCCAGCAGATTTTGTGGTCTAACATCACACCAAAGAATTTAATTAAATTTATCCTTTAAATTTTTACATTGTCATTGCTTATATTTACTTCTCTATTTACCTTATGTTTTTACAAACAACATAAAATTACGTTTTTCTAAGTTTAATGACAGTTTATTTCATTTCGGTTTTAATTGTGGAAGTTTGCACAAGTTTTTGATTTTCAGGAACGTTTCTGATGTTTAACGCCTCATTAATTTACTATTTTAAAGCCTTTTTATGCTTAAGAAAATATAGAAACTGTCCTCTGTGTTTTAGTTTCGTTTTGATCAATTCCCATGTTCACACTTGACTTTTTGTTGCAGAATTAGGCGACCAGAATAAAATAATCCCACCCATTCCTCCTCTCTCTTGTCTCCCCCACAAAGACTCTGTGATATGTGTGCAGCTGAATCAAGCAGCTTGTACTGTCGTCACATCCTTTTTGGGGCTCCAGAGGACAATTCCTGCGTCTGAATGTGTTTATGTGACCTGTTTTCCGGTCTTTTGTTGTCTCTTCCATGTGATGGTAAACATGGGCAGATGAAAGAGAGACTGACATAGGGACTATATGCTGCTAGGGTCCAATTAATCTCCATAGCCTGCTGAGCCAGGTTCAAATCCACTGTGACACAAATCTAGGATGCACACTTGAGCCCGCCGGGCGTCCATGATGTCCCGGTAATTTCCAAGTTTAAGCCGTGACGTGCAGAAGCTCTCCTCTGCTCTTCTTCCCTGCGTCTCACCCCCCAGAAGATCAGTTCTGGAAGCTCTGGAAGCAGGCCGAAGTGAAAACCCTGTTTCACTGCAGAAATACATCTTCAGCCTCTGTGTTCTCAGATTTTCTCTCATAACAGCTTTCCCAGTCAGGAATGGGACATATTTGGTAAAAAATTCAGCATAGCGGTTAAATTGAAGGTCCCAATACAACACTTCAACTGGTATCAGGTTTGGAGCTCATGAAAAAAAAAAATCGATGACTGTAAGGTGCCAACGTCCTGTGGCTGCAAATCCCAAATCACAAGCCCTCTGCCTGACAGTTGGTATGAGGTGTTTGGTTTTCTCTATGCATGGCACCAGTGGCGGCTGGTGGTTATATTTGCAGGATGGGCTAACAGACATATATAAAAATGCTACGAATTAGATTCCAACAATGCAAACACCTTCCCATTTGAAATAGAGAAAACCTGCTTTAAAACAGCAATATGTCCCTTTTAAGCACAACAAACCACCAAAAACTATGCTTACACGGAGCCTCTTGCCACAACTGTCCAATACTTGACTGCCCCTCATTAAAGCTGCAGTCTGGAGAATATATTTATGTATCAAAGTTTTATAAATCTTTAAAATGATAGTGGGGTTCAATGCCATGATAAAGACTAGTGCTCCACAACACTTGTTATTTTTCTTAATCCCACCTTCCTCCCATAGAACCCTATGCATTTCACACTGAGCGCCAAATTTTTTTAGCCAATAAAATTCGAGTTTCCGCATTGTCGGCTGTCAATCAACTTGCATGCGGATTCTGCAAACATGTGAACATGGGGCCGCGCACACGGACCGCTCCGTGTCTTCCCATTTACAGTCGCCATATTGTGAGAGAGGATTAGTTATGCAGAAGTTGCTCACCTCCGAAATGTCCATTGCAAAAATACAATCTGGTGGTGCTCAATAGCGCTTGCTGCTTACTTCTTTGACCCGCTGTGTCGCCGCAGGTGATGCGCGTGCACAACTGCCGCGGTAGGGCTGGAGGGAGGGAAGGGGAGAGGAGGGGGGAGTGTTTTGGGAGGGGCCTTGGTACGTCGGATTCAAAAAATCTCTCTCCCTCAAATACTCCGGACTGCAGCTTTAAGGGTTTGAACTATTATTCGTTCTGCCGAATGTTTTCTGTCAAACAACATAGCACATCGATAAAATCAAATCAAACAAAGCACACATTGGAAAGAGTATTTTTCAATCAGGCCTACCTTATTTAAACAGAGACTCACTCCGACGACTGTTCTGGGATGGAAAAAGATCAATAACCGCCTTGTTGAAGTCAGTTGATTGATGGATGCCAATCTTGCCCCCCCGCCCCGCCATTGTATCTACACTGAGATAACCGCCACACATTGTTGTATGTCCATCATCATTGGCTAAAACCCGAGTTCTTGGTCTGACTCTGGGCTGAACAAAATTAGCCCCAATGAGCAGCAAATTGAGGGGGCGTGTTAAGCAATCTGTCCATCACTCCATACCACTAACTGCATTGAATCTAATGGGGGTGTTTGGGCTGTGAAAAGGGAGTCCTTTAGAGAGATTTTGCAGTTTTCTTATGATGGTTGGGCATCAGTAGTGTAAATTTCACATAATGTGATTAAACATTTTTCATTTGCATTTAATTAGATAGCTATTTTAACAGTTGTATTTTTTTATTTTTCTAAACACATGGGGGGGCTAAGCCCTATAAGCTCACTTATACCAACCATCTCCTGCATGGCACCATTTAGTATGACCAAACATCTCTAGTTTGGTCTTGAGAGTCCAAAGAACATTGTACAAGTGGACCTTCAGTCATTATAGTTCTGTTCTCTGGAACTCAGATCCATCACTACAGACTTTTGCTTTCAAAGAAAACTCAAATTATGTCTTTCCCAAACTTCTTTTACTTTTTTAATATATTTTTTTTCTGGATTAAAAAAATCATCCCTTTATTCTTGTTTTTGTGGTCTTTTTCTGTTTGTCTTGGACCATCTGCTGTTCTCACTTTAAAAACTAATGTCTTAATGTACATTAAGTTTACGATTACCATCCAAAATGTACTCCAAAAATAAAATACATTTCGCTCAGCTCATCTTGGTTCCACTAAATGAAACGTTGCAAACCCAAGCTATGCAGCATTTTCCTTTTTCTAATTGTCATGCCATGAGCCTCAACAGCTAACCGAAGCCTGTGGAGTCTGACATGGAGCTGTTGGGTTTTTTGTAATTTTTTTAAACCATTTTATGGCCTGAGCTTTGGCTTAATTTCCTAGAATGTTTACTCCTGGGAAGATGGCAGCTGCCAGACTGTTGAACAGGACAGTTTAGAAATGGCCTCATAGGCCAAGTACACACGTAGCCGGGTAAAAAAGAAAAGAAAAGTATATTCGTCCACACCTAACCGCATAAGTGTGTTGTTAGGCACATTCATAGACATGCCAAACCTGTGGGGGGCAGTAGTTCCCCCAAATCCTATCCACTCAGAGTAACTTTCTACTTTCTAACTTCTACAGGGACTTTGCGACACCTAAAACTCCAGTTATTTCTGTCCACAAGCAAACGCTTAGAACGGAGAAAACTGCAAATCTTCATTTTGGCCAGAGTTTTTAGAAAGAATCGTTTTTGGTGCCCTAAATCTGTGTTTTTGTGTGGATGACAAGCCAAATCGTAGAAAAATATCTGCATTTTGTGAGATACCTGCCTGCATCTGGACAAGGCAATAATTTCTCCTAACATCAGGGAGGGTTTCTCCTCTAAGGTCATTGTTGATGTTTTCCTCCTTGGCATTGTAAGACAATCCAGTGCATCAAACGGCCAGTGCTCACACTGATAAGGATCCAGTAATCAAAGCATTTGATCAGCTGCACTTTGCTCCTGGTTTCCCTATTAAATCCCTTGGAAGCAGCATCCTTTATTTGTTAGCTTCTCTTGCTAACAAATAAAAACATGAAATCTGTTGTGTTTTTCTACATTTCACATAAGATTCGAATAACTTTAGAACCTGAAAAAAACTTTTTGTTGTCCAGAGATATAAAATGAAACCTTGAAAGAAAACATTGTTTCTTTTTACCACAGTTCTACTTAGGATCAGTTGTAACTGAACAGAAATTTACCAGCTTTCATCATCACTAGGTTTTAATGAAATGAGACCTGTGACGATGTAAAACGTTTTGCTCCACGCCTGGGAATCAGTGACCCAGCAGCACGCAGATAGATGTAATCCATTCTCAGGATGCCGATGCTTCACAGTTGTCATCTCTGTTATATCAGTGAATCGGTCACCCAAACTGCTCCTTCTGCTTGCTGTAGTTCAGAAGTGGTGACATTCTAAACATGCACTGACCTCCTCTAATAGTGAATAAACAGGCTGACTCCCCTGTGAGTCTGACTGGAGAGAGCAGCACAGCCAGCGAGAAGCAGTCATCCATTCCCCTTGTTTAGTACAGTCACAGTAAAGAACATGACTCCTGTTGTCCTTTTAGAGACTCCCACACGCTCTGGGATGTCTGTGTCCTGTCTGATAATATATAATTAGACACAAAGCAAATCCATGAAGATAAACTGA
The DNA here is from genome assembly GCA_963556495.2 of Valencia hispanica. Classification (NCBI taxonomy): domain Eukaryota; kingdom Metazoa; phylum Chordata; class Actinopteri; order Cyprinodontiformes; family Valenciidae; genus Valencia; species Valencia hispanica. The sequence goes on from OY747706.1 coordinate 5,814,880, forward strand.
TCTTTTCCTACTCTTTTAATTATTTCTGAAGAAAAAGTTAAAACTGGGGCAAATGGCAATTTGTTATCTCATAAATAAATAAATAACTAATGTCTTCAGGCAAGGCCAGGCAATTTTATATGTATAGCACACTTTCAACAACAAGATAATTTAAGGCGCTTTACATAATTAGGGGTAAAATAAAGTGAAAATAGCAATAAAACACAGATAAAGCATATGAGAAAAAAAATTACATGAATTTAGAACAAAGTAAAAACAGCAATAAAGCAAGAAGTATACACAAAACATATGATACATGAAAACATTACTCAAAGGCAGCTCTAATCAGATGCGTTTTTAGCAGGGATTTAAAAGAACTCAGTGTTTCAGCAGCTTTAGTAAGCATCCATTATACAAGAACTCATCAAGCTCTTTAATTTAATAATGCAAATCTGCACAAATCACAAAAAGAGGATGTTTAATATAGGAAGAATATCGGTTGATGACACTGGCTTAAATTCATTATAGCTTGACGGAAATGTCATCAACAAATATTCTTCAAAAAATTAACATTACCCCTCCCTGGGCTGCCACCTTATCGTGGTGGAGGGGTTTGAGTGTCCCAATGATCCTAGGAGCTATGTTGCCGGGGGCTTTTTGCTCCTGGTAGGGTCACCCATGGCAATTTGGTTCTAGGTGAGCGATCAGACTAAGTGCAGCCCAAAAGACCTGGACCCGGGTCACGGGGCCCCCCTCTGGAGCCAGGCCTGGAGGCGGGGCACGTTGGCGAGCGCCTGGTGGCCGGGCCTTTACCCATGGTGCCCGGTCGGGCTTAGCCCAAAGAGGCAACATGGGTCCCCCTTCCCACGAGCTCACCACCTGTGGGAGGGGCCATAGGGGTCGGGTGCCATGCAGGATGGGCGACGGTCGAAGGCGGGGACCTTGGCTGTCCGATCTTCGGCTGCAGAAACCGGAGCTGGTGTGCGAGGTTGAGAGGTTTCAACTGGACATCGTCGGACTCACCTCGACGCACGGCTCTGGCTCTGGAACCCGTCTCCTCGAGAGGGGTTGGACTCTCTTCCACTCTGGAGTTGCCCCCGCTGAGAGGCGCCGAGCTGGGGTGGTCATACTTGTTGCCCCTCATCTCAGCGCCTGTACGTTGGGGTTTACCCCGGAGAACGAGAGGGTAGCCTCCCTCCGCCTACGGGTGGGGGGACGGGTCCTGACTGTTATCTGTGCTTATGCACCAAACAGCAGATCAGATTACCCACCCTTTTTGGAGTCTTTGGAGGGGGTGCTGGAGAGTGCTCCTCCCGGGGACTCCCTTGTTCTGCTGGGGGACTTCAACGCTCACGTGGGCAATGACAGTGAGACCTGGAGGGGTGTGGCTGGGCGGAATGGCCCCCCCGATCTGAACCCGAGTGGTGTGTTGTTATTGGACTTCTCTGCTCGTCATGTATTGTCCATAACAAACACCATGTTCAAGCATAAAGGTGTCCATATGTGCACTTGGCACCAGGACACCCTAGGCCGTTGATGATCGACTTGGTTGTCGATCTGCGGCCGCATGTTTTGGACACTCGGGTGAAGAGAGGGGCTGAGCTCTCCACTGACCACTACCTGGTGGTGAGTCAGCTCTGATGGTGGGGGAGGACGCCAGACAGACCTGGAAGGCCCAAACGTGTTGTGAGGGTCTGCTGGGAACGTCTGGCAGAGTCTCCTGTCAGAAGGAGCTTTAACTCACACCACCGGCAGAACTTCGAACACGTCCCGAGGGAGGCGGGGGACATTGAGTCTGAGTGGGCCATGTTCTGCGCCTCCATTGTCGAGGTGGCTGACCGAAGCTGTGGCCGCAAGGTGGCCGGTGCCTGTCGCGGCGGCAACCCCCGAACCCGCTGGTGGACACCGGCGGTAAGTGATGCTGTCAGGCTGAAGAAGGAGTCCTATCGGGTCTTTTTGGCCTGTGGGACCCCTGAAGCAGCAGATAGATATCGGCAGGCCAAGCGGAGTGCGGCTCAGATGGTCGCTGAGGCAAAAACTCGGGTTTGGAGTTTGGAGAGGCCATGGAAAACGACTTCCATACAGCTTCAAAGCGATTCTGGTCCACCATCCGGCGTCTCAGGGGGGAAGCGGTCTGCCACCAACACTATTTACAGTGGGGATGGTGTGCTGCTGACCTCGAAGCGAAGCGTTTTGGGTCGGTGCATGGAATACTTTGAAAACCTCCTCAATCCTACCGGCACGCCTTCCAATCTGGAAGCAGGGTTTGGGGACTTTGGGTCGGGCTCTCCAATCTCTGGTGCTGAGGTCACCGAGGTTGTTAAAAAGCTCCTCGGTGGCAAGGCTCCGGGGGTGGATGAGATTCCTCAGGGCCCTGGATGTTGTGGGGCTGTGTTGGTTAACGCGGCAATATCTCTGCAATATCGCGTGGACATCGGGGGCAGTTCCCTTGGATTGGCAGACCAGGGTGGTGGTCCCCCTGTTTAAAAAGGGGGACCACAGAGTGTGTTGCAACTACAGGGGGATCACACTTCTGAGCCTCCCTGGTAAGGTCTATTTAGGGGTTCTGGAGAGGAGGGTCTGACGGATAGTCAAACCTCGGATCCAGGAGGAACAATGCGGTTTTCATCCTGGCCGTGGAACACTGGACCAGCTCTACACCCTCAGCAGGGTCCTGGAGGGTGCATGGGAGTTCGCCCAACCGGTCTACATGTGTTTTGTGGACTTGGAGAAGGTGTTTGACCGTGTCCCTCGGGGAGCCCTGTGGGGGGTACTCTGGGAGTATGGGGTACCGGGCCCCTTGATACGGGCTGTTAGGTCCCTGTATGACCGGTGCCAGAGTTTGGTTCGCATTGCCGGCAGTAAGTCGGGCTTGTTTCCGGTGAGAGTTGGACTCCGCCAAGGTTGCCCTTTGTCACCGATCCTATTCATAACTTTTATGGACGGGATTTCTAGGCGCAGCCAAGGTGTTGAGGGGATCCGTTTCGGTGGCCTCAAGATCGGGTCTCTGCTTTTTGCAGATGACGTGGTCCTGTTGGCTTCATCGGACGGTGATCTACAGCTTTCGCTGGAGCGGTTCGCAGCCGAGTGTGAAGCGGCTGGGATGAGAATCAGCACCTCCAAATCCGAGGCCATGGTCTTGAGCCGGAAAAGGGTAGGGTGCCTTCTCTGGGTCGGGGTTGAGGTCCTTCCCCAAGTGGAGGAGTTTAAGTCTCTGGGGGTCTTGTTCACGAATGAGGGAAAAATGGAGCGGGAGATCGATAGACGGATTGGTGGGGCGTCTGCAATGATGCGGGCGCTGTACTAGTCTGTCGTGGTGAAGAGAGAGCTGAGCCGAAAGGCGAAGCTCTCGATTTACCGGTCGATCTACGTTCCTACCCTCATCTATGGTCACGAACTCTGGGTGGTGACCGAAAGAACGAGATCACGGATATAAGCGGCTGAAATTAGTTTCCTTCGTAGAGTGTCTGGGCTCTCCCTTAGAGATAGGGTGAGAAGCTCTGTCATCCAGAGGGGGCTCAGAGTAGAGCCGCTGCTCCTCCACATCGAGAGGAGTCAGTTGAGGTGGCTCGGGCATCTGGCCAGGATGCCTCCTGGACGCCTCCCTGGTGAGGTGTTTCGGGCACGTCCCACTGGGAGGAGGCCCAGGGGAAGACCCAGGACACGCTGGAGGGACTATGTTTCTCGGCTGGCTTGGGAACGCCTCGGGATTCCTCCCGAGGAGCTGGAACAAGTGGCTGGGGAGAGGGAAGTCTGGGTCTCTTTGCTCAAGCTGCTGCCCCCGCGACCCGACCCCGGATAAGCAGAAGAAAATGGATGGATGGATGGATAATTAACATTATTAATTTAGCTAAATTTGGTTATTGGAGCACGGCCGGTGGAGGATGGCATCACCAGGCAATAAAAGCAGTAAAACACAGAGGTGTTTTACTGGTGTACTAACATTGTACTAACATTGGTTTTGTGTAATGATATGGGGCGATTTTAGCACACTAAAAAGGAAAAGGCTATTTTTTAAGAAGTGTTTTTTGGGGGGGGGCAGTTTTGTAACTTAGGCCCTGTCTACACAGAGATGAAAGCAGGTGTAACAGCAAAGATATTTCATCAAATAGGGGTCTCATCCTCAGGGAGCCGGTGTTTCAGGACACCAAAAACGATCATGTTTGAAACCGGGTCCCAGAGTGGAGGAATCTCAAGACGACGGCTCGGACGTTTGTGAAAAACAAAACAAAATATCTATCTCATCTCATAACCACTTACTTCTATCACATAGACCGACACTTTTTAAAATGAGAAAATTGTTTAAACAGACATGTATGGGCAGAACTTTCTGTAATCAGAAAATGAGTTTTAAGAAGTTTTATTGGAATTTGTGTTATTTAGATTGAATCAGAAATGCTCAACATGAATAAATGCTTTTAAAAACTGAATCTAAATTTGCCTAATTTGAAATCCAATGTATTAGTTAGAAAATTATTGTCATGAAATTAAAACTGAATTTTCTATTTTGAAAATGAATTAATTTAGTTTGAAAACTCTACAAATGAGTAGGGTAGTGTAAAAGATTTCCCATGCACCCTTGAATGCACCACAGGTGCATTCATGGCAAGTCTGATGTTGTGATGCACTCAGTTATGTTTGTCTTTAGTCCTGAGTGTATTTTGCCGACTTAGCGGTTTTTCCCTTCTTCTGTTTAAATGCGGTAAATGCATGAGTGGCATATTGTTAAAGGGAAAGTGGTAAGAAAACTCAGATGACTCAGCATGCTACCAGCATTTAAACACACCATGTACGCACCAATCTGGAGGCATGAAATGAGTCTCCAAACCCCTGGTGCACTTGTAACCCTCGTCTATGCGTAAATGTGGTTTTGTCTGTGTGTATCTGGCGACTGGTGCATACGTATTTAACGATTTGTATACGTAGGAGCCGTTTTGAAATTGTAGTTAGTTTTAAGTTAGTGTAATTTTAAAATGTGCCTGTGTAAATGTATTTTTTACTAATTTCTTGATATATGTGTGTAGATTTCAACACAAAATTGCAAGTATCCTAAGTTATGCACAAAATGTATTTCACAGTTTACAGATAATGTTTTACACATACGAGTACCCAAAGCTCCGCACAAACAAGCGGGCACAAGTTACAAATCAAGTATTACGCACACACAGATGTTTTGAGACAATTTTCTCGCCATAGAAAAACATTTTTATTTTCATCTTTAAAAAAAAGAGTTTGAACAAAGAATAAAAGAGCTTGACTGTTTTATTCCTTTGCTTCTGGTCTTTCAGCTGGGACGAACTGAGACAGCAGTGAACAACCTGAACCCGGTGTTTGGGGTGAAGTTCCAGGTGGACTATCACTTCGAAGAGATCCAGAAACTGCGCTTCGCCCTGTTCGATGAAGACAAATGTGCCACGCAGCTTTACGAACACGACTTCCTGGGAGAATTCATCTGTACACTGGGAGTGGTACTGTAGGACTTACTGTTTTTACATTTGCAACACAACAGATATTGTGACAAGGTTTAGTTTATCATCGGAAATCAGTGTTTGAAATCAGCAACCTCCGGAGGAAACTATGGGGTGCTGTTTGTAAAGTCACACAGTCAAAACTGAACAGCTATAATTTGGGTTATTTAGCTTGTCAAAAGAGAAAAAAATGCGGGTTAATTTTTCTAAGTCATGTTTGTGTCCATGTTATTTATTCATTAATAAGTGTCAGTTTATTTATATATATATATATATATATATATATTTACCTAATATTTACCTAATATGCAAGTTCACTTGCTGGGAAGCAGGAGTGGACTATCAAAATTCAAGTTGGGACCCACGAACCTTTATATATACACTCCTGCTGCTGGTACAGTCACTGTTACTGCAAATCCATCGCTAAATGTCTGTATTGCCGTTAAAAAAGCTCATCCTCATTTTAAACTGAAATGTTGGACATTTTGGGACGAAAATAAAGAAGGTAGCGATTCATTACACCCAGCTTTTATTTTGGAAGTCCGCTTTTGCTTATTGACAGGTAAATTTACATATTTGCTCATTTTTTAGCTCTGAGCTAAATGTTTAGTTAGTCAGTTTAGCTAGCTAGCTAACTATTTAGCTTCAAACTAAATGTTTAACTTGCTAAGTATTTAGTTTGATAAATATTTATATTTAGTTTGTAGACTAAATATTTATTTGACAAACTAAATGTTTGGCTTGAAGCTAAATATTTTTCTATTTTTAAACTAAATTTGTAATTGGTAAAACCACTATATTTTGCTTGCTAACTAAACACTTAGTTTGAAACTGTGATATATATGCCCATTTGTTTATTTTATGACAGGCTAAATTATTGCTGTTAACTTTTGACTGTGTAACTTTCCAAACGGCACACCATAGGAAACGGCAGCAAGTGATTAGCTTCAGGAAAGTTTAAGACAGGATGCTGTTACAGAATACCTTGAAATTAAAATCCGGTTTTATTTTATTGATAATTAACCTAGATGATTCTTTCTTTTTAATTCTCCTCTAGATTGTTTCCAATAAGAAACTTCACAGACCACTGATATTGGCCAATGGGAAGCCAGCTGGCAAAGGTTCTATCACGGTAAGAGTAATCATGGTTTCAGTAGATGCTTTTAAAATAACAATGCTTCCATTTACCTTCAAAAAATAAAACAAATTTCAAGTATGCACAAGTTCCAAAATTACCCTGGTTTTTCACGATAAACCCTGAATAAAATGATGCCTTCGAATTAAAGCCTGTCAGACTGTAAACTACGCTGCTTACATTTAAATGTGCCCGCATTAGCTGACTGTGTCTAGAAAACCGTCTCTTTTTTGCTGATACTTAGTTTCTACTCTAAGAAGTTAAATTGCCACTTTGGGGAAGTATTAAAGGTCCTATATCATGCTATTTTACACCGACACCTAGGACAATATATCATAAAATATAACTGTTGGCACTATGGAGACATAACTTTTCTGAAATATGAGTCATGTGGGTGAAGAACAGTTGATACCAGTGACATAGACCCATGTGAAAATACGGTTTAGCAGCAAGCGGTTTAGCAGCAAGCGGGTTAGCAGCAAGCGGGTTAGCAGCTAGCGGGTTAGCAGCAAGCGGGTTAGCAGCTAGCGGGTTAGCAGCAATCGGGTTAGCAGCTAGTGGTTTAGCAGCAAGCGGGTTAGCAGCTAGCGGTTTAGCAGCTAGCGGTTTAGCAGCTAGCGGTTTAGCGCCGCGCAGCCACTAGCGGGTTAGCAGCTAGCGGGTTAGCGCTTTGGTTTTATTCCCTGCTCTGACCATCAATCTGTCAGAAAATCCACTCTGGTGCTGGCGAACGTTCACCAAGCAGTCTTGTGCAATGATGGTCACATACAAACACATTCTGGCTCGGTTTTTGCGAGCTCCTGAAGATAAAATCCAACCATTTCAGGCGATTAAACCCTTCTTTAGGAAGGCTGAACAGATGCATTTTCGTATTCTAGGCATTTTCAAAAGTGCAGAATAGATATGAAAGAAATCACATCTTCACAGATGGGGCGCTCGCTGCTAACAACTCGGTGAGTGTTTATAGTACAGGGGTGGAGCGTGCATGTTAGGTTTTCCTTGATGAGGAGGAGCGGGGCAGTAAATATGTCCCTTCAAGCCATAATATAGGCCCTTTAACATTCACAGTTCGGCTCTGAGACTCCCATAGCTTTGAGAGAGAAAAAAAGAACTAGCCCTGAACTCCATTTCTACTTTAGCTGCTCCTGCATTTCTTGCCTCAAAAATCAATAGTTCAACAAATAGTTCAGTATTGAGCCACTTTTCTTCTTGTAGCCAGTAAGTTCAACTTTTCTGTAACCAGATACTGATGTGCAGATTGTAACACTGTAGACCTGTATGGTTTCTTTGGGGACTTGAAGAGAAATTACCAAATTCTCAGTAAATGTATGTATTTTACAGCTACAGAAAGCAAAAAAGGGGGTTTATTGTTTTATTTATTGATACATTTTGTTGGGTTTATGGGTTGAACTTTTACAATGCACTTAGTGGAATCTGTGCTGTGTGGGTTTCCTTACATTTAAATGATAATTAAAATTTGAATGACTGGATCCAGTGTTGCCAACTGTCTCAGACAGAAAGTAGCTGAAGTTGCCCCAGAAAGTCGCTAGATGTCGCCAGATTACGTCATACGTTAATTTGCATAATTATGATATCATCACGTGATGACGCATGAAACAGAAAGGAGGAAATAATTATGTTTAGATTAGGATTTTGTCATACAGGGTTAAACAATACATTATTTAAACAGGGGAAACATGCTACAGGGAAATGTGACTTTTGTCTTCAAGAAGAGACTGTGGAACATGTTCTATTATTTTGCCTGAAGTATAATGTGAGAAAATCGGTACAACATTTCCAAGATATCAAATTGCAACTGGACATCAAAGACCTTTTAAACAAAATTTAAAGTTCTGGAAAAAAAAAAAGTTTGCTGAGATATCCCAAGAAGACGAAATTAATAGAGAGAATATAGTTTTTTGTTTTTTAGTATTTTGTAAATATAAGTAGGGCATATTTAGCATGCATCAAATCTGTATTGCTAATGGTATTATTTTCTGTGTTGTTGTTTTTTTTTGTCATAAGTTTAAAATGTCTTACGTTTTTGAACTCACCATACGTTTCGAACGTTCCTTGAATGCACCACAGGTGTGAGATGCCATGCAGTACAGACAAGCTTCTGCCTTAATTCCCGTTGAAAGATCGGTCTTATATACATGCATATTTATTTTTTACTTTTGAATTAACATCAAGTACAAAACAACTTCGTTTGTTAGTGAATGAAATGAACCGAAAAAGGTTTATGATTAGTCAGTGGACATAATCTGATCATGCAGCATACACATGCGCAGATCCTTCCCTTTGCGAAGGAGCAAGCTGGGTCTCTAAACTGCAGGAAATATAAACAAAGTTTCACAGAAAGTAGCTAAGGGTTGTCAGAAATATCACTAGATTTGTCGCTAGGCGCTTTTTGGAAAAAAGTCGTTAAGGGGGTCTTAAAAGTCGTTAGAAATTGCGACAAAGTCGCTAAGTTGGCAACACTGACTGGATCATTCTTAAATAAAACATTTCCCAACATTTATAAAAAGTGTACTTTTTGATAACGCTTTTTAAAATTATTAATATGGGCCTCAATGTATTCTTGATTTTATTTAGATGTAGTTTCCAGACAGAATACTTAATCACCTACTGGATACCAGGGTACACCCACAGTGTCTTGCAAAAGTAATCATAACCTTTGAACTTTTCTACATTTTGTAACATAACAAAAATTTCTGCGTAGGCTATTTTATTGGGATTTTATCTGATAAATCGTCACAAACTGTGTCAAAGATAAAAAATTTAATTTTTCATTGGACTGTCGGTCTCTGGGGCTCCTCCAGAGTTAACTCTGATGTTGAAAGCTTGGGATATTATTTTCTAACCTAACCCTGCTTTAAACCTCTCCACACCTTCTCCCTGACGTGTCTGCTGTGTTCCTTGGTCTTCATGATGCTGGTTGTTCTTTAATGTTCTCTGGGGAACCTCTGAGGCCAGAAGCAGAGGAGCTGGACTTGTATTGTGAATAAATTATTAACACAAGTGAATTCTGTTTACGAATCTTGTGACTTCAGAAAACAATTAGTAACACTAGGTTTTATTTAGGTGTATCAAGAGTAAAGGGGAGGTAAAAACAATTGTAATCCACACTTTTCAGATTTTTATCTGGAAACAGTTTGAGAAGCATGTATCATTTTTTGTCTACTTCACAATTATGCACAATTTTATGTTGGTTCGTCATCTAGAAAACAGTGAAATACCTTGAACTTTGGGTTGTAACATGGAAAAAAATATGAAAACATTTAACGTGTATAAATATATGAGGTTCCAAATGTGCCAAAAATGTTTGTCTATGTTCATAGGCACACTGTTTATGTCAACTTAACAAGTAAGTTAGCATTTAGGTGTGTCTATGTAACTGGCAGCAGTACTTTTGCAGATACAAACTTGCAATTGATTACTACATTGCCCATGTAAATGACTAACCTGACCTAACATTTAGCCTTTTCAGATTTATTTAATTCTGTAATTGCTGTGGTCTTGTTACTCTGTTGTTACAACCTGTCGTCTTCCCTGTCGTTACAACCTGTCCTCTCCTCTCCCGTTAGAACCGTTTCCCCCGTTTCCCCCGTTGTCACAGACGGTCTTCTTCCTCTGTTGCCTCGCCATGTTATTTCTCCACATTTGCCAGTGTCATTACTTTGTGTGCTTATGCAGAGTTGTCGGTTTCATCTATATTTTGTGTTTGATGTTATAGCAGAAATTAATCATCTTTATGTATGTTACAACCTGTTTGTTTGTGAATATCAAAAAGTGTAAAATTCAGATGTTGAACTCCTTTAGTTCACATTTTAATGGCAATGGAGCTCATAGTGACAGTAAAAACGAGGCTAAACCAGGCCAAAGACTCTTATTTTGAAATATCAGTTCTGATGACCGGTAATTCGTGAGGCAAGGCTTCGCACTGAGCAAACAGGTTGTAACATACATAAAGATGATTCATTTCTGCTGTAACATCAAACACAAAATAAAGATGAAACCGACAACTCTGCATAAGCACACAAAGTAATGACACTGGCAAATGTGGAGAAATAACATGGCGAGGCAACAGAGGAAGACAACGGGGGAAACAACAGGTTCTAATGGCAGAGGAGACAACAGGTTGTAACGACAAGTTGTAACGACAAGTTGTAACGACAGGGAAGACGACAGGTTGTAACAGAGTAACAAGACCACAGCAATTACAGAATTAAATAAACCTGAACAGGCTAAATGTTTGGTTAGGTTGGTTAGTCATTTACATGGGCAATGTAGTAATCAATTGCAAGTTTGTATCTGCAGAAGTACTGCTGCCAGTCACTTAGGACGCACCCAAATGCTAACTTACTTGTTAAGTTGACATATGCAGTGTGCCTATGAACATAGACAAACATTTTTGGCACATTTGGAACCTCATATAAATAATTTTGTAAGGCATTTTAAATAGTTGATGCTAAGACAAATAGTGCCACTGCTGGCTTTCAGGGTCAAACATCCAGATGGTGTCACGGCTGTTTCGCAGCAATGGTCGTTTTCCACTGAACTGTTCTCGATTGTTTGTGTTTCCGTTATAACTGCAGTTATCCTCTGGTTTTACTTCAGATAACAGCGCAGGAGCTGTCTGACAACAGAATCATCACTTTGACCGTGAGTGGGCGTAAACTGGATAAGAAGGTAGGCAGTCAGAGTCACACACACAGAAACTCATGATGCAAATGCAAACATGCATCCATGTGAATACTCAGCAGGTGCATACTAATTCAAACACACAAAGCCCACACAAAAACTTCTTCTTCTTCTTCTTCTTCTTCTTCTTCTTCTTCTTCTTCTTCTTCTTCTTCTTCTTCTTCTTCTTCTTCTTCTTCTTCTTCTTCTTCTTCTTCTTCTTCTTCTTCTTCTTCTTCTTCTTCTTCTTCTTCTTCTTCTTCTTCTTCTTCTTCTTCTTCTTCTTCTTCTTCGAAATGCAGGTACTATTAAAGTAATAATCCATTCAGGACACATTATTTTTGCCATTCCAACACTAGTGTGTTTGTGTTTTATTGAAAATGGAAAACATTCCATTCCATTCCATTTAAACACTGTTCAAACATGACTAATTTCATCTGTTTTTGCTACATTTGATTGCATGCACAGCTTCTCTCTTTCCCTCTATCTGTCAGTAAAATAAAGCTGCTTGAATTGAGCAAAATTTAAACTGAGTGGCGCAGCTGCTGGGCTGTTTTCAGCTCATCCGGCATGTACCTGCTGTGCACCCTCCTGTTAAATCACCAGGATGCATTAAAAACAGTAATTGCTGCAGCTGAAATGCCTTTTTGGTGAAGGCACTATTTAAATTAGCATAACATTCCAACAGGGGTTATTATAGGAAATTAAGTGTAAGAGGGAATGAAGTAAAATAAGGTTTATCTCTTTTTTAATTGTGTTTTGTGCAGGACTTCTTTGGTAAATCAGATCCCTACCTGGAGTTTCACAAACAGGGAGAAGATGGTAAATGGATGCTGGTGCACAGGACCGAGGTTAGTCATTACTGTGAATTAGACTCAGTCTAATCTGTGAATTACAAGAGCAATCATGATCAGCAACAATAGGCCAAAATAATGCTCAACTATGCCAGTTGACAAACATAAAAAGAGCTTGGTGAAATTAAGATAACACAGTTGTGTTAACTTTACTCTTGCGTTTGCCAAAACGTGCACAGAATTATGAAAATGTGCCCACCCCTTGCCCTCACTAAGTGCTCTCCGTCTGGTAAATTGGGCACATGCATCTGCAAAGTGGGTTTGTTCTCTAAGAGCAAGAAACAGGGCAAAGTTTAGTAGCTAACATCGGGCAAATTCTGACTCCTAAATGAAGCATCATTAAACTTTCATACGGAATACATTCAACTAGAGAGAAAACCCATTAAAGCTACTGATTAATGTTATTTTAAAAAGGGACACACCCACAATGGCCCTCATGTATCAAACATGGCGTACGGGGAGAAAAGGCGTGCCTGGTCATTTTTACGCTAATTTTGGAATTTAGGGATTCATAAATGAGACTCTCTTGCTCTCTCTCTTCTAATTGGTCACTGACCAGGCCTGCCAATTAAAGAGAAAATGAATGAGCCTGAACATTTAAGGGATGAGCTGAATTCCTTCAAATGTTGAACAGCTGTGTGCCTCAGTTTTGAACACCAGAAGTAGGGATGCCCTATATTATTGTCCCTCCCATCAGGATTATATCGGCGGTATAATGTATTTTAGGAAATGATCGGTATTCCTTTTTTAATGACACGACTGTTATGCCTTACTTTCATAAAGTGCACAGAGCGTTCCTATGGCTCGCTGCCTTTTATGTACATATACACATTATACATAATTGGAAGGCTAAGTCTTGTGATTCCTATGATGTATACTAATAAAGTATAAAATCATAACTGTCGACACAGTCAGCGCTCATGCCAAACTACTCCAAAAGAAAAATAATGTCTGACTCACGATTTGGAGCCTAATTTCATTGACAGAACAGAGCCATCTTGAATAAAACTTTTTTTTTTTTTTACATTCACAAGGGTCCAAATAATGTCATTCAATAAAGTATTTAGTTCACAACAAGACTGACGTCCACAATCCAATATCATTCGGCGCTAAAAACCTTTTTAAATTCCTTCCTTACAAGCATTTATCACAGCGTTTTCATTGTAGCTTTGGTTAGGATGCTAATATTAGCCTATAAATTATACAATGCATGACTGGAAGTGTTAGCTTTTGATTGACATCTAACTTGATTTGATATGTGAAGGGTTATCCCCTTTGCTGTGGAAAAATCTGAGGCTTTGGAGCTCATCGCTCCCCAGAGCCCGGTATCGTGCCAGTCACAGGCGCATGCTGCAGGATTTCCTCCCGCTGAAGCCATAGCTTGCGTGTCAGGAAACGGCTTCTTCAGGAGTCTTTCTGACTTCTGATCACTTGAAATGGAGAAGTGTTCCCTGATTTCAAAACTTTGGCTAAAGTAACGCTTACTTCCAGTCTCCATTGTGGCAGCGGAGCGCAGATTCAGCCTCCAGAACAACATCTAAACCCCCGTGAGAAGTCATCTGTCTGTGGCAAAAATCCAGAACCTCGTGACAAAATCCTCTGCAGCAATCCCACTATTTGATTACACACAAGTGGGTGAGCATTTCAGTTTCATGTGGAGCATGAGGAAGTTGTGAGATCGTGCGTTCAGGCCACAGCAGGTGAACTATTCTTATTTCAAATGCAGTCGTCTAATTTAACTTTTTATACATAGATTTCTGTTTAGCTCTTTTGGATTTAATATATTTTTTAAACAAATATTAAAATAGATCCTATTGAATTTGTTGTAGTTTAAAAAATGTATAGGTAAAAATAAATTATGAACTTATTTTTTTTATTCAGGCCGTCAAAATGATGGACAACAAAAATATCTAGCTTGACCTCTGTTTTAGAGGGAACCAGTTTCCAAAATGTGCAGCAAACAACAGAAAAGGGCAGACCAGCAAAACAGGAGCAGAGCAGAGCAGATCCGATTAGTTGAACCAGAGGTTCCAATCGTAGAATTACTTGTTAGCTGAAACTGGTTCTGAAATAACTCACATTTTTTCTGTTCCATTGGCAGTCAGCAATAAAATAATGTTGCACGCTAGTTGTTCGCTGCGTGAGATGGACGAGTGGACTGATGGGATTGAACCTCGACTCATGTCACATGACTCCGATTTCTGTATTTCTTGGATGACTTCTTTGATTATTTTGATTGGCTGTTTAGAAGCATTGATGCATTTAGTAACAGAATGTCGCCAATCACTTTGTTTGATTCATGGAGGTGAATCTGATTTAAAAACCTTTTTTTAACTGGAAGTGTGAGAAATGGGAATCTGTTCAACTCCATTATTTATATTTCATTAAAGAATTATTTCTGCCAGCCAGTCTGTGCAACAGATTTGAACTTAACCTCTCTTTTAATTTCATTTAACAGTCATTAGAAACTCATGTTTATAATGCTGTCTCATTGACTTCAGGTCATAAAGAACACGTTGGACCCGGTGTGGAAACCTTTCACTGTGCCTCTCATTTCTCTCTGCAATGGAGACGTGGAGCGAAGCATTAAGGTTGGTCCTTCTCTGCCTGAAAATGGAATTCTTTATTCTTTTGGCCATTTTTTGCTGCCACAATCATACCTTATATTTATTATTATTTTTTAAATGTAGCATTTAATGAAGTAGTGATGCTCCTGGAGCTCGTGAAACAGTTTGTTTTTGTTTGGAGGAAAAAAAAAGAAAGACACCGAGGAATGACACAAAGAAGTTTCTGAAAGCATGCAGGCTGATGTGCTGCGTTCTGCTCCCCAACAGGTGCTGTGTTATGATTACGATAATGATGGAGGACATGACTTCATCGGAGAGTTTCAGACCACAGTTTCTAAGATAAACGAAGCACAGAACCCAGTGGAGGTAAACACTGACAATATTGTTGGTATGTTTGTGTTGCATGTCTGCAATGTCTTTAAAGGAGTCATGACCTGTAATTTTCACTTTTCCACGAGAAAAAATTTATGTTATGTTTGCCTAACGATTATACACTGGCCGGGAAGCCGATAGCATTTGTTTGAAGGGTTTGTTTACCCTTGGGTTCATCAACCAGCCCACGTGCACGCACATTTAAATACGCAATGTTAAATTTCTGGCCAACTTTACGTCAAGTCGGCGCAGGATATACCATAAATGGACATCGCAGACCTATGCTGCAGGAAGCCCGCCCTGCTCCTCTCCCCCTCATATTCAGTCGAGCGCCGCGATTACTGAATTCCGATACGAAGTACGGACTCAAGCTCCGTTTGGAAAAAGGGGCCATTCCAACAATCAAAGACTTGCCTGCAATTGAAACGGTGAGGCTGTGTTTTTATTGCTCTACTGTGTGTAACAAACAGCAGATAACTGCTAATGCGGCTATTGTATGCTAGCAGGAGTAGTAGCTTCGAGGACAACACGGGTAATGGATGCTACTTTGCAAACAACAAATGACCTAGAATGCCACCAATCAACGCGCCCCTCATTTGCATTATTACAATGACCGTCCACGACAGCCAAAATATCGCATCAGATCTCGCGAGACAATAACGCCTTCAGAAATAAGTTGCTGTGTTTATTCTTTTTCACTTTTTTTCAACTTTTCTTTTTTAGAAGAGCCTGAAAGACTATAATAGAGCGTGGGTATCCAAGGTAATACTAGGTTATGACTACTTTAAATGTCTGTAAAATCATAATTTCGTTCCACTTCAGACTGTCTAAAAGCTTATGGTGCATTCACACCGCTCAGCACATCCAGGCGTCAAATCACTCAAACGGACGAAAGTTTAAAATTAAAACCCAGCTGCTTGCACACTTTGTAGTCCCCCTCGGCGCGTCAGCGCATCACATCCCGTAGTTGCCCTAACCGGGTTTGGCTAGTGTTAGCTAACATAACAAGAAAGTTAAAAGAAAATAATTAACTGCTTCCCTGGCACTCCAATATCCTCCGATATCTTCCTCCAAATCCATGATCCACGTCAGTACAAAGAGTCCCTATGATTGGTTGACGCCCCGCGTTTGCTGCCCTAAAGTTCAGTTTTTCCAACTTCACGCAGCGGCTGCTCCGACGGTCCATCAGCGCATCCGAGCAGCAGCATTATGAGAGGATAAATTTAAACTGACCATTTAGCATTATAAGAGGATGAAGAGAGAAGGTTGACCTTTTTTCTTGTTTCTGAACGTTGAAAGTTTGCTGCTAGTTTTAACAACTAGGAACAGAAGTGAAGATCCCAAATTATCTGTTTCTCCTTTTTAAATGTCAGGAGAATAATGAAGAAATTGTTCCACTTAGATGAATTGAAGAAAAATGAATGGATGTGAAACAGAAAAGAAAATTGTACTTTGAGGTTTTTTTGCAGTTTAAAATCAGTAAAGTTACTTTGATACCCCCAAAAAGTCTGGTGCAACCATTTCTCTTCAGAACTCACCCATTTTTAAAAAGGTTATTAAACAACATGGAACATGGAAAGAGGATGGACCGACCGCGGACCTTCCCAGACATGGCTGTCCATCTAAACTGACTGTTTTTATAAGGAGATAATTAATCAGAGAAGCAGCATAGAGGACCATGGCAACTTTGGAGCAGCTGCAAAGATCTACAGCTCAGGTGGAAGGACTGCTCAGGAGCTCACTAATCTGGCTAGGAATATCAGTTTTATGAAAACCGCGTAGGGGGCAAACAGGTGGAACATGATGCTCTGGTGTCAGATGAGACTACATACAAGAGCTACAAGCATGACAATCCTGGAAGAAAAGTGTGAGAGGCAGCAAACACGCTGAGGCTTGGGTGGAGGTTCCCCATCCAGCAGGACAATTACCCTAAACACACAGGCAGAGCTATAATGGAAATCCTAGCAAATTCGTGTGCTAGAATAGTCTAGTCCAAGTCCAGACCTAAATCCAACTGACCGGTCGCTCAGTCCTGCTAAGGCCCTCTCTCTTTTGTTACTGGTGCTAACTCGGACAAGCCATCGCAGGTAATTGCATGTTTGCAATACGAGCGGTCAGTGCCAAAACAATTCCCAAAGAGGTTCTTGACAACTTTTGGACCCGACAACAGTTCATATCTGAACCTTCAGAAATTTCAGCAGTCTGCCTTGGAGTGTTATATACACAATTTCTAAGTAGAATTAAATAAAAATAAATGAACTAAAATTAGAGGCACAGATCTTCAGGTCTCAAATCAGGAAGGAGAAGCATCATCGGGAATTTATCGTCTTTGACAAGAGAAGAATCATTGAAGACCAGCGTTGTTCATGTACAGCAGGTTGCTGTGTTAAGCTGGTTTACCATCAGTTAGCATAACATTAGCCTGCTAGGAGGCTAGCTTAAGAAAACTAATTACCACCAGGCTTTATGTGATTAATATTAACTTATATGACCGGATTGTTAAGATTATACAAGACCATTTTCTTACAAGGAATCTCTACAAACGTATGATTGTCATGATCAGGGCTGGATTTAGAGAATGTGGGCCACTGGGCTTGAACAAATGAGCGGGGCCTACATAGTCATAGTTATGTAGTTGTACATGAAAATGCACATACATTCTATGCACAAAATCTGTTTTTGTGTGTATATATCCAGCAGTAGTAATAATGGATATCAATGTCGGCTCAGATTTTCACATCGTTGCTTCCATAAATATATATATATATATATATATATATATATATATATATATATATATATATATATATATGTGTGTGTGTGTGTGCGTGTGTATATATATGTAATTGCAAAGAAATTGCTGAAAAGTAGGTTTTCACGACCTACATGTTTATTAAGCAGTTAGTCACAAACTACAAACGTTCCTGAACTGGTTTTAAGCAACAACAAAAAAACCTACAACTTCGGATTCCAAATCAGGATATGTTATCTCAACACAAATTAAAATCCTTGAATGGCTCCTGCTGCATGGTCATCAAGATAAACAATGAAACTTTATAAGTGCAAGAAATTGCAACACTGAAATATACTTTAACAAAGCCATATAAACAAGCTATAAATGCTCCCAGCATTTATCAGTGCTTCACAGAAGGAAAATAAGGTATCCAAACTCAAACTCAGTCTTTGGTTCAAACTACTTGGTAAATAGAAAAGGAACAAATGTCAAAAAGCACTTATCTGCCAGCCAGATAGAACATGGATACAAACAAATGTTTGATCAGGCAACACGAAAGTTTAAAAAGAATGCCCTAACAAATAACACGAAACCCTTTCAGTGATGAGTCAAATAGTTGTCATATAGATAAGCCTCATAAGCATTAGTTTGACAGGGACTTTGAAAAGATGGCTAACAAAGTCCTTTACAAGATCACTAAAATCCAGCTTTCTCACTAGATCGCTCTCAAGAGAATTGAGAGTCAAATGATTCCGCCTTTCATTTCTCATTGTGGATTTGAGTCTATTATTTTAAGCTTAGTGAAGGATCAATCACCACTTGCATTTGTGACAGGAAATGTCAGGTAAAGTCTGAGTGTAATCCTTTATACATGTCAGACATGTTGGCAGCATTATCATGACATTCCCCCCCACAGTTTGCAATATTAATTTGTATCTCTTCCTTTTGGAAGAACCTTTGGTACAGACTCGCATAAAGCTTCCTCTCCAAGACTTTCAATTGGTAGAAACTTCAGAAAGCGTTCCTGAGAGTGTTCTTCAGATGACACATACAGTGGGGCAAATAAGTATTTAGCAGCCACCGATTGTGCAAGTTGTCCTACTTAAGAAGATGAGAGAGGTCTGTAATTTTTAATATAGGTACCCCTCAACTGTGAGAGACAGAATGTTAAAATAAAATTCAAAATTTATTTGTATAATAGTGCAGAAAATAAGTATTTAGCACCTACAAGCAAGCAAGAATTCTGGCCCTGTTAGTATTCTTTAAGAAGCTCTTCTATCATCCACTCATTACCTGTATTAATGACACCTGTTTGAACTTGTTATAATAATAATAATAATAATAATAATAATAATAATAATAATAATAATAATAAAGCTTTATTGTCCACCAAAGTGGAAATTTGTCTTTGACTCCAGAGGTAGGTTTTTAAGAACATTGTCATAATGAGTACACAGATAGATCAAACATCATACAAATTACACAATCCCCCATTAAAAGAAACATTAAAAGAAACAACAATAAATACCCTTTCACATCACACTGGTATCAATATCTAGCATGGACTACTTTGAGTTGAGTAGTGATATTGCACTTGGTATGAATGACTTTTTGTAAATGTTTTTAGTTGCTATTGCAGCCATGTACCTCCTTCCTGATGGCAATTTCCAGATTTTTTTCTGTTTCATTATTACCCTCTCTTTTGTCTTCCTCTCATTAATGAAGAGAGCATTGTCATGGCACCAATTAAAAAGCTCCTCAATACAATTAAAGTATACAGATTTGTTGACTGTGTTCCCTGCCTGCATTAAATCAACCACAACCATGTCATCAGCATACTTATACAAGTGACAGGTAGAGTTCATAATATGCATTTCGTTGGTATACAAGGAAAACAGGACAGGAGAAAGAACACAGCCTTGAGGTGCCCCAGTATTTAGGATTACAGTCTCAGAGGTAATGCCCCTGCACACCACTCTTTGTGGTCGGCCTGTAAGGAATTTTTTTATCCACTGAACAAGAAAACTGTTTGTGTTGATATCACGTAGTCTTTTAACCAAAATATGTTTCTGCATATAGTTAAAAGCTGAGCTAAATCAATAAATAATAGTCTTGCATAGTTTTTTGGCTGCTGTACATGTTTGCTGACCGTATTCATCAGTGTCAATGTTGCGTCACCAGTGCCCCGCCCCCTCTTATATGCAAATTGGGGTGGGTCAAAATGTTTATTAAGTTATCTGTATAAAAGACACGTGTCCACACCTTCAAACAGTCAGACTCCAACCTCCACCATGGCCAAGACCAGAGAGCTGTCCAATGACACAAAGGATAAGATTTTAGATCTGCACAAGAGTGGGATGAACCAATTTACAATAAGAAAGCATTAATTATTAGAAAATGGATCACTGACAATCTCTCTCAACCTGGGGCTCCATGCAAGGTCGTCATGGATTAAAATCATGCGACTGCAGTCTCCCTGCTTGGGCCAGCACATGTCCAGTCTGGTCTAAAGTTATCCAGAGACCATCTGGATGATCCAGAGGAGGATTGGGAAATTTGTAATAAACGCCACTCGCCGTGTTTGGCGGAGGAAGAATGCTGAGTTGCGTCCCAAGAACACCATACCCAGTGTGAAGCATGAGGGGTGGAAACATTATGCTTTGGGGCTGCTAGTCTGCAAAGGGGACAGGATGACTGATCAATATTAAAGAAAGGATGAATGGGGCCATGTTTCGTGAGATTTTGAGCAAAAACCTCCATCCATCAGCGAGAGCATTGAAGATGAAACGTTGTTGAATCTTCTAGCAGGAGTGGCTACATAAAAAGCATTTTAAGGTTCTGGAGTGGTCTAGCCACTCTCCAGATCTCAATCCAATAGGAATCTGTGGAGGAAGTTGAAAGTCCTTGTTGCCCAGCGACAATCCCAAAACATCCCAGCTCTAGAGAAGATCTGCATAGAAGAATGGGCCAAAATACCAGCTACAGTGTGTGCAAATCTGGTGAAGACCTACAGGAAACGTTTGACCTGCGTCCTTACCAACCAAGGTTACATTACAAAGTACTGAGGTGAACTTTTGTTGTTGAACAAATACTTATTTATTCAAATAAATTCTTTAAAAATCATACTATGTGAAATCCTGCACATTTTTTTTTACATTTCTGTCTCTTACAGTTGAAGTGTACCGATGATGAAAATTTTAGACCTCTCTCATTTTTTAAAATGGGACAACTGTATCTTAGGACAAATGTAAGCTGATCAACATGTGCCACCTCTGGCGTGGAGTCAACAGTAATCGAGAAGCATTTGGCCATTTTTACTTCACTGACAATTTTGGATAAAACACGATCACCCATTAGCTGAATAAACTCTTCACGTTTTAGAAGAAAGATATGGTGTTCCTGCACCTGTATTTCCATATTTATTCCATGTGAGACCTCCGAAAGGGATCAAACTCGCTGATTAACTCCAGAATTCCCAGGTAATTCCCATTATCAGCCCTGCCAGAAACATCACTGGAGCCTCTAAGAGCCAGTCCTCCCTTTGCCAAAAACTTGACACAACTCTTCTCAACACTTCAGTCCAATATGTGCACTCTGATTCAAATTGCTTCTGCAGTTCTGAATCAATCCTCCCGCTGGCTGATGCAAGTGTAATATATGTAGGCATAGCTTTTCTGTGATGTTTGCAATTTTTGTGCTCCTTCATGGGTTCTGTTGCATGGTTCAAGTCACTGAAACCCGTTTCAAAGTACGACTGACTTTTAGTATCCCCTAAAATGTGACATGCAAAGCAAAACAGAGCTCCGATGGATGGAGAGTAAAGCAGCCACTGTCGTTGGATGTACTCACTATTTGCGAGCTTGCGGTTACAGTGCTATCGGGAAAACAGCCTCTTCTAGTGTTTATACACCCATTCCGATGCTTGAAAATCACAATTGATGTTCTAAAAGCTCTCTGGTCCTTGCTCAGCCCAGTAGGCCTGCCCATATTCAGTTTCATCAGTTTTTCCCCAGAGGGCAGGACCAGTACTGTCTGGTTTAACCAAGATCAAGGTGTCATCTGCTGAAGAAGATCATGCGTCCATCGCTTCTGTTTCCGTAGGCACCAGATCAGCCAACAACTCAGCCACAATTCCAGGTTCTCGTGGGATCGTAGCCCCAGTGTTAGCAAGGCTAACGTTCTGAGAAGGCTAGAGGGAAGATGGCTCTGCTCCATATGCACTGAGGCTTAAAAAAGCCTGTAAGCTGGGGCTGAGCAGGACTGAGCAAGAGATCAATTGAGAAAGGGTGGTAAGGGTTGATAAGTGAAGTTTATATATGCTTTCTATCCAATCTAATGGAGCTTGCTTGTAACACTGAAAGGTTTAAGTGGTATGAATACTTTTGCATGCCACTGTAACTCAAGACTTTTTCACACCAATGAAGATTTATACTCAGCAACTCAATCATGAGTTACATGGATTATGTTGTTAGCAATGTATTAACTGACCACATACGCATACTGTCAAAACTAAACTAAAACCAATTTAGTTGCATCTTTTGCTTATAATCCATCTTACAGATGCAAGTTTTCTCTCCTGTGAGATGTCTTCCTCCTGCTTCTGGTCAGTCCAGATCAGAGCACAGTTCATTCATTAGCAGCTCCCTGCTTTTTCTGTGTGTGGATGAGTCAAAGCAGCCTCGTGGCTTCTTCTCCCACTGACTCCCTTCATGTGTGATAATGATGCGTGTGTGTAACAAGCAAATAGCAACACAGGCAGGATGGAGAGACGGTGGATGGAGACTCAGAGAAAAAAAGCAGAGACTTGGAGAAGAAGGGTGACAAAATGAGAAGTGCTTTTGGGATGTAAAACAGCCTTTAGCTGAGCCTGAGTAACACGACAGAGCGTTTAGAGATACCTGTCAGATGAATCAGACGCTGACTTAAAGTGTTTTTGCACCCTGTTTGTCTCAAACATCCTTTTTGATCAAACACTCTCCAATTTAAAGTGTGTGTCTGTGCAGTTTCACCTTCTTCACATGAACTAAAATGAGTTTCTACATAGCCATAGGTGGCCTTATAAAGAGCTTCCAGTCAGAGCAGATAGTACAGTTGGCCTATAATGCTATATGTTTGTCAGTCCAGTTGAAGTCACCGTAGGCGGCATCTGGGAACTTGCCGATCCCAGTCACAGCCTCTCAGTCAGATCCCTGTCTCCTCCTTTCAACTCTGCTGTCATCTGTCCTCTTCCTCTTTTTAAATGTCTGCTCTTTTTCTGACTCTTTTTCTCTCCTGACATTTCCTCTCACGTTTTTTCACTCCTCAGGTGGAGTTTGACTGCATCAATCCCAAGAAACAGAAAAAGAAGAAGAACTACAAAAACTCAGGAGTCATCATTGTTAAGTCCTGCAAGGTGAGGGTAGTGGGTGGATGGATGGAAGATGGATGGATGGATGGATGGATGGATGGATGAATGGGTAAGGGATAGATAGATAGATAGATAGATAGATAGATAGATAGATAGATAGATAGATAGATAGATAGATAGATAGATAGATAGATAGATAGATAGATAGATAGATAGATAGATAGATAGATAGATAGATAGATAGATAGATAGATAGATGAAGGATGAATGACGGAGGATGGCTGGATAGATTGATGTATGGATAAGGGATGGATGGATGGATGGATGAATAAGGGATAAAGGGATGGATGGATGGATAAGGGATGGATGGACAGATGGATAGATGGATGAATAAGGTATAGAGGGATGGATGGTTGGATGGATGAATGGATGGATGGATGATGGATTAATAATAGTCAGTTGGATGGATGAGTGGTTGGGTGGATAGATGGATGGATGGATGGTAGACAAGTAGATAGATAGATAGATGGATGGATGGATGGATGGATGGATGGATGGATGGATGGATGGATGGATGAATGGATGGATGGATGATGGATTAATAATAGTCAGTTGGATGGATGAGTGGTTGGGTGGATAGATGGATGGATGGATGGTAGACAAGTAGATAGATGGATGGATGGATGGATGGATGGATGGATGGATGGATGGATGGATGGATGGATGGATGGATGGATGGATGGATGGATGGATGGATGGATGGATGGATGGATAGATAGATAGATAGATAGATAGATAGATAGATAGATAGATAGATAGATAGATAGATAGATAGATAGATAGATAGATAGATAGATAGATAGATAGATAGATAGATAGATAGATAGATAGATAGATAGATAGATTGATTGATTGATTTCCTTGGGCAGATGGAGGCCGTTTTATTTTTCCATTCTTTTGCATATTTGTCATTAAGAGCCGAAGTGAAGGGTCTAAAGAGCCACAGGTTGCAGACTCCTGATATGCACAACGAAATGATTTAGACAGAAGACTGACTAAAACTGAAAGTAAATGTTTCCTTTCCCTTTGTCTCAATGCAACTTAGTTTGAAGTTGAGATTTCTGGTTTAAGATGAGATAGACTAGAGTAAAGAAGCCAGAAGAAACAGAGTTAGCGCGCCTGAATCATCCGTTCTACACACATCCGCATGCTTGCCCCTATCAACACATCTAACTGGGCTTTTATCAGACCTGCTTGCCAATAACTAATTAGAGCCGGAGCTCGGAGCGCCACAGACATCGCATAAGGCTGAAACACGGAGTCTTTAGCTGCCTATTAAAACAGCATTAAAGCTGTGTGCATGACAAGCTCTCATAATTGATTATTTTCCTTCATTCCGGCTGTTTTCATCGTTATAAAGCCTCTGTGGAAAAACACACAACAAATAAAGAAAAGGGCTAGTATAATTTTTTTTTTCTTGCTGGCGGCAGGGATTAAAGGAATGAAAAAATCCAGGTTAAAAATTTGTTTTAACTAGAGTGAGAATTGTGCTCAAACAAGATTTTTCTTTTATAAATGTCAATACACAATAAAGCAAAAATGCATTTTATCAAGGGTTTAAAGTAAAAAAAAAAAAAAAGGATAAAAAAGCAACATAAACCCGTTCTTCTTGTTGTTTCAGATTGCACACGATTACACTTTTCTGGATTACATACTGGGAGGATGCCAACTCATGTTTACAGTGAGTACGATGTCAGCATGCCTGTTCGCTTTCATTCCCTTTTCAGTTTCTGCAGTGTTCCGATAATGAGATAAATGTTTGCGCTCGCTATGCTTTTGAAAATGGATGGAAAACGTACAGATTTTCTATTTTCATCTCCCGGGGTTGTAGCTGGATTGCAGGGCAGGAGGCGCATGGGTGAATGAACAATGAGTGCACTAAGGGAGAAATTTAGTCATTCTGCAAAAACAGGTACATTTTAAAATAAAAAGTGATTTAAAATTAAGAGAAACTGTGAATTCCAGACAGGGTGAGAGGAAGCATGTCGGTTTATTTCTGTCTCTGCTCAGGAGAAACCTGATTTTTCCTGATCATGTTGCATCTTTTTGTGTAACCCTGTGAGAGAAAGAGGAGCCTCCTTTATAATGGCCATCCAAAGTCACTCTCACACACACACACACTGAGCTTTCCTATTCTTATCCTGGGTGAAAACACAAACATATTGTATTTGCTTCCCTTTTTCCATCTCCATCCTTCAAATAATCTGCAGTTTCAAAGCAATGCAAGTTTTCAAAGCAGGAAAGAAAAGCTTCCAGATGAAGTAACGTATAGATCATTTGGTGCGCTACATTATTTTTGTGTTTGGGATTTCATATCATTTCATTCATTTATTGATCCATAAAGCCCTCGACAAAATAGACAACCAGACAGTCAATGCAATCACTCAAAAACCAATAAAGAGAAACAAACAGAGCAAAGGGCATAAACATAAGTTAGACATCTGGAATAAAATACCACAGAGCTAATGAATATTAAAAGCCTTCCTGAAGAAAAAGGTCTTAATCTTAGATTTAAAAAGGGCCCCGGTCCATGATTGATTCATATGAAACTGGTTCCAGAGTCTGGGGTCTGGATGCTGTGGTTTTGAAAGCCTGGTTGTTTATATTTACTTCTCAGAACATAAAGAAAAACACTGGGGCGATGACCTCAAGCATTTACCAGGGACACAAAAAACTTAAAAAAGCAGAGATATAGGTTGGGGTCAAAGTATTAGGAGTTTTAAAAGCTAACAGTAAGAGTGAGAGAAATAAATGCAAACATTGGTAAATATCTACATGAATAAATAATAGAAAAATATATAATGTGACGATGAAATTGTGAAGAAAACCGAATGCATATAAAATTCTTAGCTCATTAGTCTAAAATATTTTTAATTTTCCTTTAAAATTTTTTTTATTATTATAAAACATTATTTAACGGTACATTTTTTCCTAATAATAGAGATTTTTTTTGCCAGTTTTATTTCATTTCATAAGCTTTTATTTCCTAATGAGTTCTTTTCCCTGTGACTTATTTATTTCATAATGACCATTTTTAACTAAATGAGTTCCAATGAACTGACTCATTCATCAAATGAGTCAGTGGGTGGGGCCTGCATGCTCATTGGCTGGTGCTTAAACATCCATCTTCCTGGATACCTGTTGTGGACAAACTGTACAGCTAACAACAACATAAGTCAAGGGTCGGACTTGCATGAACTTTGTTAAGCTCCGGTTACTCTAGCAGATCAAATTGAGAGTAATAATAATTAGGATGACATCTTGAGTCTTTGGATGATATTTTTTAAAATAATCCCAGGCCCAGCACTCAAGGCTTCGATATAACATGAACTTTTTCAGTTGAAATGTGTCCTGGGAAAAACTGGGAAACACACCATTATGAAATAAAATCTGACTTTGTGAAAATGATGTTTTGGAATAAAAACAGATTAAATTAAATAAATATGGCTAAAAAATGTTATTTGAAAAAACTTAAAAGTTAAATAATGTTTTATATTAATAAACACATTTTTAAAGTAAAATGAAAAGTATTTTATACTAATGAACTTAGAATTTTATATGGATTCAGTTTTTTTTTTTACAGTTTCATTGTCCCATTATATATATGTCTATTATTTATTCAAGTAGATATTTATTTCATAAAGTTTAATTTAATACTAAGCATGTTGGCGTCCCATAGAGAAGAGAGAATAGAGGAAAAGATCCACTCTTTTGAAGCTGAGCACAGGTTAAATAGAATGAAACACGTTCTCCTGGAATTACTAAATTACTTTAAGTGTATAAATACTTTTGATTGATTTTTGTGCTGAGGTGTAAGTAAAGTTTAACCAGGATAAAATAGCTCTAACTAAATACATTGGTTGATGTAACAGGCTGATGATTCAAGGACAATAAAACTGCTGCTCAGATTTTTTTTCTTCAAAGTACCTTTTTGGCACTTTGTGGAGAAGAAGCTAAGTGCCATCCAGATCCATTCTGAAGGAAAAATAGCAGACCCATCTGCAGCAGATGTCACCGAAACAGATAATATTAGCCATCGCCTTGTCGGTACACAGGAATAAACAGCAGGTCATCAAACAAAAACATAGAGTGGTCTAGAGAGAGGGGTCCGATTAGCCTTAATGCACAACAACAACCTCACCTGGTAGAGATAACACTACTGTAGGGAGTCATGACATGCATTCCACAGTCTGCATGTGGTGATTTTCATGTGATCGCTTTTCATTTTAAACCCCCAAAGACGCAATTACTGATGAAATTCTTATATATTTTGTTTTAGATAAAAGCTCCTCAAAACAGCGTTATCATTCAGATTAATGATCCGCTCATGGTTCTATGATCCAGTTATGAAGCTTTTTTTTCCCTAAGGCACAAGCTGAATTCACAAGCTTTAATTCACGCTTAATGTGTTCACTGAGTATACTGAGCACAGCAGTATAATAAATTGCTTTATAATGATGTTCACATGAG
Organism: Valencia hispanica; assembly: GCA_963556495.2. Taxonomy (NCBI): domain Eukaryota; kingdom Metazoa; phylum Chordata; class Actinopteri; order Cyprinodontiformes; family Valenciidae; genus Valencia; species Valencia hispanica. Next base: position 5,842,549 of record OY747706.1, read on the forward strand.
AAAACGTCTGCATGGCCCTTACAGTTTAATTGAGTTTGAACCACTCAGTGATGCAATTTAAAATTGCCAGGATGGTTTTAGGTTTATTGTCCGAGGGACCATGAGGTACTAAAACCCTCTGCTTGAGAGGATATATATTTGGATGTGTTACATGCATCACTCTGTCATGGGCAGTGCAGGTGAGTGCAGCTGCACCCAGTTTAGCCAATCAGAGGCTGGGCCAGAGTATTTAAGATGTGACCAACCTGCAGAGCTTGTCAGACCTTGCTCAGACTCAGAAGTGGCTGCTTGGGTGCAGTTTTTGGTGAGCCCAGATCTGACCACCCATCTGGCTACTGGGGTGTGTGTTTAAGGAAGATGGGTTTTAAGCTTCTCTGTGTAGGAGTTTGACTTGTTTACTGCCTTTTTATTTAGCCTGAAACATTGTTATTGGTACTACTTCCCCCATCTCCAAGACTCAATCTGGGGTGTAACAGTCTTGAGAAGCTGTTTGGGTCATCCTACAAATATTCGGTGTTCCTCTCAGCCTCCTCATATTGATCAGCAACTTTCACCCAGAACCTTCAGCCAAAACTCTGTTGGTCTTGTTGGTTTGCTTTGCTAAAAATAAAAAGTTTCAAGACAGAAATAATTTAATCCAGATAAAATCTGAGTTTGTGTATTATTTTTTATATATTCTTCACAAGGAAGCAACATCACTGTGACATATAAAATATTGAAAGAATTGTTAAAATGTGCAAAAACTCTTATCCTTAGGATCAAAAAATGTAACACTATAAAGCAGAAATCTAGCTATGAGTTTATGGAGCTAACACATGGAAATTAAGTAATATTTTCCAGTATTTTCAATGGAGGTTTTTAAAAAAAATAACTTTTGTCTGCATATTTTCTCTAGTTAAGAAAATTACATTATTTATCTGCTGGGGGGATTTTGAATTGAGGTTGGGAGCTGCAGAAAATGTGCAGTGGGGCCGCCCTTTGGACACCCCTGATATAGAGAGATTGTGCAAAAAAAAAAGGGATCGGTCAAAGCTCACTCTGTCTTTGTGTGCCAACTGTGAAGAATGTAATAGAATAAGACTATGGAGACCAGGGGAGCCTTTACATTTGTTTGAAAAAATTTTTAAATGCTTGTTTTCTTACTAAATGTTGTCTGATAAAAAATTGGGGGAAAACGTCTATTTTTACACATTTTTACCATGAGTGCGAATAAATGTCTCAAACACTGTAAAACAGAATAAATGATATATTTCTGTCTGATTGGCTGCATGTTTAAACCTCGGCAACTTTGCAGCAGTTGCACTGTTGATCTTTTGGGTGCAGTTAAGCAGAACTCTGACAGAGAACACACTGTGCAGATTTTCTGGGCTAGCGAGCTGCTCAGTGCTGTGTTAAAAACCCAGGCACCCCTAGGTAGCATGCACAAGCACAGACAATGACTCTCTTTGGTGCCGCTTGTTTTTACCACCTTGTTGTTGGAAGCGAGTCTTTAAAGCAGAGAAGGTAGTTGTTGTTGCTATAGTGACGTTCTGTGCCGCTGAGGAATGTTAAACACATTTTGTTTGAGAGAGATGTGAATTTGTTTGGATGATGTAATAGGTGTTTATTCATATTTACAGCTCAGCCTCATAAAAAAAAATGAAGTACTGTGCAGAGGTATTCATACCCCTTTAGCCTTTTCACATTTTGTTGCATTGCTACCACAAATCTTTATTTGATTTGATGTCATAAGGTAAACCTACTCATTGCTGTTGCTTCTATTGTTGTATACCATCATAGTTGTTTTGTATTTTAATGTTGTACTCTGGCACTACAAGCCCGAGACAGATTTACCTTGGGACAATAAAGTTTTAATACAATACAATACAAAGCAATTCATATTTTTGAAGTGAAATGATGAATGGTTTTTAAAATTCTTTGTCAAATACACATCTGAGAAGCATATATGTATTCAACTGGTTTACTCTGATACCCTTAAATAAAATCCAATGCAACCAGTTGCCTTTAGAAGTCAACTAATTAGTAAACAGCTTCCAGCTGTGATGATGCTGTGGGAACATCAGAGTTGATGGGAAGATGGATGAAGCTAAATACCAGAAAAATCCTGGAAGGCTGCAGAAAACCTGAGACTAGGGGGGATTCTCCTTCTAGCCGGAATAATACAGCCAGATGTGCTTTAGAATAATTTGATCACTGGTTCCCATATCCACTCCAAGGGGCTCCCTAGAGACCCCAGGGGAGATCCCAGGGGGTCTGCACAATTTTGTCTTTGCTGAGGTTACCAAAATTATATATATAAATATTACATTTATACAGTCCAAAAGACAAAAAAATAAATAAAAATAAATTGGCTACATAGCCCAAAGTGTAAAACAAGATGAATAAGAACAAAAATCTAAAACTGCTGTCTATTTTTTGTAAGTAAAAGTTTGTAATTAATCACTTTTAATGCATTTATGCAGGTAGGAGTAAGGTTTTGGGGGTCCCGGCTTGTCTAGGACACAGGCAAAGGGGGTCCTAAAGGAAAAAAGGTTGGGAACCATTGATTTACATCAAAGCACATTCACGTGTTAGAATGGCCCAGTCAAAGTCCAGACCTAAAGCCAACTAAGAATCTGTGCCAAGACTTAAAAACTGGATGTTCTCAGTGGTTCTCTATTCAATCTGACTAAGTTTGAGCTGGTCTGGACAGAAGGATGGGTTACACTGTTTTTATTCGTGCAAAGCTGGTAGAGACACAAAACTAAAATCCGTACCCTGGCAGATTTAATAGTAGTGAAAGGTGTTAAATAAGAAGGGTGGACTATAAATGCCTCACAAACTTTAAGTTAATTTTGTATATTTTAAATTATGTAATTATAAAACAGACTTTTCCTTCCAACTCACATTAATGTGCTACTTTATGTTGTTCAGACACATGAAATCCTAATAAAATTCAGTCAAATTTGTGGTTATAAATAATGAAAGTTCAAGGCGTATGAAAAGTTTTGGGAGGCACTGTGTTGGAAAAAAAGAACATTTTACATAAAAGAAACAAAATTTGTGCCAGCAGTGATGTTGTTACGTAAGGCTAAAGGATCTTTCCTCCATCATGTTTTAAAGCTTCAAAACGTCCCTAAAATTAAGCTCTGATATTAAGAATAATCAAATAGTGTGATCGGGGCCTTTTTGGTACTTGGGAATGTAGATTTTTGGAGTGTAATTTCAGCATCGCATTCACATGGGGAACTTCCTGAAGCAAGGGGCCTCTTCAAAGATTCTCACGAAATATGAGTTTCAAAATGACTTCACATGTTTACTTTAGGTTGATTTTATGGAAACATCGTTTTTTTTTTTGTTGGAAAAAGAAGTGTCTTAATACTTAGAGATTATTCAAATTCTTCAGATTTCATATCAAGTCGAAACATGTTTACATAAACTTGGATTTATTAGAAAAAAAACAAAATGTTGATGAATGTCGCCAGAGTGTGGCATGTTTTTCCAGTTCACTGTCGGTATGCATGAAAAATATGTAGCAACAGACAAGCACTGAGTCATATAAGCTAGGCGCTGTGAATGTTTATCAATTTTACGAACTTCCTGTTATGGAGATGGTTTCAGTTGCATCTAACTCCTCTCTTTACTCTCCTCAGCTTTTGATAACCTAATTAAAGTTAAAAAGGAGGAACACTGAATCCTGCAGCTTTCTTAAGCTTTGAGGATTAGAGCCATTAGGAGAATAAATCCTGCCGGATTCTGGCTGCATTCAAGGGAAACCACACTTCTTTGTGCTCAGCTGCATTCAGGGGCCCATGAAGAATGCAGACATTAGACTGAGTGCTTTAATCAGAGAAGAAAATGGAAAACAATGCATAACATTAACACTGAAATCATCCTCTTCTAATATGGCACCTTTATTGAAAGACGTATGTAAAAAAACGTCATACACTCATGTAAGCAGAAACGCATTCTTCACTGCAAACTCTAAAATGAATGAACACCAAAACAAACCCAAACTCCTTCAGATATTTAATCACATCCACTCTGAACAGGACTTGTGTATCTTGGCTGCACATTTCCACAGAATATCTTCATACAGACACCTTTTCTGCTTTAGCTGCTTATGCAAACTGACACTAATTTCGATTTGCTGTGAATAATCTCTCACAGACACACAGTCATCAATGACATTGTCTATCCCTTGTTGGTGCTAACATACTATAACCACACACAGAAGAAGTTGTATACAAAACCACCCAAGAAGGACGAGCTGTTTCGCGGTGTTCCATCAATCTTAGCGAGGCTTTAATCCTAATCTCCAGTAGGGGAACGTCTCTCCTCCTCTCCGCTGTGAGAGCTGGAGGGGAGAGCATCATTCCTCTGCTGCACAACACAAAGAAACAACCTGCTTTGGGGGAGTAGCTCATTTCAAATGAATCAGGATATTATGCTTTTTCAGTGCTTGAAATTTCACATCATTCATAGCTTTATCGTCAACTGCTGGATTTTGTTTAGAGGAGAGAGTAAAGAGATTCATCGCAGTGTTAAAGATTTCTTATCAAGATAATATTTTCAGGGTTACCTTTGGTTAACTTTTTTATCTTTTCATACAGCATGTCCCATATTTATAAAATGATGAATAAATTACTTGTTAATTGTTACAGGACTTTCTGCTGTGAATAGCATTGACTGTGGGGCCTACTATATTTACCGACATCATCAGCAGCATCAGCACTGAAAACAACCTCACTACAGTAATTATTTGCCACAGTGGTTTGCACTTTCCACAGCTTAATAACCAAGTGTAAAAACATCAGCTCCATCCAATCACCGTATTTGCATAAAGTAGAAGTTACACAGATATAAGTTCACTGTTTTAATCATATGGTGGTGATATTTTTAAATTTGGTCTCAAACTAATTTTTAAAGGCAATTTTAGTCTTTAGTATGGCTGTAACAGTACACAAAAATCCCTTTTTAGTACGTATTTGGTGTTTTAAAGTCATGGTCCTGTACATTTTCAGTACACTTGAATGAAGGAAAATATTACCTTTTTTCATTTGATCAGCATAAACAAAGAGCCTTTTTTCTGAATTCCTGAAATGTATTTGATTTTGTTATGATCTATCAGTTAAAGTTGAAAGTATAGAACTGACTGGAGATTTGATTTGGTTTTTAAAAACATACATAAATTAGAACAGGCAGACATAGCCAGAGTAGAAAACAATATAACCAGTTGAAAACAGTCAGTGTTAATGTTTAGAAATGTTTAAATAATACTTTGCCCATATTTGAGAATAACACATGCCTAAATCAATTTGAAGTTGTTTTGATATTTCGACAGCCTAGTCCCCCAGCTGTACTTGAATGCAGCATGGGCAGCTGCCTTCTCATCAACAGGGATTCTGCTGGCTTGTGTTTTATCCAGAATAAGGAGTTTGGGCTGATTGGATGCTACTGGTAGCCATGTTGGACTGGCTGATTTTTCTCTAGTATCACTGATGTTTACATTCACCTTGGCATTGTTTCAGGTGAGTCTTTCAGTTCAGTGCAGAGCGTGTTATGGACCTTACTGCTGTTGAAAGACGCGTTTGCTGACAAAGTTCTGGTTCGGTCCATCTTTCCTTTTCTACTGTAGCTGCCTGAGGAACCATGAATGTTCCCAAATAACAGAGTTTAGTGACAGCTGGGAGTGATTTCCGTTGTGTTTTGGTGACATTTTTTAAAGTTGCGCCGCGGAACGTTGCACTGCGCTTTGATTTCTGCACATAAACATTCTCCAACTGAGTAAACAGAATATGTCTGAACTGTTTGAGGATTGGACCAAGTGTCCTCTTTTATGGAAATCAACATATGGTAACCCAATTTATTTATTTGTATTGAAACATACATTTCCTTTTGGTTTTAAGGAAAACTATGACTTCGAAATGATAATTAAACATATTTTGGTTTTATTTGTGGTTTAAGATAAATAAAAGACAGAACATACATTTCTGTGGATACTTCAATCAATGGAAACTGAATGGATTTAACAGTTGAAAGTAGCCATGGAAGGAATGAAGAAGAAAAACCTAAATGGGGGAAAAAAGCAACCAAAATAATTGTTTTATAATCGAATCGAATCATGAGGCATCCAAGATGGCACACCCCTATTTTGTGTGCAGTATATTTTTATGTCTCATATGAATATTCATACATAAGAGCATTATGACTCAAAGCAGATCCCGTATTAAAATGCTGGAGCTTGTTGTTGACCATCTCAGAAGGAGAAAATGAGATGTTCACAAGCACTCTGACACCTTTGTCCATCCACCCTCCCCTCCATCCGTCTCTCTGGCTGTATAACTGCAAATGTGTCAGAAAGATTCTGGCGAATATTCAACAGGGAAACCAATAATAAAACTTCAGCGTGAATGTCAGCATGCCAGCTGCTCAACAGGAAGTTGGTGGTAGTGGGATGAGCTGTCAATGTAGTAAAAGTTTCAAACAATCCCTGCTGTAAAATATACAGTAATCAGATGTGTCTCTTCATTTAAATTTAGAGAACGCTCTCGTGTTGAAGCCGTTTGTCATGTTTTATTAGCTCCTCTTACGTGTTTAAAAACTACAACCAGCTTGAAGCGAAGAACAAGTTGGGATGGCTTCACCTGTCATCGGATTCACAGCTGTCACATCTGTCAGTGGAGAGGGCAATGGAGGACGAGTCCCGTAATAGTTCAGGGATGATTTAGATCCATCAGCTGTCAGTTTGCTGATGCATATTTTTTCAGGCACATTTTAAATCCAAACAGACGTGCACCAGAAAAAGGATGAGAGACAACGCTGATATGTATGCCGGGAGAAATTTGTCATTCAAACATTCATAAACTCAAATGGTTATACATTTCTAATATCATATTTCTAAGCTGAACTTTCTGGCTGTGTAATGTTTAAGAATGTTTTGTTAGGATTTCAACCTTCTGGAAATAAACAGTGCTATATTTGAAGTCCTTAGACACAGTCTGTGTTTCACGTCCCAAGAGAGAGCTTCTGCAGTCGAGGATCAAACCGCCAAGGTCCCCGCCTTCGGCCGCTGCCCATCCTACATTGTACCCGACCCCTATGGCCCCTCCCACAGGTGGTGAGCTAATGGGAAAGGGGGCCCATGTCACCTCTTTGGGCTGAGCCCGGCCGGACCCCATGGGTAAAGGCCACTAGGCGCTCGCCAACGTGCCCCACCTCCAGGCCTGGCTCCAGAGGGGGGCCCCGGTGACCCGCGTCCAGGCGAGGGAAATTTAGTACTATATGTCTTGCTCATCATAGGGGTCTTCAGGCTGCACCTTGTCTGATCCCTCACCTAGGGGATGAGGTCCTTCCCCAAGTGGATGAGTTTAAGTATCTGGGGGTCTTGTTCATGAATGAGGGAAAAATGGAGCGGGAGATCAATAGGCGGATTGGTAGGGCGTCTGCAGTGATGCAGGCGCTGTACCGGTCTGTCGTGGCGAAGAAAGAGCTGAGCCGAAAGGCGAGGCTTTCGATTTACCGGTCGATCTACATTCCTACCCTCATCTATGGTCACCAACTCTGGGTAGTGACCGAAAATACGAGATCACGGCTACAAGCGGCTGAAATGAGTTTCCTCTGCAGGGTGTCTGAGCTCTCCATTAGACATGGTGAGAAGCTCGGGCATCCGGAGGGGGCTCAGAGTAGAGCCGCTGCTCCTCCACATCGAGAGGAGTCAGTTGAGGTGGCTTGGGCATCTGGCCAGGATGCCTCCTGGACGCCTTCCTGGTGAGGCGTTCCAGGCACGTCCCACCGGGAGGAGGCCCAGAGGAAGACCCAGGACACACTGGAAGGACTATGTTTCTTTGCTGGCCTGGGAACGCCTCGGGATTCCTTGCAAGGAGCTGGACCAAGGGGCTGGGGAGAGGGAAGTCTGGGTCTCTTTGCTTAAGATGCTGCCCCCGCAACCCGACCCCTGATAACCGGAAGAAGATGGATGGATGGATGGATGGATGGATGGATGGATGGATGGATGGATGGATGGAGAAACAGTCTCTGTCCATGATTTATTTAGGTAAACTTGTCATCAACATGTAGTTTTGTTTTTAGAAATCTACATCCACTCATGATGGGGATTAACATTAGAAAATGTTAGGCTTTCAATGATGCATTTGATCCTTTCTTGTTGTTTTGGATTGGGGTGGATAATACAGCACATATATTCTTAAAAACAAGAACTGATTGCACAAGTTTGAATTATTTGATATTTTTTAAACCACATGGGGACAAAATACAATTTTTAGGCTTAAAATATGTGCAGTGGACCTGTGATATTCATAGGGGTTAGGGACCCCAAACCCAAACAGCTTAAATACTTAATACTTGAGGCCCCCTCTAAAAACACTTATAACTGTCTATTTTAATAGTTCAAACACCAAATATACCTTAATATGCATTAATACGTACAGTGGAAACTGTCTTGGCTATACTGCAGAAGCTAACATCTACAGTCTTCCTTATTTCAGCTCTTAGGGGAACAACCAATCAGGGCCAAGGAAAATGAATGATGCTCCTGACTTGGAGGTTTTGTAAATAGCCAGCCAATACAGTCTCAAGTTGCATCGCTGTGAAAGGAGAACGCTGACATAATCTGAAACCAAAAGAAAAAGTTTTAAAACCTTGAAAATCAGTGGTTGAAAATTTAAAACCTGAAATAAAGTTTTGAAAGTCTGAAAATAAGTTTTAAATCTCTGCAATCATAATTTTGTACTAGCATTTTTATTTTTCATAAATTCAACACATAAAGTACAGAGTTTCAGCCTCACATTTTCAGAGATTCAAATCGCTTGTTTCACCCTTGCTGTTTTTCAAGTATACATTTTCAGAGTTTCAAATATGGCATTGTTTTCCCACCATGTTAAGTTAGCAAAAAACTAAGGTCAAGTAGGACTGACAGCGTGACGTGCCAATGAGAATCACTGGACACCGACACCATGGCTGTTCCCTAACTTCCAACAGACAAAGAGGCTCCTTTGGTGCCCGGCAACAGTGACAAGAGCCGCGCATTCTGTCAGTCATTGGCACGTCACGCTGCCAGTCCTACTTGACCTTACATGTGATTGGACTATACATGACCAGAGAAACGATAGGTTAGAAGGGGCAGGTGTCCCTCCCCCGGAGCGTTGAGGGCTTTTTTTCTTCAGAGTGAGTTTCAGAGTTTTAAATCGGAAAGCAGCGAGAGACCGCTGCCAAAAATCACGCGATGGCAACCATGCAGCAGTGTGGACGAAAGTACGAAAGTTGCAAAGTTGAATTTTTTTCAGATCTCACATTACAAGGTTTCAAAAGTTTTTTGCAAACTTAACATGGTGGGAAAACAATGCCATATTTGAAACTCTGAAAATGTCTACTTGAAAAACACCAAGGGTGAAACAAGCGATTTTAAATATCTGAAAATGTGAGGCTGAAACTCTCTACTTTACATGTTGAATTTATGAAAAATAAAAACGCTAGTACAAAATTATGATTGCAGAGATTCAAAACTTATTTTCAGACTTTCAAAAGTTTATTTCAGGTTTTAAATTTTCAACCACTGATTTTCAAGGTTTCAAAACTTTTTCTTTTGGTTTCAGATTATGTCAGCGTTCTCACTTCATACATTGCACCTAGATATTTCAGATTCCCATTATGTATTTTCTATAGAACATTTTTGATATGCAGTATGAAAACATTCGCAAATTGTCCGCAATAATTTGGATTTACGTTCCACAGAAAAACTCAGAAATGCTGAACCAGAAGTAGACGGGGCTCCACTGTACATTCAAACCCAGTGACATCTGGATAGATGTCTCCTGCCAAGTCACAGCAAAACCACGTACTTGTTTCAGCCATCAGCAAGCTAATGCCTAATTCTGGCAGGATAGTAGCCAATCTTCTCATCAAGGCAAAGCAAGTTTATTTGTATAACATTTCAGCAACAAGAAAATGCAAAGTGCAAAAAAGGCAAAAGAAATGTCATCTCAAATGTCATCATCAAAATCATACAAAATTATTATCATAAAATATTGGAATAATGGCTGAAATTAAATTATTTATTTATTTTTATTAAATTAATAAAACTAATCTATGTTAGTTATTATTAATCAAAGGTAACTCTAAGCAACTGGGTTTTTAGCCTTCATTTGAAGGAACTCAGGGTTTCAGCATTTTTGCAAATTTCACATATCAAACCTGATTTTACTATATTTTAACAGGCTTTTTAAGCTTCTGGTGGTATTTTAAAAGCTTCGATTTCAACCAAGTCCACGCCTGGAAACCAACTAATTTAAATAACTCTTAAATTAGCTTGTTGATGGCTACAAAACATGTCTGGTTTAACAGCAACTTTGTAAGACACATTTAACAAATATTAGTGTGTATGTATTTATTTAATCCTGTATGGATAATTGTGAACCTGTGTAGATTCTCGCGATTATTTAAGTTTCATTTGTTCAGAAACATGGAAAGTTTATTTTCTCCTTCTTTGTGTTAACAACTGTTTGTGACTGGTCAGTTTGTTTTTTCTATAACTATCTTGAAAAAGTTTCTAAAGTTTGTTCATGGATTTAGGCAGTTTCTTCATGTAATCTCCAACAGACACCAAGGTCTTAACATCAGTGTGAGAGATCAGACCATCTGCCACTGAACTCACTCTTCCTCGGGTTGCTAACGATTATGAGTCTGGCTGCATATCTCGTCTCATTATCATGCTATATCATGTGTTTGGATGATTTGTAGTTTATTGCTGATCATGACCCATTCCTTCTCACTGCTATCTGAATCAAGTAGAATTTGGTGCCATTTTTTAATTGTTTTGTTCTGTTTTATGAGAATAACATCACTACCTTTTGATTCGTTCCGTTTAATGATTTCAGTCTTAATGTTTCCATGTTTTTATAGGATACATTAATTTGGATTTTTAAAATTTTAATAGGTTAGAACCTGGTAAAGACCAGATAATTTTGCTTAATTTTAACACCCTAGCATTGAAAAAATATGCAACAGACACTCCAACCCTTTGACTTTTCTTTGTGTCTTTATCTACCATACATCCAGCTTAGTTTCTCCTCTTTCCCTCTCCTACTTGCACATGTCCAAGCCTTGCTTTTTTAATTGCTTAAAATTACTCCTTCTTGCTCCAGACATAATAAAGAAGATGTCGCAGACTAATGTTTAACTAAGATTTAAGGGTTTAAGGAGGTGCAGGTTATGGCACAGAGTTTTAAAAAACAAAAGAGCACAGATCTAATAATCAGGGCCAACGAATAGGGCTTTTTGCAGTGTGTCTTCATATTAATGTAATAAAATTGACTCGTTTTAGCTATTTTCTATTTTTTGCTCCAATTACTGTACAGAATTCCCAAACCAGAATGGCACTAAAGGTGCAAAAATAAATTACACACAATCTAGATGCTGCTTTTTTCTTCATTTTCCATAAATCTGTAATTCAAGAAGTACTGTTTTTGTAATAGCAAGATTAATACGTTTTTTAATAATAAGTTCTTCTTTTAGTTCTTTAATCTAAACATGTCCATAGTTGGTGTTCATAAAAACTATTAGCAAGATGTTTTAAAGGGTCATGTAGCTTTAGATTTAAGCAGAATCAAGAGCAGAAACATCTTTCTGAGTTGTAAAGTGACCCCTAACTTAGACGAACAGGAGCAAAATCAACATGCACATGAGTGTGATGCTTTTTTCATATTCTTCTTTCTGCCTTTTTGAGAACCAAATTTGCGCTGAGGAAGAAAAAACTGCAACACCAGCTACACGCTTGAAACTGTTTAAAACAAGATTGACTTTGTTTGTACAGTTCTGTCTTTAACGTTTGACCACACAAATACAAGAGATGATTACATGTGTTAAGCCTTGACAAACTGCAGATCTTAAATAAAATCACTATTCTGTGTTCCCTAGGTTGGTATAGACTTCACAGCGTCTAACGGGAACCCCAGAGAGCCATCCTCTCTCCATTACATCAACCCGCTGGGCAGCAATGAGTATCTCTCTGCCATTTTAGCTGTTGGGCAAATCATACAGGACTATGACACGTAAGTGTTGAGCTCAGCCTCTCTGTTTGTTTGTTTCAAGTTACAGTTTCTGTTTGAAGTTTACATGCATTTATCCAAATATCCGCCAGTGTGTATGGCTATATCTAAGCCTGACTCTAATACAGAATAAATTTTAAGTTGTGCACCAAATCATTCAATAAAAAAAATTAATAATAAAAATAGTATTTTGTATAATTCACCCTGGAAAAGAGTCACTTCGGATAATTTTGTAGAAGCCCCAAATTAATATTACATTTCTGACGGGTGGTAAGGGCTGCCATTTGTAAAGTTACATAGTCAAAAATTTACAGCAATAATTTGAGCCATAAGGGGAAAAAATGAGGGTTCATTTTTCAAAGGTATATTTGCGTCAATGGTATTTATTCATTTATAAATGTCACAGTTTCAAACTAAATATTTAGTTTGCAAGCTAAAAATTTAGTTTGAAGCTATTTAGCTATAGTAAGCTAAACTGGCTTGCTATATGCAGTATATAGCCTTGAAGTAAATATTTAATTCAGAGCTGAATATTTGGCTAAACTAAGTTTGCATATTAGCTAAATATTTAACTCTGAGCTAAATGTTTAGTTTGAAGATAAATATTTAGCTAGCCAGTTTAGCTTCAAACTAAATATTTAGCTTGCTAACTAAGTATTTGTCTTGGTAATTAAATATTTAGTTTGTGGACTAAATATTTAGTTGATCAGTTAAATATTTAGTTGATACGCTAAATATTTAGTTTGTAAACTGAATATTTAATTTGTAAACTAAATATTTAGTTTGTAAACTGAATATTTAATTTGTAAACTAAATATTTAGTTTGTAAACTGAATATTTAATTTGTAAACTAAATATTTACCTTGTTCCCAAAATATTTAGTTTGGATTAGAGCCCAGTGCAGGCTGATTTTTTTTATCCTGCTCCCACCCACTCCAGCTAAATTTATGATAATTACTGCCCAATCCGGCTGTCCCTTTTGCAATCCCTCCCGCTCCCGCAATATCTACGTCCAAACCCGCCTTTCTCACGCCTCCCCATAGGGTTATAGGTCAACTAAAAAAAAGTTTATTTGAACCATTTTATTAGAAAAGAATGAATAAAACTAAATTGAAGCAAACTGTGCTTGCTGTTGCCTACAATAATACAATGGCTCAGAACCTGGGGTCGCGTTAACCAAATATTTTCTGCTTTGACCGGTTTTTATAAAACAGTGACAGAAAAATCTGTAGGCCATCGGTCATTTTGACAGATTGCAATTCACACCCCTGACCACTTGGTGCAGACATGTTCAACTTTACGCACATGTTCACTTTACATAACTCAAACAATCCAATCCAATCGAATCCACTTTAAAAAAAAACATATTTAAAGCATGTATTCTCTAAGTGGTTAGAAAGAATAGTTAAATAACAAACTTCAAAAAGGCTTTCACTTGTAAAATTATTTTAAAATCTCTGGAAATAAATAATGATATAAGTAATTACTCTTCTGAATTGGCAAATCTACCAGCAACAATAATAGTTTACTTTTTAATTCCCACTAGACAAAGATTAAACCAAAATCTGAAATAATTTTCTGAGAAAACCAGTATTTTCTCTCCAGTGCAATAAAAGTAAAATGCAGCAATCTCAAAAAGACAATAAAAAAGCATTACTCAGTGTTTAGTTTTCATCTTCATCCTCCTCAGTCAATTTATAGATGAACTCACTTTGCACAGCATTGTTATAGTTTCTGTGTCCATGAGACCAACGGGATCTTTGCCACTTTTGTCACACACAGAAACACATATGTCAGCTATGTGATCGGCGCACTCTGCCACACTTTATTTGCGATTGGACGGTATATCTTTTGCGGTTCGTGCGTGAAGCTCGTGCTTTGACTTCTCGTAAACAACAGCAACGTGGCGCGGTGCAATGCACAGGCGCACAGCCTGCTGTCTGTTCCGCCTGTGAACTGATCAGTACCAGGCACTAGGCAGCAGCTTGGGGAGTACGTCACATGAGAGCAAGGCCGTCCTATTGCATGTATCACACCAGTCAGTTTAAGTATGGTCCCCTGATAAACAATTAAAACCTGGACATTTTTTAGCAATCTATGAAATCCCCCCAGATGCCCCAGACTGCACGTGAAAAGTGGACATGTCCAAGGAAAAGAGGACGGTTGGTCATCTTAAATTAAAATGAATGAAAATTAAATACTGCTTAATATGTCATTATTGTCATTTTAGAAATTGATAGGTGAAAATAGTTTATGACCGGATTTTTTTGACCCCATCAGTCAAAATTAACGACAACAAAAAAAACTGCAGCGTGACCTCTGTGTGACCTGTGCTCAGAACACTGAAGAATAACTAAAAAGTGAATTAATTAAACAGACATCTGTCTTATTCAAGATTGCTGTGCAGAAAGAGAATATTGCTAAAAGATTTTGGTTTCAGGCTACCATGTCTCATAGAATGAATTCTTTAAGGAGTTGTTGTAAATCATGATGGCATTCTTCTAGAATGCGCCCACAGACACTAAATGCCCTCTCTGATGGTGCACTAGACGCAGGTATACTCATATTCTCCAGCCTTAAGTTTGTTAGCAACCTCAGATGCACTCTCCGCCTTCAAGCATATTCTGTCATATATCTTATTACAGGCTGAATAACCAAAATTATTGTTGCTGTGTACCAGTTTTTGACTTATCCCTGTTTCTTCTGAAATCTACAATGATCTCCTTTGTTTTGTTCACATTCAAGGAGAGACGATTGTTTCCACGCCATGTCACAAAGCGGTCCACCAGCTCTCTGTATTCAGCTTCTTGTCAATCTCTGATACACCTGACAATTGCAGAGTCATCTGAGTATTTCTGCAGATGACAGGTCTCTGATTTGTACTGGAAGTCTGAGGTGTACAGAGTGAAAAGGAATGGTGAGAGTACGGTCCCCTGTGGTGCTCCTGTGCTGCTGACCACCTGGTTTGACAAACAGTCCTTCAGTCTCCCAAATTGTGGTCTGTTGGTCAGGTAGTCGTTGATCCAGGCGATTGTTGAGGGCTCCACTTGTGTCTTCAGGAGTTTCTGACGAAACAAATCAGGTTGAATTGTGTTAAATGCACTGGAGAAATCAAAGAACATGATCCTCACAGTGCTGCCTGCTTTGTCCAGATGACAGTGGGTTGGTTGAAGCAGGTGTATGATGGCATCTTCAACTCCAAATCCACAGCGATAAGCAAACTGCACTGGGTCCTGATACGTTCTTGTTTGCTTATTCAGGGGGGCCAAAGGGAGTCTCTCCAGTTCCTTCATGATGTGGGATGTCAGGGCAACAGGTCTATAGTCATTGATGACTGATGGGTGACTAATGGGTGAGTTCTCTTTGGTACTGGAACAAGGCAGGATATCTTCCACAACACTGGAACCTTCTCCTGAGTTAGGCTGAGGTTGAAGAGGTGCTGCAGAATCCCACAGAGCTGCTCAGCACAGGCCTTCAGGACTCTGGGGCTGACACCATCTGGACCTGCAGCCTTGTTCCGGTTCAGTTTCTCCAGCTGCCTAATCACTTGACTTTTGGAGACAGACAAGTGGGAGGGGGAGGCAAAGGGGGTAGCAGCATCTCCTGACTTGGTTGAAGTCAGACTTGTGGAATCAGAAGAGTCCATGGCTGAGGTGAAGGATAAAACATCCGAGCTGTAACAGGAAAGCTGTTGATCAGAGGAGAGTGGGATGTCTGTTTGGCTGGAAACAGGAGAGAAGGATGCTGAGCTAGTTCCTGAACTGAACCTGTTGAAGAATGTGTTCAGTAGAATTGTCTTTTAACTTTGTGACTTGGGTCAAGTCACAAAGTCATGTTTTGTGTTTCCTTCCACAAGCCTTTCACAGTCACTTACTGGCACTTTGACTCATACCTCCTGACAGAACTGCTGTAAGTCTGCGGGCCGCCTCGCCCACTCACAGCTTTTCAGCTCTGCTCACAAATTTTCTTTCAGGGCTTTGTGATAGCCAACTTTGTTGTCCCGAAGCCACTTAGTAACTAATTTGCTGGTATACTTTGGGTCATTGTCTATTTAGAAAACCCATTTGTGCGCATGCTTTAACTTCCTGAAGGATATTTTCAGTTGTTTTGATATTTCCACAAAACGCTGTTTTCTTATGATGCCATCTATTTTGTAAAGTGCACCAGTCCCTCCTGCAGCAAAAGAAAACACATCATAATGATGCCACCACTGTACGTCACAGTTGGGATGGTGCTTCTTCCTTTTTTCTCCAAAATGCTACGGAAGCCATTTTGACCGAACTTTGTTTTTTTTACGTTGCGTTTGGAGTCATGGCCTGAGGACTCTTTATTACTTCAGCCAGCATCTTCACAATAACTTTTCTTAGTGGTTGGTATCCACATTTCTCACCAAAAGCATGTCAATGTCTGGGAACATATCTCTTTCCTGAACAGTGTAACAGGATATCCCCATGCTGTTTATTTTTTGCATCCAGATATTTGAACAGATAAACTTGGCACCTTCAGGCCTCTGGAAAATGTACCCGAGGATGACTATCGGAGGTCCACAATTCTCTTCCTGATTTTTGGTTTCTTTTATTTGATGTTCCTTTGATGTCGAACCACTAAGCAATGTAACTGAGGTGTTGCCTCAAGATATATCCAGTGGTGTTTCTCAAATTAATTCAGATGTAAGTTACTCCATCAGAAGCTAACAATGCTATAATATCATCATCTGGGCTTTCCCAAATTCATTTAAGGGCACAACATGTATTCATATCTTTCGGTATGGCCCTATCAGTTTGGTATAAACGAGTACCGAAATAATCCAGCTGTTTTCTACCTGCACACACGCACAGATTGTTTATGTGAGGAACTCAGAGCGCAGTGCAACATTCCGTTGCACAACTTCAAAAAGATATAGGACATAATAAAATCAAATTAATTGTAGAAATTGAAAGGAAGGAATTCATTTTTTGAAATGCTGATCAAAGTAAAAAAAAGTATTCTTTTTTATGTATTTGTTTTATAAACTCAGCAAAAAATGAAACGTCCTCTGACTTTCAACTGTTTTTACTTTCAGTAAACTTAATGTGTGTAAATATTTGTATGAACACTAAAAGAATCAACACCATAAGACATAAACTAAAAATGTTTCACAGACATGTGACTGACAGAAATAGAATAATGTGTCCTTGAATGAAGGGAGGCTCAAAATCAAAAGTACCAGTCAGTATCTGGTGTGGCCACCAGCTGCTTGAAGTACTGCAGTGCATCTCCTCCTCATGGACTGGAACAGATTTGTCAGATTTGTCTTGCTGTGAGATGTTACCCCACTCTTCCACCAAGGCACTTGCAAGTTCCTGGACATTTCTGGGGGGAATGGCCCTAGCCCTCACCCTGCGATCCAACAGGTCCCAGACGTGCTCAATGGGATTGAGATCCGGGCTCTTCGCTGGCCATGGCAGAACACTGACATTGCTGTCATGCAGAAACTCATGCACAGAACGAGCAGCATGGCTGGTGGCATTGTCCTGCTGGAGGATCATGTCCGGATGAGCATGCATAAAGGGTACCACATGAGGGAGGAGGATGTCTTCCCTGTACCGCAAGGCATTGAGATTGCCTGCAATGACAACAAGCTCAGTCCGATGGTGATGTGATATACTGCCCCAGACCATGACGGACCCCCCACCTCCAAATCTATCCCGCTCCAGGGTACAGGCCTTGGTGTAATTCCTCATTCCTTCCACGATAAACACGAATCCGTCCATCACCCCTGGTGAGACAAAACCGTGACTCATCAGTGAAGAGCAGTTTTTGCCACTCCTGTCTGGTCCAGCGAAGGTGGGTTTGTGCCCATAGGCGGCGTTGTTGCTGGTGTTGTCTGGTAAGGACCTGCCTTACAACAGGCCTACAAGCCCTCAGTCCAGCCTCTCTCAGCCTATTGCAGACAGTCTGAGCACTGATGGAGGGATTGTGTGTTCCTGGTGTGACTCGGGCAGTTGTTGTGGCCATCCTGTACCTGTTACGCAGGTGTGATATTCGGATGTACCGATCCTGTGCAGGTGTTGTTACACGTGGTCTTCCACTGCGAGGATGATCAGCTGTCCTTCCTGTCTCCCTGTAGCGCTGTCTTAGGCGTCTCACAGTGCGGACATTAGCCACATCAGCAGTCCTAATGCCTCCCCGCAGCATGCCTAATGCACGTTCACGCAGATGAGCAGGGACCCTGGGCATCTTTCTTTGGCTGTTTTTCACAGTCGGTAGACAAGTCTCTTTAGTGTCCTGCGTTTTTAGAACTGTGACCTTTAATGGCTACTTTCTGCAAGCTGTTAAGGTCTTTACGACCATTCCACAGGTGCATGTTAATGAATTGATTATGGTTAATTGAACATGCATGGAAAACATTGTTTAAACCCTTTACAATGAGTATCTGTAAAGTTATTTGGATTTTTACAACATTATTGTTGAAATACACAGTCCTGAAAAAGGGACGTTTCTTTTTTTGCTGAGTTTATGTATGTATTTGTTTTCTTTTTCTATTAAAGTGGGCATAAAATATACCGAACATTGACTTTAAAACCCTAAATATGTAGCGGATTGTGATTTTTATGCATCGTTACACCCCGAATATGTACCGTTTTGAGTTTAAGCAAGTTTATTATTTTGGTATTTAGCTAAAATAATATTTTTGAAATATAAAATATAGTGTAATTTTCTAATCATTCTCCTCATTTTTCGACCATATTTTTTCTATCTAAATTTGTTGCATTTGAATGAAAAAAGAAGACAAAAGATTGAACTAATGTATCAATCTGTTGTCATGGTTTCCTCTTCAGCGACAAAATGTTTCCTGCACTGGGATTCGGAGCCCAACTCCCACCAGACTGGAAGGTACACACGTGTGGATGGTGATGTAGTTTTTGTGTTTGTGTGCTAAACACAGACGTGTGCGTCAGAGAGGGAAGAGGTGAGGGCGGGTTATCAGCGATGCATTTACAGTCAAAGCAATCTTGTTACAAACATGAACCTCACACACACACAGATAAAATCGTACACATTGTACATGCAGATTCAGATGAGTACGCAACTGTCAACCTATCTGTGTTGCCATGGCGCTGAGATGATGAAAAGGACAAAGAAGCCATGCATAGAGATATGATGGGAGGGGGGTGGAAGGTGTGGGAGAAATTGACAATATTCCTTAACAATATTCTCCAGTTTGATGAAGGATGAACTATCAGTTAATGTTTTTCTCGTCTCTGCAGGTATCACATGAATTTGCTATCAACTTCAACCCCACTAATCCTTTTTGTTACGGTGAGTTTTTTTGTAGACCTTGATGCATCTTGAAATAATGAAGTTCTACCTGATTTACCTCAAACATGTTCCCATCTACTTGTATTGGTATATGGAAAGAAGCTTGAAATAAATTAATATTTTAGTAAAGTAACCTCACACTCAAAAAACGTAGAAATATTCCTACTTTTAATTCTAGGAAAAAAATACCTTAAATTGTTTCAATTAGTAATCCACCTGTCGGCTGAGTGAGCACGATGTAAGGGAGGTAAAAACATCACCAAATATCACTGAAGAGTGGCATCTTGGAGTCACCAAGTCTCCATAACAACCATTAGACTATGTAGACAAGTCCAACATTTCAAACATCCTGAGCACATTTACCTTATCCGAAAGGTGCTTTGTTAAACTGAGATCTGGTGACTAAGGAGGTTGGCGACAGTGAACTCATCATCATTTTGTTGAAACCAGATCGAAATGATTTTAGCTTTGTGACAGCAAATGTGGCATTTCCCTTCTTGAAGCAACTCTCACATGAAATGCTAACAGGTTAATATCCGGAGAGCAGAGACGATATTCCACAGTAACATGTCCTGGATGATACCATCAGTTGTTGGCAAGCACTGCTAATCCACCTCATTTGCTTTTGACACTCCTCCTTAAAGCTCTTTCTGGGCGTATGGTCAGAAAACAGAGCAGAGAGACGTTGGAACAAGGAATATGATCCTATTATGATGGATGGAAGAGATGGTTTGAACTTCCTCCTTCTCTCTCTGCTCTTTGGTCCTGCTCTGCATCCACGAAGCCTCGTTTTCATCTCCTCTGTGATTTGGGGTCATAATTCAGGTATTCTCTGAAGCGATTATTTGATGTCATGCGCTTTAAACCATCTGGATGTTGCAGCACAAATTGAGACTCATTGGAACAGACAAAGTCTTTCCAATTTGTTATAGTCCAGTTTTGATGAGTTTGTGGGAATTTACCTAGTGTGGTTTTCTGCTGCTGTAGCTTATCTGCCTAAAAAAAAGAAGAAAAAAGTGTGTATATATATATATATATATGTATGTGTGTGCGTGTGTGTGTATATGTGCACATTTATTTATATATATATATATATTCACTTGTGGGTATATATATATATATATATATATACTGTGGCTTTTATTCTTGGTGTTATGCAATACTTTTTAAAACATGTCAGATTTAAATATTTTTCTCAAAAGCAAATGAAATTCTGTCATTTTAGCCTGACAAACGTTGTGGTAAAGACATTAATTTTCATCAGAGTTCTGTGAAAAAAACTCCAGGTAAATCATTAAACTATGCGCTGATTTAAACCCAGCCATGTTTAAGCATTCAGTTTGATTTTCTTCAGAACCGAAGCCTTTATTCAGAGGTCAGTAAATATTTTTGATCAGAACCAGATTTAGTTCAGTATGCTGAATTAGCACTGCAAAGAGATGCTACAATTTCTATATTAAACTTAAAATATATAATAATAACTTTAAATATATAAGAACAGCATGCAAACTTTTATGTTAGATTTGATCAACTATTTAATATAAAATTAATGTTTCAAAATATATAAATTTTTTAAGCATTGAAATCCCCGGTTTATTGATAAATCTGTATATATTTCAAAAATTATATTCAATATGAAAAAATACAATAATAACAATAATAAAATAACACAATAATAGGAAGAATTTGCAGTAATTGTTTTGAAACTTACCTCTGAATAGTAGAAGCCTGTTGCTGCAGGAGGTTGTGTTCCTGAAGTGGCTGTGACAAAAAAAACAGTTACTTTCCATATTCTAAGCATCTGTGTGTATTCTCCACATTGCTAACGCTTTCATTTTCCTGTTTGTCATATTTTGGTGTATTTAGGCGTGGAGGGCATCGCCAAGGCGTACTCCACCTGTCTCCCTCACATCCGCTTCTACGGACCGACAAACTTTGCTCCAATCATCAACCACGTAGCTCGCTTTGCCGCTCAGGCGCTTCAGCAGGAGAAAGCAGCGGTGGGTAACAGCAGCTCACCTGTATTGTTTTAGATTTACAAATGTACAAATACTCAGGTAGTATTTTAGGATCAGCTATGTGCCAGTAAGAGCCAGACTCTGCCTCTGGCTGAGTGGTGTATTTCCAGACAGCTGCTGAAACCAGAACCATAAATATGTCTAAACACAGCCAGGCATCACTTCATTCTGTGACAGTTCGCTTCTCTATCAACACTCCTGTCCATCAACAGCGTACAGCTGGGATCTTTATATCTAAATTGGGAATTTTTTTTCAGCTCGGTCAACAGGTGATACTCAAACTTCCTTTTGTATTATTAGAACAAGAATTTATTTGTTTTTAATGTTAGATTCATATGTTATGTTTTTGTCATGAGGCTGTGTTTTAGAGAGGACCTAAACAAAGACGACTGACATAAGAGGAATTAACTTTAATAGTGAAAAAAGGTGTCTTATACAAACCCTTTGGAAAGGTTTGGGGATGCTTTGGGAAGGGAGGTTTTCTGGCTATGGATGCACTTAATGAAGCCGTTTTCAATAAATGGAGCCACTACTCCATACTGGAAACTCTCACATCAAGCATGTCTAAGCATGATTTTGAAATGGATGATAATCTGTTTTCATTTCAAACTGAAGGTTAATTTATCAGTGAGATTCATGATGAATTCACCTTAAAATTGCTAGAAATGGTCTTACAGATTAAGCTCGTCTCTCAGCTCATGTAAATGTTTATTAGATGCATTTAGATGTAATGATACAACATCAAGTTTGTCCCTGACATCCTCTGTTAAAAGCCTGATGTTAACAATACAATAAAAATCAACTACTTTGCCTCCCTGCAGCTACCTTTCCAATTTTTTCACGTTTAAATGTAGCTTCACAGACACCAGAGTTTCTCTTCTTTCAAAGTGATATTATTAATGAATCATTAAGTCTTTCACTCTTCTCTGCAAAAGTTTGTAAGTTCACAGTTTGGGGATCTTTTCACTGTGTTCTTTTTCTGTCTCTGTCCCTTGACATCCTTCAGATTTGATTGATCCCTGCACTTGTATGACCCTTTTCTGCTCAAATCCAGTATTTGTTCTTTAGACTTCTCTGCAGTACCTTTTTTGCTTTGTTTTCCTTTTCCTTTTATTTAATTTAATAACCAGATCTGTATGTCTCCTGGCAAATCACACCAAAGAAAAGCAAACATGACACAGTTTTGTTTACTAGCCAGCAACACAAAAACTGTCAGTAGTACACTCCTGTCAGGGGAGCTTTTACTCCTAATTTATCCACTCTTTTTTGCTTTGGGGACAAACAAGTTTCTCCATCTCTTATCTCCAGCTGCTGCCATTGAGTCTTATCCGGCTCTTTGTTACACTGCTCTGCAGCTGAGAAACTGACTAGGCTTTTCATATATTTTTAGCCTAGCAGCAGGATTAAGAATCCTAATTTTCTCCTTCATATTCATTGTCCATGATCCAGAGATGATTAAATCTGTCATTCTTGGTCTGATCGAGACTGAAATTACATCAAAAAGCACATATGTAACCTAACAGCATGTGCTACATCCTCTCAGGTTCAGCTCAGGATGGATTGTAACACATTTAGTTAAATACTCTGAGGGCAGTTCTCTATCATGCTTACATTCATACAGTGGCGTTGTCAGCTGATGTTGCCAGGACTTCAGCCCCGAATGTTTTAAGTCTGTTGTTTCACTCACCAGCCACAGGCTCACCGCTCCCTCGATCACACACAACGGGCGCTACTCTGATCAACGCTGGCACTGACTTCACTCGGTGTCAGGTTACAGTCAGTTATGGCAATGCATCAGTATCAAAAATAAGGCGTGTATTAATGTCTTATTAAGGTATTAATGTCCAAGGCGTATGTTAAGACCTTGCCATACCATGGCTTGCCATAGTCAGTATGTCGCTACCGTGGGCCCCTCCCCTCTCTGTCTCTGAGTCTGTTTGATTGTCCACTTGTTTGTATTACATTGTTGTATTACTATATGTGCGACTTGTTTTCTGTTGGTTTGTTGCCCACTTTGATTTGATTTAATATTTTTTTAGAAGGAAGCAAAGATGAGCTGCAAACCCAGAAGGAGCCAGCAGCAGCAGAGCTGTTCCAGTCAATAATAATAAAATGTCCTTTAATTCCAACTATCATAATACCTATTAAAATAGAGATAGAAGCAAATTCAAAACGGGTCAATAAGAGTGCATCATTGAAGACATAATATATGAAATAATTAAAACTTTGCTTTACCTTATTTGCTCATTTACCATTTTGCCATTACTGACAGAGTCAAACAGACTAACCAAGACAGAACCAATGATGAGAGGAAGAAGAGGAGAGACAACAGCTAGAGATAAAGACAGCAATAGGTGAATAGTGCATGAATGACGGTATGTACACGGTGTTTGTGAGCAATCTAATTCTAAATTTAAAAAAACTGGGGGAGTTTACTGGTGGAAGGAGAGAGATGGAAAAAACAAAGACAAAGGGGAAAAAGAAAGGGACTTTCAAGTAAAGAAGAGAAATGAAAGACCAACAGAAGCAGGTGAAGAAAGATTGATCAAACTAAATTTTTGTTTGTTTTTGCTGTTTTCAGAAAATATTGAACATTAAACATAAATTGAACATTAGATATAAAATTTTAAGCCATTGTATATTAGATGACACATTACACTGTTTGGACATGAATACTTTGAAAATAAATTATAATTTAGGCACCTTACTAATTATGCTGTAGTCTATAATCTATTGTAACTTCTTTTTTTTTTTTTTTTACAAAAATATCAAATCTTGTCTGGGCTAAGCCCAGGTACTCCTTAAAGGGTGGAAATGCCCCTGCATTCATACGTGATTGCAGACACAGGTAACTGTGGGGTTAAATATCTTGTCTCAAAACGTGTAGACCAGGGGTGTCTAACTCCTGTCTTCAGGGGGTCCTTCATGTCTCAGATGTTTCACTGCTCTAATGCAACTGATTAAATGGCAGAATTATCTCCTCAGGGATTTCTAGAAGCCAGTAATGACCCATTCATTTGATCCAGGAGAAAAGTCTAAATGCAGGATACATTGTGTTTATGGTCTGTACTTATATTTTTTTCTGGGACATGATTCAATAATGGGCAGATGCCACATTTATTACTATAGAATCTAATACTACTACTAATAGGGGTGTAACGGTACATGTATTCATATTCGCATTTTACGGTAGGGCTCTGTTGGTTCGGCACGTATGTGTACTGAACGAATACAGCTGTTTTCTACCTGAACATGCACAGATTGTTTATGTGCAACTCAAAGTGCAGTGAAACGCTCTGCAGCGCAAATTTAAAAAGTGACACCAAAACAGAACAGAAAAGAATCTCAGCTATCACTAAACTGCAATTTGGGAACATTAATGGTTTCTCATGCAGGTACAGTAGAAAAAGAAAGATGGACTGAACCAGAACTTTGTCAGCGAACGCATCTTTAAGCAGCAATAAGCTCCATAACACGCTCTGCACTGAAGTGAATGACTCACCTGAAACAATGTCAAGCTGAATGGAAACATCACTGATACTAGAGAAAAACCAGCTGATGTCCACATGTCTACCAGTAGCATCCAATCAGCCCAAACTCCTTATTTTGGATAAAACGCAAGTTGACAGAATCCCTTTTGATGAGAAGGGTTTTTTCCAACAGCTACCCATGTTGTATTCAGGTACAACTGGGAAAATAGGCTGTTGAAATATCAGCACAACTTCAAAATGATTTGGCATGTTTTATTCTCAAATATGGGCAGATTTTTATTCAAAAAAATGTAAACATTTACACCGTCTGTTTTCAAGTGGTTCTATTGTTTAGTACTCTGGCTATTTATGCAATGAAATGTCCAGACAGTTCTATACTTTCTGCTTTTTGAAGTTATAAAACATAATATGAAATAAATTTCAGGAACAGAAAAGAATTAATTCAGAAAAAAAAATCTGTTTAATGATGATCAAAATTTTAAAAAGTCATATGCATATTTGTATTTATTTTTCTTGTTTAAAGTGTACCAAAAACATATCGAATCATGACTTCAAAACCCCAAATACGTAAAGAACCGTGATTTTTGTGTACCGTTAAACCCCTAATGAATACTTATGACAACAATGGTAATAGTGATGTAGATAATTAGATTTTTGCTGCCGACTTCAGTGAATTACCTTCAGTCTGTAATAACACTTTCTGTCGATTTGAACAAAACTGTGATGATATTAATAACCATAATGAATTTACTGACAGCAATCATTACATGCCTAGTGTGTGGTGTTAGAGTTCATGCATGGAGCCCTTCAGTGTTTAGTATGTGTCTTTCTGTGAAAACAAACCTCAGTGGCTGCTGCCCAGATTGTCTGCAGGCCAAATGAGGGTTTTTGACTACCTGCCTCATCAGGAATGTGGTGGCAGCTGTTGATAGGTCCCTCTGTATGCCACCAGGTAGTGCAGCCAATGTTCCTTCAACTTTAAATGCGAAAACTATTTTGCCATCTGTATCTCTTGTTGTATTCATGGTCTTTTTCAAATCAGATTTCTCGTTGGTGCAAAGGGATAATCTCTGCTCTGAACAACACTCTTGACTTCTTGAATATTTGTAACATGTAGTCAAACGTACCTGTGAAGAGTGCTGGTATCAGAGGTTATTTATCTCAACCACACTTGATGCAACTGATGAATCTCATGATTGAGTTGCAGTCTGTATTTAGTGGTTGAATCATTACCTCCGCCAACCGGGGTTAGGGTTGGAACTGAGCTGCCATGGCGGAGGTCTGCACTCTGAGTGCTTTTCTAGTTTTAAGACTGCAGTAGCCATTGAAAGTAGGATTTAGTATTAAGAACTTTTTTATTGGATGGATGGATGGATGGATGGATGGATGGATGGATGGATGGATGGATGGATGGATGGATGGATGGATGGATGGATGGATGGATGGATGGATGGATGGATGGATGGATGGATGATTGAATTGGTGGATGGATATTTGGAGGGTTGGATGGATGGATGGATCAATGGATGGATGGATGGATGGATGGATGGATGGTTCAATGGATGGATGGATGGGTGGATGAATAGATGATTGGAGGGTTGGATTGATGGATGGATGGATGGATGGATGGATGGATGGATGGATGATTGAATTGGTGGATGGATATTTGGAGGGTTGGATGGATGGATGGATCAATGGATGGATGGATGGATGGATGGTTCAATGGATGGATGGATGGGTGGATGAATAGATGATTGGAGGGTTGGATCAATGGATCGATGGATGGATCAATGGATGGATGATTGGATGGATGGATGGATGGATGGATAATTGGATGAATGGATGATTGGAGGGTTGGATGGATGGATGGATGGATGGATGATGGAAGGGATGATAGGATGGATGGATGGATGGATGGAGGGTTGGATGATGGAAGGGATGATAGGATGGATGAATGGATGGATGGATGGATGGAGGGTTGGATGGAGGGTTGGATGATGGAAGGGATGATAGGATGGATGAATGGATGGATGGATGGATGGAGGGTTGGATGATGGAGGGTGCATGTAATTACAACACGTTCAGCACGTCCCAAATCTTGCACAATGTTTTTTTTTCTAGATCAGGATTGTGTGACATCAGCCTGATATTCATGCGGACTCTCTCAGAAGCTTTGAATCTAGACACTTTGAACAAATGGCATAAAGTCGCCCTTCTGGTACATATAAAGCAGCATGTCTCCTGAATGTATCTGAAAAGAGCGCAGTAGCTGGGTATCATTATGCTCCCACGGTGCTTTTTGTCCCTAATTGTACCCTGTCACCCTGTGGAGAACAGAGATGCACAATTGTACTCGTCTGTGTGATGTGTGCCAGAATGCTTTTGTCTCTGTAAGGAAATGATTGCAGACCCCTTTCTTGTTTCATATTACAGTGAGTTCAAACATAGGAATGAGTAACACACAATGAGTGACGACAGCTGCAGCAATGAGTGTGTGCGTGTATGTGTGTGTGTGTGTGTTTGGACGCCCTGCTGGGTTTGTGTTTGGAACGTGTGTGTTGGAGAAGGTGGCTGGTTTGGTTTTAGGCTGCAGAAATGCGCTCCTGCTCAGCCTCGCCTTTTCTGTTCCTCAGATAATGAGAGAACCTGCTACTGGAGACAATGTGAGCTCGCACAGAGATGCTCCTGCTACCAACACCCCCACACACACACACAGCCAGGCTGCGGGCCAATGCGGTCTCTGTGTGTCCTGGTGTGTGAGCGACCCTGTGTATTTGTGTGATAATAATTCTCTAATGAGCGCTGCTGCTAGCACATTAATGAGACAGGCTTCAGAGTGCTCCCGGTGCTGTGTGTGTGTGTTTCTATGTGTGTCACACAGAAGTGTGACTTTCTTCCAAGTAAAGACAGCTTGCGTTTTTTCACATTGTCTGTTCTGATCATTACACCGCAGTTTGCGCTCAAGTACAGCTGATGTCTGTTTGTGTTCATGTCAGAGAGTCAACAGGTATACAACCCAGATGATGCGCAGTCATGGACACAAGTTCAGGCAGTGACGCACATTTCAATTCAATTCAAAAATACGTTATTGATCCCAGAGGGAAATTAATGTCGGCGGTTCCTGACCATCTCAAGACGGTTTCAACTGTATAGAGCTCCGGACGTCACGTGACTCTCAGAGCGTAGGCGCCATGTTGGCAGTAATGAACGTCAGTAAAATGAACGTCGCTGGCTGTGATTTTACTCCATCGGAGTTTACTCCCCATTTTAAAACAGAGGATATTATTATTATAAACTAAAGAGATTAAACATCTCCGACCCTTGCCATGCCCCTGGGATACTTTTTAAAACTTCAGAACCTGTCAGTGCGGACTTTTTACCAGATCGGATTATACTCTCACAAGTTTGTTTTTAAAGTTTGTTTTTAAAGTTGCTGGGGACAATGACCATAAACTTAAGTGTGGTTTGAAGATGGCTGGGGACGATTATTATTCATATAGTCTATAAAGATTCATCTGTTTCACGTTTATGCACTGCAGTGAATAAACAGGTGTATGAAAATCGCATCTTTATTCCATCAATAAAAGTTGAAAGCCATAGGCTTACGTGTTTTGTTTTTCAAACGGCACTGAAAACCATCATTAGGCTGTTTGCTTGCACGGCTTCATTAAAATCCACATTATAGCACATAGAACAATGTTGGTACAAACTCGCCCCAGAAGAATATGTGCAACAATAAAACGTGTTCCCTTCAACGCTAACTAACAATTCAGAGTCCTGCAACAGGCCAGACCCGCATAAGGTTTTTACATCATAAAGTTGTGAAATTACATTTCAGGGGTCCGGCAGGAAGTTTCTTTAATGCGGGCGGGTTGCAAATGAGAAAATATAATTGTTTATAATGTTTTGTTTTAAGATTCCCAAAGCGGATTGCGTTGAGATATTTGTGATAGGGACATAATTTAAAACACAACAACAACAAAAAACTCAAGAACAAATGACACAAATAAGTCACTGACATCCATCTGAAAGGGCAGATGCGACCAGGGCGATAGAAGTCCGAGCATCTCTGCTACGCTCCTGACTCGCCAAGCGAGGTATTCTCAGGCCCGCTGAGCTTTATTTGGGGTGAGCCAGCTCTGCGGGTCGAGGGAGCGATGTAGTGATATGTGGAGAGAGCATGTCAGAATATTCCTCTAACTTTGCGCTGACAGCGGAATATTCTCGCTATCTAGGCATCCAGCGCTGCCAGACAGACTTTACTGCAGCGGGATTTGCGATTCAGGAACAGAGAACACAGTTAAAGCCAGGGACTGTGGACACTTTTTTGTTTCTGCACAGTGATCTCTGCATCAAATAAATTTTAGTTTTCATAAATTTCAGAAAAATCTCTCTCTGGCAGCGCAAGATGCCTAGATAGCGAGGATATTCCGCTGTCAGCGGAAAATTGGAGGAATATTCTGGCATGTTCTCTCCACAAACACAATATATCAACACGATTCTCTTTGGGAGTCTTAAACGAACAAAAATATCCCATAAATATTTTTTCAAGAAACTTCCGCCAGACCCTTGAAATATAATTTCTGTATTTTTCCATCTTTGAACGGGTACTCGCAACATTGCAGGACTCTGAGCTCTGGGAATGTTTGCAGCGGACTACGAGTCTTTTAAAACCTCCACATATCCACTGCTGTATAATATGAATGTATAAGAAAGTGGAATGAAGTGATCTAAATAATAGTCCGTTCAGACACTGATTATGTGGAAATGTGCTGGGAGCACAAATGGATGTTAGAGCTGGTAAGAAATTAAAAGTGGTGGGGGAAAAAAAAAATCATCAATCATAAACATTGCTGGGGACATAACCGGAATTGCGCCGCTCAAGGTGGCAGCATGTTGGAGTAGCTCTGTTACTTTGGTTCATATTTTTTTCTTTTTTAAAACTTTAATTCTTCCATTTCTGGTAGAAACATTGTTTTTGTGGATAACTGCTCTCTCTGGTTTTGAATGCTGTGCAGCTGGAAGGATTTTTGCTGATACTTATTATTTTTGGACATTTGTTATGATGCATAACCATGGCAACAATGTGGTTTACAACTGGCAGCAGCTGATTAACATCACAAAAGCTCAAATAATACCTCAACTACAGCCACAAAACCCTGATGAGTTGAAAAGAAGACGCCATAGATCCAGAGCATCCTCTACATCAGACTGTCATACAACTACAGAGCGTCTTCAGTCAGAGGCTTCTTCAGATCTGCAGAGCGCTACAAGAGATCATCCCTACCCACAGCCATCAGCATCTACAACAAATCTTTGAAGAAACTTGCAGAATGAGTTACAACAACGTTTAATTTCCCTTTGGGATTAATAAAGTAATTTTGAATTTGAATTTGAATTGAATTTGAACCCCGGCGTCACCGGCTAAAATGACGCCCATCCCCTGACATTTCCTGATCAACTTTCCCTCGTCCCCTGATTTTGGTTACCATGAGCAACGGGCTGTAGTTAGGTTATGTGTTTGTGCAACATTTTGTATGTTCATCTCAGGAAATAAAGTATTTTATTTCAAAATAATTTGCTTCACTTAACGATACAAGAGTAGTTATCATACAAACGGTAATCAATCTGAATTACAGGTGAATCACTCAAAAAACCTGTATGAAACGGCTTCATTTCTGCCTGATCGCTGATCGCGCGTTTCATGGCAATGATCCGTCCTTTTCTGCATTCTGGATCCTTGGGAATCCAATAGAACATTTCTCCCTTATCTCTTCCGCGTCTGTTATGGCATCCTGGGGCACAACGGGTATCCACCATATTTGCCGTTTCTAAGTTCGGGTTAGCTGCAAATAACAACTGCAGGAGACTGCCAAAATGGCGCCCATTCAATTTTAACTGTTGCATGCTGGGAGAAGTGACGTCAACTCCCGGAGCTCTATGTTTGAAAAAAGTTGTTTTCGGGGGATATTTTGATCCCATTTTTACTTCAAGCCAGAGTTTTTGGGGCAGATTTGGGTGGGAGCCCCCTTCCTTGGATGAGAAACAAACCTCACACTGGGATTTGATGAAAAAGTGCCACTGTTTGCTCCACACAATCCTCTCTGTAGCGCTTACCTTTTCTTCACCAGATGTCCCAAACAATCAGAAGAAAGATTCAACAGAGAAATGATCTGTACAGAAATCTTATGTTTCCTGTAGAATTAGACAGAAGGGGCTTCTTGTCCCAATGACGTTGTTCAAATTGTCTAACCCTCACTGTGTGTGTATTGACTACTAATTACATCGTCTATAGAGCACGGTTCTGGTGAAATGATCTTGGGCTGACTAATCACAGACATGCACTTTCCATTGCGTTTGATAGATAGTTAAAAAATGGTGTTCCACTCTGTCCGTCTCTGCACTTTTGCAGACGGAGAAGCATAAACTAGGCTTCAGACCTGGACACAGTATCCAATGCATCTTGCTAACCTGGAGCTAACAGCGCATTAAAGAGTTACTCCGGTTTTGGAGCACGTCACTCCAAAGAGCCCGACGTCGTGGCATCCACCGGTGCATCCTGCAGTATTTCTTCCCCCCGAAGCGATAGCTTGGAGGTCAGGAAACGGCTCGTTCAGAGAGTCTTTCTGATTTCTGATCACTTCAATTGCAGAAATGTTCCCTCATTTCAAAACTTTGGCTGAAGTGGCGCTTAATTCTAGTCTCCAGTGTGGCAGCGGAGCGCTTATTCAGCCTCCAGAACAACATCTAGTCCCCTATGAGAAGTCGTCTGTCTGAGGCAAAAAATCTAAAACCTCATGACAAAAACCTCTGCAGCAATCCCACTATTTGATTAAGCACAAGCAGGCGATGATTTCAGTTCCATGCGAAGCAGGAGGAAAATGTGGGACTGTGTTCAGGCCACTATTCGTATTATAAGAGCAATCGTTTAATTAAATTTTTTTATATGCAGTTCTCTGTTCGCCTTGTTCAGATTGAATATATATATATATTTTTAAATACAATTAAATATGAAAAATTGATGGGTGAAAATAGATTATAAAATAGATTTTGACCCCATTGGTCAAAATGACAGAAACAAAATTATCTAGCACAACCTCTGACCCAAACCCAATTTCTCATGTTACCTCTACCACTAACCCTACATATCAGGCATCTCAATGACTCCTATTTCAAAGTGTCAACGGTAAAATCCATATTTTTCATTAAACGATTACTACAACAGCTACATTTTTTAAGGTAAAAAAAAAGGCTTAGGGTTAGAGTCGTGATTTGTTAGACCTTGGGTTTTCTTTGGTGCTTTTCTTAGTTCTGTATATTTTGTGTTCAGGTGTTTTATTCACTCTGGGTTCACTTTCATTCATTCAGTGCCTTAGTTTGATTCTTTTCACTCAGTCGCCCCCAGCTGATCCAGTTCAGGTTCTCCTGCAGCTGCTGCACATCAGTCAACCACTCAGCTGTTCCTTGTTCCTGGAATCATCTCCAGATTGTTTATACTCTTGGTTCATATTCAGTAATTATTGGTTTCTTCTGTTTCCTGCAAATCTTCCTTGCTGTTTGTAAAGGTTTCCTGAATTTCTATCTAACCTTAAATGTGCTAATTGAAACATGCCTACCTCCTGCCTGCATTTGGGTCCATTGCCACACTGCAACATGATAATATTTGCGAGCAGGTATGTTACTATCAGAGCAAGGAAGGGCTGTCATACCAAACCTGTTAAGAATCTAATTTACTGAGTAGTCTTTGCACAAGATGACGATTGATGTACAAGATAAACTAATTTCTTACATGCTGATTCTCTTTTGCCATCTGTCTTTCCCCCCTTTCTGTTATCCTTCTGCAGCAGTACTTCACTCTCCTCATCATAACAGATGGTGTCATCAGTGACATGGATGAGACGCGCCACGCCATCGTTCAGGCCTCTAAGTTGCCTATGTCTATCATCATCATCGGTGTCGGTAACGCAGACTTTGCTGCCATGGAGTTCTTGGATGGAGATGCCAGTGTTCTGAGGTCCAACACTGGAGAGGAGGCTGTCCGGGACATTGTCCAGTTTGTCCCCTTCAGGGATTTCCGTAGTGTGAGTATCGATTAATAGCTCTTTCTGAATCTTTCCAGGCTTCAGCTGTTCACTTTTATTTGAAATAGAGCTTTCTAAGATCCCAGCTAATAAAACCTCAAAAGAGCTATGCCTTAAAGCAACAACTTTTCAGAATTCACTATTATTTTAAGTTTGCACAATAAAGATGTTTAACTGGTTCATAATAACAAATTAATAAATTTCATTTTGAGCGTAGTTTGTTATTAGAACAAGTCAGCAGTAATAAGTCAGTAGCTAAAAATCAGCCATAAAGTTTGTTCAAATTGGACTTTTCAAGTTACCAGCCAGTAATGTGTCATTTGTTTTCACTAACAGCTTTGCAGTGATAAAAAAAACAAATAGTGCTAGGTGAAGATTTATTGATTTTTAAAACAGTTTTAAATTCTGTGTAGAATATCTAAATGCTCCCAGTTCGGGTCTTAGCTAAAGGACAGATACTTCTTCATGTCAATACATATCTTTTATTCAGAGCGGACAAAGGTCACATGTGGGGGGCCATCTTGGGGCCCCTCATAGTTAATATCTACATGCTTTCGCTAACCCAGATTATAACAAGTATTAAGATTAGTTACCATAGATATGCATATAATACTCAGCTCTGTCACCAGGTGACTTTTAACCCATTCAAGCATTGAGCATATTAATAGGATCAACACATTGATGTGCCATAGCTTTTTCCAGCTAAACAGAAACTTTTTTTTTTTACTTAAAGAGGAACAATCAACAGTCAGCACGCAGCTTCAGTTAATACAGCTAGAAACTACTAATCAGGCCAGAAATCTAGGTGTAGTAATGAACTCAGACCTGAACCTCCAGGGTCAAGACAATTACAAAGTCAGCCTTCTATCACTTGAAGAACATTTCCAGGATTAAAGGACTAATGTCCCAACAAGAGAAATTCATCCATGTGTTTGTTTTCAGTCAAATTGATTACTACAACTTTTTATTTTGCTCCTTCAAACTGGAACAGACTTCCAGAAAACTGCAAAAATGTTTAGAGTTGCTTCTGAATAATAACTGGTACATACATTAAATTTAGCCATTGTTCCAATATTCCAACAAGATATAGAGAAACTCACCCATGCGTTTATCTTTTGTCAGATTGATTACCGCAACAGCGTCTTCACAGGTCTGCCTAAAAAGTCAATCAGACAGCTGCAGCTGATCCAGAACACTGCTGCTCATGTTCCTCACTAGAACCAGGAAAGTAGAGAACATCACCCCAGTTCTAAAGTCCTTACACTGGCTCCCTGTAGCTCAGAGAATAGACTTCTAAATACTTTTACTAGTTTATAAATCATTGAATGGCTTAGCACCAAAATACATTAAAGATCTGTTGTTGTCTTATCAACCTTCCAGACCACTCAGGTCTTCTAGTTCTATTCTACTCAACATCCCCAGAATCAGAACCAAACATGGAGAAGCAGCTTTCAATTGCTATGCTCCTCTAATCTGGAACAAACTTTCAGGTAAAAACAATGAGTTCCTTTAAATCATGGGTCTCATCTCAAGAGCTACCATCCTGCAGCTTTTAGACGCATCCCTGCTGCAACACACCTGAATCAAATGAAAGGCTTGTTATTGAGCCTTTGCCAAACTTCATGGCATTCAATAATTAGATTCCTCTGTGTTGGAGCAGGGATTGGTTGAAAAGTTACAGTGGAGTAATTCATGAGGACTGGAGTTGGAGACGCCTGCCAAAATCCCCTTTTTTAAACCTGGCTTTGATTGTTCCACTTATAATATTAACAGAAACATAACTTTTAGTCTACATTCCAGCTTTCCTTATCTTCACTTTATTTTGTCACTGCAATGGACACTTTTATGTTTTCACCATGTAAACCACTTTGAATTGCCATGTTGCTGAAATGTACTACACAAATAAACTTCCTTACCATATTTAAGGCCAGCTTACTATTCTAAATCTTGTTGTTTTACTAATTAAGTATTTTTTCCCCCATCTTATTGCTTTCCTTGCACGTTCACCCCTCCTAAATGATCATAGTCAATGATTATTGCCAAATTAGATCTAACATATTTGGCCATAGTTATGAATGGCCGCCGTGGAGGACCTGAAGAGCCACATGTGGGTCTGGAGCCGCAGGTTGTGGACCCCTGGTGGATCTGCGGTGCTAATTAGTAGGACTATCCCTCCGGGTGATCATCCTCAGTGATTTCAGTTGATGATGAAACTTTTTTCAGCTGCAGGATTTTAATAGAAAGCATCAACCAGACCATGTGGTTGTTAGAACAACCGGACTTGAAATTATGGCTGCTGATCATCATGCTTGCTCTGAAATGATCATAAAAACAAGAAAGTGTTCTCACATAGACTACAGCTCAGACATTAGGTAGCAACAGCAAAGGGTACAAGATCTCTGAAGGAAGAATTTGCCTAAAAAGAGAGAAAACCGAAAAAACAGATGCTGTCAGAAGTAGTCTGACCAGTGTAGCTCTGCTGTATGTGATGTCAGATGGAACATGCCTGCTTGGAAGCTCATTAATGATGGCTTTAAGCAACAACTTCTACACAACGTTTCAAGGAGGAAACAATGTTTTTAAAGCATGAACGACCTTTTAAAGAAAACATTTAAAGGAAACCCCACACCTAACCACCCCTATGGGGTTTGATGACCCTTTCACCAACTATTGTTTGAATGTCGCAGCTTTATTTCGCCTCACTTTTAGCTGTGCTTTACTTAATGACACAACATCCTGCTGCCTGCGTGTCAACGGCAACCTGTTGCTTCGCATTTTGTGCTTTATCACACACGCAGCACACTCAGAGCTCAGAGAGTCTGCTGTTTGAGGCTTCCTTCTCGGTTATCTCGCCCTCGGCAGACAGGCTGCGAGCAGGCTGCGAGTGTGCGCCGGCCTGATGGGTTTTTGAGCTGCGTTTATGTTAATGAAGGTTTGTACTGCAGGTGAGCATAGACGTTGGAGGGTGCTCATTTCCAGGCTGTCCACAGGAAGACTCATTAGCGCACTGTTGGTTTTTTGTCCTGTTTTTTTGTATACGCTTGTGTGTGTGTGTGTGGGCTGTCGGTGGGCGAACTAACTTCCAGTGTAGTGGGAGGAACAGACAATGTTTACTGGCTTCCTTCCAGGCTGTTGGTGGGAGGGCGAGAGACAGAAACGAAATGAACTGAAATAAAGGGGCAGGAATTAATCTGAGACAGAGAGGAAATGAAGAAATCTGAATAGAGGTCCTTTACTCCCACACTTACTACCAATCGTTCGGAGAGGACAGAAAGTTTATTGTTGCTCATGTAACTTAAACAAAAACTTTTTACAAGCAATGTTACTTCAGTAATTCAAAAAGTGAACTTTATATTTTGAAGATTTATTACAGAATCTTATATTTTCTGTCAAATTTCTTGATCAAAACCCAAATCTCAGAAAAACTAGATTATAAAA
The DNA here is from genome assembly GCA_963556495.2 of Valencia hispanica. Taxonomy (NCBI): domain Eukaryota; kingdom Metazoa; phylum Chordata; class Actinopteri; order Cyprinodontiformes; family Valenciidae; genus Valencia; species Valencia hispanica. The sequence continues at coordinate 5,878,923 of OY747706.1, forward strand.
GACCAATTAAAGAAGCTTTTCTATAATGAGATGTAGACCTATTGAAAAGTATGTCCATATAATGTACATATAATGTAATGGGCTCCTTTTGCTTGAATCATTACTTAAATGCATCCTGACATAGAGGCATCAGCTTGTGCCTCTGCGGAGGTGTTCAGGCCGTCAGCGGCACCGTACAGCAGCGCCATGGTCTCCGTTGCTAATAGAAGCCATTACAGTCTACGGTTTGGTTTACACCAGATGCGGCGCGTTTTAGACATGTCCCAGAAGCGTCTTGCCACTGCGCTTTACGCTTGGGCTCTATTTTTGATGTGACACGCTTCCACAACACGTCAAGCGCCAACAGTTAGCATAGGGCTAAACAGGAAATCACCCCTAGTATCAGAGTAAAGCATCCAGGGAATTTCAAAATAAAAGACACGTGCAGATTTGCGATAACTTAACCAGAGGCGGGTAGAAACTAGTTACATTACATCTAGTGTAGAGTAATTCAGTCCAGGGCTTAACAGTCTACATGTTGCAGTTTTCACACAGGGCTCAATGGAAGCTGGTTTTGATGTAAAAAAAAGTATTAGACATTGTTGCTTTTATAAATTTTTAAATATTTTTTTTTGTGAAAAGTAATGTGTTTTAAAGCAAGAACAATCCAGCTCAGATTTGTTGTATTAGAGATTGCAAATAAATGCGCAGTCCAGATTCCATATAAAATGATCTTCCCATATCTGTGGTTATCTCTGTTGTTTGTGCACCTTTTTCTACCACACTTTCTTCTTCCACTCAACTTTCTGCTAATACGCTTAAAAACAGCACTCTTTGAAGTGCCAGCTTCCTCAGTGATGACCTTCTGTAATGAGCTTACCCTCCTTACTGTGGGAACGGCTGCATCTCTGCTCACACAACAAGCCCACTTTTTTTCTTTTAAAGTGTATCTTTACATTAGTCTCTTCTGTGAGGTGAAAAATCCTTATAAAGATAAAAATAAAGCTCAAAAACCCTTAAAAACGAATTCCTCATGTTAGGATCCTAAACAAACAACATGTATAAACAGACGTATCACTGAAGGTAATGTGTGTTTTGATCGGTAACGTGAGTCAATGATGAACCCAAAGAAAGTGCAAACAACTTGAGGTTTTTGGTCAGAAACCCTGAAATATCTGTGATTCAAGTGTTTAGGGTTTTGTTTCCATTGTTGCTAGTTTTTGTAGAACACTTGGGTCTTTTATTTTCTATTTTATTTTTGGTTATTGCTGTTCTCAACTAGTAGCCAGGTTTAGTTGTTTTTTTATGTCTAGGCTCATTGTTGATCGTTGGCTGTTCTGTCATAGTTTTTCTTTTAGCTGATTTCTGTCAGGAGTTACTGTGTTTTTATTCTCTTTGCTGTTTATTTATTCCTGTTAGCTTTTTTTGTTACTCTGTTCTTTTTTGCTCTGCCATGTTAATTCACGCCTATTTAATAGTTTCAATTGGGTTCAGCTTATTTAGATTTACTAGTATTCATTAATTGTCATTTTAGGATATTTTCTTTTACTCACCTTTATGTGGATACTTTAGTGCTTTTTTGTTTTGCCACTCACTTCCTAGCTGTGGTGTTAGTTTCCTTTTTTATATTATATTTTCTTGGGTTGGGTTTCTTTATATTTGTTTAGACCAGGGGTGTCCAAAGTCAGTCCTCCAGGGCCGGTATCCTGCATGTTTTAGTTCGCTCTCTGGTTCAACACACCTACATCCAATAATGACTCGTTAGCAGGCCTCTGCAGAACTTTGCCATGCTGAGGAGGTAATTCAGCCATTTAAATCAGCTGTGTTGGACCAAGGACACATCTAAAACCTGCAGGACACCGGCCCTTACTGAATTACTGAACCTGGACACCCCGTCCAAAGACGAGCCTCAAGGGGTGGTGTCCTACATGTATTCAATGTTACCTTGAGTCAACACACCTGAATCAAATGATTGGTTCATTACCAGGCTTCTGGAGAAGTTGAAGACGCATTAAGGAGATAATTTAGCCATTTAAATCAGCTGTGTTGGATCAAGGACACATCTAAAACTTGCAGGACACCGGAGCTTGATTACTGGAGTTGGACACCCCTGGTTTGGATCATCTCTCAGACCTGTATACTTGTACCTCGTTTCTGTCCAACCTTCTTAGACATTGTTCCCATCAAGTTTCTGTTTGTTTCCCACATTATCACCAATGTACCTCACCTGTGCTGGTCGATTACAGTCATGGATCTCACCTGCTTTGTTCACTATTTCAGCTCCTGTTGATTTCAGTTCATTGTGCAATCCTCTGATCTGACTAGTTAGGTTTTGTGGCTCATGCTGGGTTTCCAAGTTCATGTCGAGCCTTCCATTTAGTTAAATTCCTCTTGTATGGACCTTGTGAGTTTTTAATTCTTATTTAATTAAAACTCACTACAATTCCTTTCTTTGTTGTCTGCGCCTTGGCTCCACACCTGCTTCACGCCTCATGACAATATCAACGTACAACTGGCTGGTTGAGCACGGTGCTCCTACTTGTGTGAGGATGTTGGAAAGATAGATAAAACAAGATGGGACAAAGGTTTTCTCCTGGCTTTTTCTCTGCCTGCTGCAGGGGTTATTGATGTAAAAATGCGGCAGCCTGTCTCTCTCTCTCTCTCTCCTGTATTATGCCTTCATGACAAAGTATTTGTAGAAGTCATATTATCCGAATCTTCTTATAGTTTTTTCAGTAACTTTAGTGTGGAATACATGATTGTGTCTCAGTCTGAGGATCATTTATGGATTTAAACTACATAAAAGGATTAGGAATGAAGCATCTACTTGTCTCCCAAAATTGAAAAGACTGGGCTAAATGTTACGACAACCTCTGGTGTTCTTTTCCTTTTGAGTTTTTACCCTTCCCTCTGTTCCATTTAGGTTCAGGAGTGAAGCATTTGTAGAATAAGAACAGCAGGGTTGAAGAGGTAATTCAGAGCCGTGAGATCGTGGACATAGAGAAGGAGGGTGTTCTATAATCAAGGAACGTTTGAGTCAGGAAACAGCAGGAGCCTGATTTTGATTAATACTCTGAAAGAAATCAGAATAATTTAGTTTTTGATCCTAAATTTAGTAAAAACCACATAATTTAAGGCAGCAGGAGGTTGAATGACTGATGTTTTTCTCAATAGCTGACTTTTCTACTTGTTTGGACCTGTTATCTGCATACTGGTGCAGTTTTTGACCACTTTGAGTCCAGATTATTATTTCAGCTGGTTGGATATAAAGGGACGAGATTTCTAGGAGTTCAGTTGTTCTGATACTGTACATTGAAAGCTTTAACAAACATAGCAAAATTTAGTTTTACCACAGATACTCATGCAAACACCGTGGGATGGGGGGAATTGGGTGGTCCTCTTTTGCTCCTGCCCCAAAGTCTGAGCTGATTCGGCGTTGACTGGAGGTGTGGCCTGGGGGTCTTTGACAGCAGGTGGGGGTTGGTTGTCTTTGGGAGGTCCACTTAAAAGCTCCTATGGCAAATCTGCAAAAGAAGCTAGCTTAACAAAAAAAGATTTCATGCCTGTTAACGTTCTAACATAGTATAGCTACATTTTGTGGAGATAAAAAAAGTGGTTCTGACACATTTGTCTAAAAACCTCAGCCAATAACATGGCTCAGTGCGGAACCAACAATCGGACCATCCGGTTGTCTGTCTCACTGGACAAGCGCACTTCCGCATTTACCTGGCTCCTCCACTCATTACGCGCTCCCGCATTTTGCAACAGAACACCACTGGTGTGAGAGGTTCTCCACTCAATAATGTCAGAGAAGGAGAAACAGCCGGCTGCTACCACTTCAACTTTAGGACAAACTACCAGAGTCCCAAAAAGAAAAACACCATTTGATGTCATTCGACATATTACTAAATAAAAAAGGGGACTGGTGTTTTGCGCTCTCTCGTTTACTGTGCCAATGCGCGTATGAGGGGGGGCGTGGTCCAGGGAGGATAGCTGACAGGAGGGGTGAGAGTTCTGTGACTGTGTTTATATTGAAAAGCTAGCTTGTTCTCCAGATTCGGTATAGCAGCCTAAATTGGGGGCTGTTTGTGTGGGAGCTTGGGCCACGCAACCAGCTGCCTAAGGGCTGGCCATGGGCCGGGGGGGCTATGTGGGGCTCTGGTGGGCGTCCGTCTCGCTCGACCTCCCAGCCTCTAGCTCTCCAGGTGAGGCGGTAATGTGCCCTCTCTCCTCTGGTCTATCTGAGTTCTGGTATTCCACGGTGGGCTGGTGCCCTCCCAGTGCGTTGGTGGCTCTGGGGTGGAGGGGGTCTCTCCTGTTTAAAGCTTGGCGGCCTTTCTGTTGGGGGTTGGTGGGGATCCTGGGTACTGCTGGGTACCGGGCTTTACTGAGTATTGGTGCTGGGGCTGGTTTGGGGAGGCTCGGTGCTTGCCTGTCTAATGCTGCTGTTGGGTGCTGTGTGTTTCAGGCCATCCACCCTTTCCGCTACTCTAACTGTCCATCTTCATGTGACAAACTCTCTCAAATACACCCACTCAACACAAACACAATTATTTCTACGCATATGCTCACACACACACACACACACACATTCACAGTCTTGATTTAATATAATTCAACTGGTTAAATGTCATTCAAACACAAATTACTATAGAGAGATTTATCAACACAGTGGATGCCAGGCAGCTTAGCTGCTTTGAATTAGCTCTGGTTCTCATTGTTATTATTTGCAGTTATCTTGCAGTTGCAGTGCTGGTTAGCGATGTTAGTGTAGTATAACAGTTTATCACCTGATGTCATCGCTGCACTTTGTCGCATTTTTAATCAGCGTTCCAATCACTTCTTCTGATCGCTTGCAACCCAATACTTTTTTTGTTTGCCTTGAAAGGGGCGCCAGTCGATGGGATTCTATAGAACTTGCAGGTTTTGTTGTTTTTATCAAAGCAATTTCTGCAACCAAACGCACAAGACATGATCGCGTCTCTTTCTGCAGACGACACGTGCAGTAGAGCAGGCAGTGTTGTAGAGTGATAATCCCTCTGTACCATATTACTACATCAATGTGGCCTGCATACTTGATGCTGGATGCAGTCTTGATTTAATTAAACCAATCACACAACCAGGATTCGGTCTTGAGATATCCTCTTGGTCCCGGCACATGCATGCAACCATCTTGTCTCCATACGAAATGCTTGCGATGCCAAAAACAGGACGTGTAACAATAAAAAAAAAAAGGCTTTAACAATAAGTTGGTTTTAGCTGCAGATAATTTGCTCCTCAATAATTTTCCAGATTTGTCTTAGGCTATATGCATCTGCATCCATATTTTAGACATTGGTTAAGCCCATAATAACTCATGCTATCATTTTCCCTTTGTTAAGGGGGGGGAGGGGGGCTCTTGATTGCTCAATATAAATGGGTTATGGTTTTTATTTAAAGGATAGAAAGTGTGACACGCATTTGTATTCATCCCTCATGAGTCGATATTTAGAACCTCCTTTGGTTGCAATTTAAACAGCTTGTGATTTTGGATAAGCTACATCTCTACCAGCTTTGCACAACTATAAACTAAAGTTTTTGCAAGTTTTTCTTTGCAAAGTTGCTCCAACTCAGTCAGATTGGATGTAGATGATCAATTTGTAAGTCTTGCCGAAGATTGTCATTTGCATTTAGATCCAGACATTGAATGGGGAATTCCAATACATGAATTGTTATAAACCATTGTAGTCTCACGTTTATGTTTAGCTTTGTCGTCCTGGGCTCCCGCTGGCTGCTTAAAAAATAGCAGCATGATATGGCCAACACTATGTTTCACCATGAGCAGTGGCGGTCCTAGACCATTTGGTGCCCAAGGCAAGCTTGACTGATGGCGCCCCTTGCCCACGAAAAAAGAAGTCCTGTCCAAAGAATTGCTCATTTATTTAGATAATGATAGTATAACAACATGTGCAAAAGAATAAAGCTGTTCAATAATAAATATACAAAATAAAACGTTTCACTTGAACAGTAGTGCAACATCTGAAAACAAAAAGTGCAGACTAAAGAATCCAAACTAAATTAACAATAAAACATTGTGTGCAAAATTATATAAAACTGTTGAAAAAAATGGACATATTTTTTTTTTCTCGCCACATTTTTGGCGCCCCCCACTAGATGGCGCCCTAGGCAAGCTCCTATTTCGCCTGTAGGAAGGACCGCCACTGACCATGAGGATCGTGGATGCATGTTTGCTGTTTCCGTTACATGGCTTGTAGAAAACTATAAAGGGGAAGGTTTTTCTAATCCTAAATCTAAGATTTAGCAACATCATTTTTTTTGTGTCATTTTTTCTTCCTCTTAGGCACCGAAGGAGACGCTTGCCAAATCTGTCCTGGCCGAGCTCCCCCAGCAGGTCACCCAGTACTTCAAACAGCGAAATCTACCGCCCATCAATTCGGCGCTGGAGTGAGATGTCCTGAGGTCCAGATTCCACTTGCTGTACATTAGCTTGACAGATTCTAAAAAAAAATATTGTTACAGGCAAACTGTAGAATGAAAGTCTGTATGTCAGAAAAAACAATCTAACCTCTGTGCCATCATATTTTAGACTGGTTAAAGACTGTTTGGTCAGTTTAAAATGTGAGTCGAACAGAAGTGATGTTGTTTTATGTCCAAAAATGGGAGGTAAATGACCTTAACAGAACATGATGGGGTTTTTATTTATTTATTTTGCATGTCAGTGTGTCATGTGACGGGGACCATGTGATCCGTTGTGCAAAATCCTTTTTTTGAAGCCGAACAGTACCCGTGGTTGAATCCTCTCCAGGTTTTATTTGAGGCAGCAGACGTGATGGAATCTGTTTGCTTTTGTGCTCATGTGCAGCAGACTCAAACTGAGTGCAAACTGAGAAGAATCTCCTCAGACACAACAGAGAGAGGTTTTCATTTGCAAGTTTAGATCAACAGTTATCAGAACGGTGCGGGTTAATTCCTGGAAAGCATCAAATCAGAGCAGAATGAGGCCACAGTGGCTGCTGTAGCAACATCACAGGGTAGATGTGGGATACTGTGTTAAAGCATTAGGCTGTTGAACATGGAGACATTTTGTTTGCTTTCGCACAATTTGTGTATTTACTGTAACCTGAGTTGTTCCTGCATGTTGCCAGTATTTCCTTAATGTTTACAAATGCTGATGATCACAAATGCATGTTTTTTTTATATAAGTATTTAATCATATGAAAATATTTCATGAACGTTTAATGACAAAGAGATATAATTTATCGACACTTGAAAAAGCAGAAAGTAAAGAAAATCTTTGGGTGTGAACTATTCGAATGTATATTTCTATGATGCTGTTTCTGAAATTATAAACTAATGTTTCTGCTTTGTTTATTGTCATTTTTATGCAGTGCTGGATTGTGTAATTAAACTACAATGTGTATCGATGTGAGTCTTTGTAGCAAATGTGCTGCTTTCATTTTCAAAATGACTGATTGTATATTCAAAAGGACCGAGATAGAAACAAACTTTACTGCGAATGGTATAAAAAGGATACAAAGAAGTAAAATTGTAGAGCAAAATTATATTTAAAAAAAGGCAAAATGGTAAAAAAAAAAAAAAAGATTCCAAATTCAGTACTTTATCTTTAGTCGGATTGATTTCTGCAACAGCGTCTTCACAGGTCTGCCTAAAAAGTCAATCAGACAGCTGCAGCTGATCCAGAACGCTGCTGCTTGTGTTCCTCACTAGAACCAGGAAAGTAGAGAACATCACCCCAGTTTTAACGTCCTTACACTGGCTCCCTGTAGCTCAGAGAATAGACTTATACATACTTTTACTAGTTTATACATCATTGAATGGCTTAGCACCAATATACATTAAAGATTTATTGTTGTCATATCAACCTTCCAGACCACTCAGTCCTACTGGTTCTAGTTTACTCTGCTTCCCCAGAATCAGAGCCAAACATGGAGAAGCAGCTTTCTGTTTCTATCCTCCTCTAATCTGGAACAAACCTCCAGAAAACTGCTGAAACCCTGGGTTCCTTTAAATCAAGGCTATAAACCCATCTGTTTAGAGCTAATTAATAATAAATGGAGCATTGTTTATTCTAGTGTGGATAGTAGCTTTTCACTACCTTTATTTTGTCACTGTAATGTCCTTTTTCTGCTCATTGTGTGTTTTTATCATACAAAGCACTTTGAACTGACTTGTTGCTGAAATGTGCTATACAAATGACTTGAAAATGAGCAAATATAAGATAAAAAAAGATTAAAATAAGATCCCCAAAAGAAACCTCGCTAATCTTAAAAGAGATGCAACAGCCGCGTGCAAACTTGAAAAACAGAAATGAATGCTAAATAGATGCAAAATGACCCCACTGAGAAGGTAAATCACCAGAAGGGAAGGCATAATGGGTAAATCTTTGAATGAAATGCTTACAAAGAAACACAAAAGCAATTATGCAAAACAAGCAATGACTTTTAAATTCCATTCAAAAATACTTAATTGATCCCAGAGGGAAATTAAGTGTTGTCACTCACACTATTTAATTTTTCATGGAGTTGTAAATGCTGATGGCTGTTGGCTGGAGGAATCTGTAGCAGACTGTGTTACAACGATACTGAAGAAGCCTCAGACTGAAGACACTCTGTTGTATGATAGCAGTGGCATCGCCTAGCCTGGGCTCTAGCCCAGAACATTTCTCATCAAGCCCCAAATGTTTTTTTCACCCCAGAAGAAATAAGTTTACATTAACTGACCAGTTTTGTAATTTCCTGGTTTCTTTGAATGCAACAGAGCCATGACGGTAGAGAGGAGCTGTATGTAAATAGGAGATCCTCCATGTTTTATTGGCTGATAGCCCTTTGTTTAATCTAAACTCTTTAGAGAGGTCCTGACAGAAAATACACATCAGATGATTCTTTTTTTTTTACAGAAATAAGACAATTCTTCAGTTGCAGTGGCTGGAAGTGGGTGGCAAAACTCTGGGCCAACACATAAACAAAGAATTAATTTAAATCCTGTAGCTATGTCTTTGAGTTTATGGGAACATAACGCAGATCATTCCGGACAGCAATGTTTGCGAAAACACGTCGGACATTACCGACCTTAGTTAGAGTTGTCTGGCGAAAACCTTAAAATCGTCGGTTATGTTGACTGACATGCTTCTCCTCTAACCTTACAAAAATATTGCCATTACAGAAGATCTTAAAAATCTGGTGTTGCGTCCATCTGCGTCTCCCCTTTGATCTCACTACAGCTAGAGCCAAAGAATGTACATGCTCATTGCAAACTTTCTCCCGGCCCTTAGCTCGTGGCTTGCTTTTAGCAGCACCAGAACTTACTGTTCAAAGCTCTGCTCTCTTGTATTTTAATATGTGTGCGGCAGAAGTCCCTTGTTCTGCCATGCAGATTCAGCTTTGCTCACACATCTCAGCTGTTTGCACAGCGGTGAAACACTGAGACAGATCAGCTTCATGAATTTCAGCTATAGGGAGATTTTTCAGCAGCAGAACAAACGAAAACAAACGTTTTTGAATTATGTGGGTCAGACCTGCTGTGTTTAACTCTAAAGTGAGTTTAGTTCAGTGTCATATTAAAATGATTATAGGTAATCATGCTTGAATAGTAATGTTTATGTAAGCCTACAAATACTTCATTGAGACTGCTGAGCAGGGGTGTATCTTGGATTTTTCTTTTAAAAGAGGGCTAAATGGGGGCCAGTGATGATCTTGGGGTGTCACACCAAAATAAAAGCAGGACTGTAATACAAAGGGGGCGGGGCCTAGACTGAGTGAAAGACATCAGAGAGACAACAGGGGGTAAAAGACTGGCATAAATGAAAATACATAAAACCCAGAAATAATTCTAATTAATTAAAGCTGTTTCTCTGTCTTATCATTCTTCAAAATATTATCTACACAATAAGTGATAATGTGGGCATCTTCATAAATGCAGAACAGAAGGATTTGCTGCAGAAAGCAGGGCTGGATTAATCAGTAAATCGACTCATTTAACATTTTGACTGATGATTGTCTGGGAGGAAAAAAGTCTAAGTATACCACTAGAATAAACTAGACTACACCACTGATTAAATCAACAGTTTTACTTTTGTTCTGAGTGCAAAGACCGATGTCTTAACTGGGGCTGAGCTGCCTAGTTAAAAGTACTTGTCTAGTTCAAGCTCAGTTTACAATAATTTAACTTAATAAAAAACTAAATTGAGCCAATTTCCTCCTATAACTGACACTTAAATGCTAATCATGTTGCAAAGGTCAGTTCCCTTTTATGATTATATTTTAATAACATATTATGATAAAGGAAATAAAATACTGATATTAGTGATCTTGTTTACATTGTTACGTTTACGTTTGAAAATAAATAGATTTTGAAGTACATATTGCAGTATTTGGCTTTGAACAAGGTGCCACAATGCTCGAGAAAGCTCTAATAAAAAGCCTTTTTTTACTGAGTAGGTTCCCCCAGATTCCTCTACGAGGGTGTGGGCTCAGCCCCCTAAGTTCCCAGGTCCAGGAAACGTCCCTGTATGATCGTCTCGTGAAGAGGATGCTCAGGGTTTTCCGTAATTGAATAATCGTTCTTTGCATCATCATCTCCAAATGTTCCACAGTCGTCCCAAGATCAGAACCAGCCTTCTTTATCAGGTTATGTAGTCTTTTTCTAAAATCCAATCAACGCAACTTGAATGTAAAAGGGCTGCAAACAAAAATACTGCTTTACATATTTTAGAGATGTGTAAAGAGCTTTAAAACAAATTAATTATTTACCTGAAGTTTCAAAAAGTCAAATCTAAATATGCTTAGGTTTATGTGTTTTGGGGGATTTCAGGGCTACCAAATGGTGTAGCACCAGTGATTTTGTAAATGACAACGAAATATTTTTATTAGGCATCAGACAGCCCCCCCACACACACACACCCCATAGATGGATGGTTTTTGAGATTGTGCTGCTGTAACAAAATAGGATATTTTGCAGATTTTTGTGCCAGTATATGTGGATATCTGTTGTTACTCAAAACTGCAAAATGAGCAGAACACACCGATAGAGGGTCAAAACAACACAAACCTACCACACATTGACGCGCACACACAACACCTAACTTCAGAGAGAGAAAACAAGCACAAATAGAGGGACGCCCACTTTGCTCACAGTTAGAAGTTTCCTCACCTTCTGCTGTGTGAAGAAGATGACATTCTGCAGATTCTTTACTTCTGGTGAGACAATCTAACCTGCAGGCTAGCAGAATGAGCATGAAGAAACTTACTTATACAAACAGAGTAACACATAAAGGTGGGGGGGGGGTTAGTGCCTCCTGTGCCACAACCATCCTGGACTTTACCGCAGCGGCTGCCAAGATCAGAGAACATGGCTGCTGGTGACAGATGCTCTCCTTTGTTTAGCTTGCCTCCAAACCCAAATCCCCCACTGATATTATTCTTTCTGCATGTTCGTCACTTTATTTGTTGTCATAGCAACTCCCTTCTCAGCAACACGTGATCTTGCGCTCCATCTCTTGGTTACACCCAGAAACCTGGGGCTGCAAGCATGAAAACCGAGCACTGACCTGACACAAACCTAAAAGCCTCATATTCCGCATCAGCGAGAGATTGAATTAGCTCCAAATGTTGCACTTAAGCGCTGTAGGACAGCGTCAAGCTTTTATCCACTTTAGTAAATCACAAACACTGAAGTGGTCAGTTTGTTTTCTACTGCCTCATCAACTTCACTGCCAACCTGCTTCTCGATCGTTATCAGTGATTGTAGTTCAGCTCCAGATGCATGATTCTTCTGCCAAGGTCTAATGAGGCCAGGATACACATTCTATAATCCAATTACACACATTAGTTCTCCTCCAATCCAGTTTTGCACACTACTTTTAATAGTTATGTTTTTCTGTTTTTGGCCTTTACTGTTACGTGATTATAGTATCAGTGCTAAATCCATGGCACATGCAGAAAGACATTCTGTTGTTGTATGACTGTCTCATGAAGAGGATGCTCAGGGTAATGTTTTTGATTTTATGAAGAATCCTTCTTTGCATTATCATCTCCAGATGTTCCACAGTTGTCCCAAGAACAGAACCAGCCTTCTTTATCAGGTTGTTTAGCCTATTTAAATCCCTGGCTCTGATGCTTCTACCCCAACAGATGACGACTGAAGAGATTACACTCTCCACAACAGACTTGTAGAAGATCTGCAGCATCTTGCTGCAAACCTTGAAGGACCTAAGCTTCCTCAAGAAGTCCAGTCTGCTCTGTCCCTTCTTGTAGACGGCTTCACTGTTCAGTCTCCAGTCCAGTCTGTTGTCAAGGTGAACTCCGAGGTATTTATACTCCTCAACCACCTCCACTTCTTCTACCATGATGGAAACAGTGTTTGACTTATCCCTGTTTGTTCTGAAATCTACAATCATCTCCTTTGTTTTGTTCACATTTAGATGAGACGATTGTTTCCACACCATGTCACAAAGCTGTCCACCAGCTCTCTGTATTCAGCTTCTTGTCCATCTCTGATACACCCGACGATTGCAGAGTCATCTGAGTATTTCTGCAGATGACAGTTCTCTGATTTGTACTGGAAGTCTGAGGTGTACAGAGTGAAAAGGAATGGTGAGAGTACGGTCCCCTGTGGTGCTCCTGTGCTGCTGACCACCTGGTTTGACACACAATTCTTCAGTCTCACAAGCTGTCTGTCTCATCCATCCATTCATTCGTCCATCCATCCATCTGTCCATCCATCCGTCCGTCCGTCCATCCATCCATCCGTCTGTCCGTCCGTCCAACTCACACAGAGACCAACAGGATACGTTAGACTGGCATTGGTTGCCAGATGGCTTGTTACTGCCACACCACAGGGTGCTGTACAATTCTCCTGACATTACACATTTGTCCGGTCACTCTATTCACTTTGGAGTTGTCATTTTGTGCCACACATGCATAAATTTCAGATCATGAGTTATACTGTAGTAATCAGGGTTCAGAGTAATTTCATATTTTTGTCTGGTTTTGTGTTAGAAGAATATATAGAATTAGCTAGAAAAAAGTGTGGGGGGGGGGGGGGGGGGGGACTTATTAAATAAATTAAGGTGATGGCTTTGATCAGAATCGGTTCTTTGGCAGCAAAATATTTGTCAATAGTTTAGTTATGGTTGATTGTCGCACAGGTAGGCATTAGCTTGATACATATGGAATGAATAATTTATTGTTTTTGATGTTTAATATAAATTGCATTTCATTGTGTCCTTTGAATTACGTAATTTAGCTTAATCTGTCTTCCAAACACACAATAAGGTACAAAACGTATAGTTTTAGAGAGTGTGATGCTTATTTACTCTAACACTTGCACCTAACACTTTGCTTTAATTGAGAAATAGTATTTGTGGGATGTTTAAATTAGGATACATTTTCCACATTTCCTAACGGGAGAGTAGTAGGAGAATCTAGTCATGACTGATGCAACCAGAATGTTGACATACTGGAAGGACTTATTGGTGTTGGTGGAACTGACTATTTTTTGATTGTCTGTGGCTGTGAGTGAACAAGAATCCATATGGTGGGGGAAATAATCAAACAGGAATCTTGGAACCATAACTGAACAAAACACAAGACCTTTTCAACACCAGAACAAAAGGATCCACAAAAATAAATACAAAATGCCACAGAGCTAATCTTATCACCAGGCAAACAACAAAGATGTCACCCCAAAGCAGACACCCTCCTCTCCATGACTATGCAATGAGATCATATCCATGAACAAACAGCTGAACAGCACAAATAACACGGTTTTTGTGTTTATCTTGACACATGACTACTTTCTCAAGCTGAACTAATGTTTGAAGGTTTTCTATCCCCAAAAGGTCTATGGGCAGTTTTTTTGTTGCTGGGTGCAAGACTTGCCTGAGAAGAAGTGGACGTTGCTAAAATAGCATCTTTCATATAAGCCAATGTCTATTTTTTTACTAGAGTTTCCGAAGACGTTCTTTTTTATTATCCGCTACTTTGTTTTTGATTTTAAAACGTCATGAGAAAAAGGAAAAGAAAATATAGTATCCTCAAAGCCTCATGACTTGACATAAACTCCATGTTCTCAATCATTTTCTGATAATGTTGGTAACCTGGATTTAATTTAGTTTTTCAAACTGTTACTAAGCAACTAAAATGTTAAGAAACTGCAGAAAGTGGAGTGCTGCCCTCCAGTGGTTTTATAACCAAACGACAACTTCAGCTATTAAAGTAGATACAGGGATGACGTGATCTTCTTTTAGACTCTTGGAGGGTCTTTGCAGATGTTTATCCTGCTGTAACAACTTCAAATTCGTTTGAATCTGTTTTAATGAAGCAGAGGGATTTAGTTAAGGATCTCAGAGCAAGCTGAACATCAGTTCATCCTGTCTTGTAGTTGTTTCCCAGGAAGCCTCTGACATCTCTCCATCAGAGGCTGGAAAAAGTGACACATTTCTGAGCAGCCAAGAAAAGCACCAGAGCACAGTGACAGAGAGGCTGACCCAGATAAGGAGCATGAAAAAAGAACTCGAGCTGGACTGAACTCAGCAGACGATTAGGTGAAGACAAACATGAAAAATACAGGAAAAAAGAAAGAAAACCTGTGTAAAAGCAGGAACAGAGTTGGGAATAGGTGCATGGTGAAAGAAATCCTGAGCGAGTTTTTACTCCATCATGGTAAAACTGTACCAGCGTTTATCATGTTCACTGAAGAAATGACTTTCCAACTGAGTCAGAATAAAATGTCTGGTGCCACTACAAACTGTAAGTAATCAGTATTTCATGTTTCCTCAGCAGAACATATGTCCAGTACATGACAGAATACAATTGGTCTCCCTAAAAATAACTTGTTTCATTTTATTTTTGTAGTACAGAAGGTGGAAAAATTCAAGTATCAGCTATTCAGAGTAAAGAGTGGCGCACAAGAGAGAAGAAATGAGTGTGGATGGAGGAGGTACAAAGAGACATGGCAGAATAAACAGGGACGACATGACACGAGAGCAAATGAAGGCTGTTAAAAGGTTTATTAACATGTTTGTGTTTACAAAACTTTGGGATTAGAAACATACGACAAAAATAATGTAAGAATGGATCTGCTCCAATGTCTATTAGGTCCCTATATAGTCAAATTCTAAAAATTGGAATATGCACTACCATGAGGCTAGTTTTTCAGATTAATTGTACCTTTAATGGATAACAAGCTTTAAGCAGGTGTTAAACATACTTTTTATTTAACCCACATTTTTTTTATTAAACATGTCTTTTTATTGATCTGGTGTACTGTTCTAATCTTAAATGTCATGGTTTCATTGGCAGGAAAATCTTAATTAACAGGAAAAAAAGCTTGAAAACATCAGGCTGCGTTGAATTAATCTATAGAATGACTCACTTTGTTATAGAGTTATTGAAACAAATGCACTTTTCAAAACTATTCAGATTTATTGAATATAACTGTTTATATATAAAAAAGAGAAAGTTCTCAACCGTTAAATGCATAGGTTTAAGGTATTTTAAACATACTGAGGTTTTTATTTTTCATAAACTTTTCCATGTTTGTTTAACAATGTATGGTATGACAGAAAATGTGTTGAGAGTTTGTTCCATCTGCAATTGGTAATAGTCATTTCATGTATGCATTAACATACTATAACAAACTCAATGTCCACATTGTTTTTACCTTGATTTTAGGACAAACTAATACTGCTTTGGGATCTGGGAATGATGTTACACCAATATTAACAGTGTTGCAGTTACAAAACCTGCAGATTCTGCTTAAAGTGGCTAAGTCCTTTTAGCAATATGCATTCAAACACTACAGAAAAAAATCACAGATAGTTATTGTGCTGTTCTAAGTAGATGACTGATATAAAGTAGATAGAAACCATGTAAAATGTATCTAAACAGATTTTTACTGCAACTCTCTGTGTTCATATATTAGCCATATTGGATTTTCAAAGTCAGAATTCTGACTTCATGGCCCATTAAAGATCATTTTTCCATCCTGGAACCTAGAAATTTAAACTTCTGGGTACAACTAGAACACAGATCAAAATACAAACCAAGTATGAGCTTTAGATGTTCGACGGTAAAGTCTTTATAGGTTGTTTCACCGGGTCTAACTCTTCTCCAAATGGAAGTGAAACTCCATCAGCCCAAACGTTTCCTAAAAACGTCCACTTAACACGGGGATCACACTCCTGTATTTCTTACGAACCACCACGGAGGCGACTCCCTTAACGTCCTTCAGCCTGTCAGAGTCGAAGTCCACCAGAAGCTTCCTGACCCCGGTCCTCATCGGTGTGAAGGAGATCTTCACAGACACCTTCTGGCCTGGAGAAATAACACCACTGGAAAAAAAGAACAGGAATGTTTTTAATGGTAGGATGAAGAATGTTTGTATTTTTTGCAGAGGAAGTAGGGTGAGGGTTAATCCTGTTTCCATTTTAAGCCATCCTCTTTACTTACTCAACGTAGATCTGAGTGTCAGACAGTAGGCCAGCTCCCTCCAGGGTGAACACACCACCAGTCAGGGGGACTGGCAGAGGATTGGTGAAGGAGATAGAAGCTGTCAACTCTTCCCAAACAAAAGCCTTTCCAAGAACCTTGGACACAGAGCAGAAAGTCATTCATTCTCTGTTGTTTACACATAAATGTACAGATTACATCTGTTTCTATGTTTATGAGTTGTCCTGATACATACAGAGACTTGCAGAAAGGGGTGCTTAAAAAACTTCACATTTCATCATGTTAGAACCACAGTCTGCGATGTATTCTATTGGGATTTCATGCGTAGACAAACTGGTTTGATAATATATGACAAAATATATGACAAATAAAAATCTGAGGGATGACGTGCAAGTTTATTCAGCCTGCTTTACTCTGATATTCGTAAATAAAGGCCAGTGCAACCAATTGCCTTCAGAATAGAGACCAAGTGTTTGTAATCTAGTCTCAGTATAACTGCAGTTGTTCTGTTTCTGTCCTCAGATGTTCTTCAGAGAACATTGGAGAACAACCAGCATCATGAAGATCAAGGAATCCAGCAGAAAGCTCCGAAAGAACATTGTGGAGAAGTTTGAAACAACATTCCTGCAATTTGTGCTCTAAATGTTTTAAAAACGCATAATTAAAATTAAAGCTGTTCTTGAACCATTTTGAGTAGAAGCATGGTTGGGTCACTTTGGAAAGAAAACACTCTGAAGATTCCCCTACAACAGTAAGAATCCAAGTACTGTTGTTACCAAGATGAAATTTTATGTCCGCCTATTTATTTTCCAAAAAACACATGCTTTAAAAGGGTCTTTACAATGGAGTGGTGGGCTAAAACACAGTGTGGGTCTATAGCCTGAAGTATTACTTTTATCAACACCAAATTTGACAGCATGAAACCAAATATTTTGCACATATTTTGCACATGTTTTCTGACCAAAGGTCCAGGGTCCAGACCAAATGTGTACCAGAAAATATGCCCTCTAAAGGGTGAATGCATAACACATAAGTTTTTTGGGGTCTTCTTCACGAATGAGGGGAAAATGGCGCAGGAGATCGATAGGCGGATTGGAGTGACGTCTGCAATTATGCAGGCCCTGTACCGGTCTGTCGTGGTGAAAAGAAAGCTGAGCCAAAAAGTGAAGCTCTCGATTTGCCGGTTGATCTATGTTCCTACCCTCATCTATGGTCAGAAGCTCTGGGAAGCGAGATCACACATACAAGCGGGTGAAATGAGTTTTCTCCAAAGGTTGTCTGGGCTCTCCCTTAGAGGTAGGGTGAGAAGCTCGGTCATCCAGGAGGGGCTCATAGTAAAGTAGCTGCTCCTCCACATCGAGAGGACTCAGTTGAGGCGCCTCGGGCATCTGGTTAAGATGGATGCCTCCCTGGTGAGGTGTTCCAGGCACGTCCCATCAGGAAGAGCCCCAGAGGAAAACCCAGGACACACTGAAGAGACTATGTTTCTCAGCTTGCCTGGAAACCCCTTGGGATTCCTCCTGAGGAGCTGGCCCAAGTGACTGGGGAGAGGGAAGTCTGGGTCTCTCTGCTTAAGCTGCTGCCCCCATGACCCTGTGCTCCCTGAGTTTGGACTACTATTATCTATCCTGAGTTTATTATTTTATTAATAAATATGAGTGTTCAGCACTCCAAACGCCTCTCTGCGCCTGGGTCCTTTTTCCAAAACTTGACAGTACGATCCGACCAGTTGGACGACCAGCAGGGAGGGAAGACGTGGAAGGGACGACGCTCCGACAAAGACATGAAAACACAGAGGGACATAAATACACAAGGAAGGTAATTAGGGAGACAAGGAATGGCTGAGGACAATTAAGGGCACAGGGATGGACAAAGACAGACGTCACATCGTGATATACCCTCTGATTAATAAAAATAATCAGAATCATAACTGTCTCTTCTCAAACAAAGCTCCATGGCTTCCTCTATGTTTTATTTTGTCGTAGAAGTGTGTTTTACCTCGTTGCCGAACGGATTTCTTACTGGTGCCTAACTGTGTGGTAAATAACATACCGTAACTTTTGGACTATTGAGCGCAAAGGAACATAAGCAGCACCAGTTTTATTTTAAACCGATTTCAATTACATTTTCAGGAAATGTCCGCAATGGGACCAGGAACTACTGATATAATTTTGGGGTTGATCCCATATGAAGCGCGTATCCACCCACCAACCAGCGTTTCTAACCTCTACTCCTTTCCTGTGTCAGAGCGCTCACAAGGGGCTCCTCTTGCGCAGGAACCCCAAACCTCCGCTGGAAAAGCGCAGCAGCAGCACGAACACAGCCGTGCGTCTCATTAAGCGACATTTTTTGGGAAAAGTACCGAAAGTTAGAATTAGATAACTACATGGGTATGAGGGGGAAGGAGTGCCCCTGAGTAGGCTGTTAGCCAGTAATAAATCTATAAATTAGTCGCATCGTTGTATAGGACGCAGGGTCCAAAGCGTGTGAAAAAAGTAACAGCTTATAGTCTGAAAATTACGGTATGTGTTTGGATAAGTCCATTTACGTTCACTATTTACAAGTCCTGTGATAAAGCTCACCCCGTGATGTAAGATATCTGCGTTTACAGCATTCCATTGGCTATTCCATGCGTCAATCATCAACATTTCGCAACACAATTGGTTCGAACTATATATGGAAGAACAATTAACGTACTTTTCACCCATCGGTTGTTGGTTGAAGATTTGTTCAAGCAGAGGGGGCTAACTTGTCACATGCTGGATCAATTAAGATGTCAATCAAAAGCTAACATGTCCTGTCATGTGCAGTGAAATTTGTAGGTTAATAGTAGCATGCTAGTGGAAATTATGACACAGGAAGTGTAAACGGATGGGGAAAGAAAGAAAATAGCACAGTTTTCCGTGGTGCATTTTGCTGGATTGTGGATGTCAGACTTGTCATGGACCAACTATTTTATTGGGGGACATTAATAAGACCCTGGTGGGTGAAAAGAGACCATTTATGTTCGAGATGGCACTGTTCTGTCACCAATATGAGGCTACGAATGGTGAATCGGACATAATATTTCTTTCTGAGTGGTTTGGCAAAAGCTCTATTATGTCTACAGTTATGATTGTATCCTTGATTTGCACACATCATTGTTCTCACAAGACTTTTAGCTTTCCAATGATGTATATGTGTCTGTACATTAGGGTTTTGGAGAAAAAAAGGCATTTTTTACCCAGAAGTAAGCTACGTCCCACGTGTGGGATGTAGCAACGGCAAGGGTTTGGTTCTACATCAACATCCTAAGTTTTGAACTTCTCCCTGTTCAATCCATTATCTGAACATGGAGAGAGGATGGACCCCTGCAGACCTACCAGGACCTGCATGTCCACCTAAACTGACAAGCTGAGCAAGGACTGTATTAAACAGAGAGGCTAAGCATTTCTTTGTGTTTATCTCTCACATAAAACACCTTCAAATTATATTTAAAGGGGCTATATGCAATTTTCTGAAATGTAAACTCGCGACTGACAACTGTGGCCAAAAAACGGAACTGCTCTTCCTTTCTGCTCGCTCTCGCAGCGCGCGCTCGTACGCCGGTCGCTCTCAATCTTCTATCTTTTCCAGCCACTTTTCAGGGGTTTAACTTTTTTAGTCTTATGTGGAGTTACTGTTGGTGTCAGAGTTGTCCTTGGTCTCTTCTGTGTATTCCCACAATCCATTGAACTGCTTGCGAGTGCTGACTAGCGGTGGTGGTAGAGTGATCTGAAACGTTCAACATGAACGCGCTTGACGTCACATCCGCAGACAGCGCGGGAAAACCCGACCCGACAGAAAATATAAAAAATTGGATACAGCCTTATAGGTGCACCCACTGTGAGCTGACAAGGTGTCAGTATGCTCATCAGGAGATGTTTGAGTCATAAATGGTCAAATAAAAAGGCTATTGTTACGTTTATTTTTGGGGAAAAGTTGCATATAGCCCCTTTAAATATGTGGTTTTTATTGTGAAAAATGTGAAAGAAATATTGCATCCTTTTGCGACGCAGTTTACGTGTATAAGGCAACCGTAGTTCAGGTAGTAGGAATTCGTCCCGTAACTGGCAGGTATCCTGGTTCGAATACCCACTCTGTCCGTTTTGTTTGTTGTGTCCTTGGGCAAGACACTTCACCCGCCTTGCCTGTGTGTACGCCAGCCTCGCTTCTGTCAGCATACAACTGAATGCGTGAATTGATACAAATGCATGCCATTCACCATTTAAGAGATAAAGAGAGGTCTCTGAATTGATAGATAAGATCCATCCCACCTGTTCACTGTGAGCTCTCGTAGAAGAAAATGTCTTCTTCCTTTGACAAGGATGGACTGCAGTCCAAATAGGTGTTTTTTTTAATTTATTAAACAGATCAGCCAAAATCATCATTCAGGACCTCAGAGCTGGGCAAAGCTCGAACTCTTCCGTACCCTCTCATTCCTAAAAATCCTTTGGTAAAAAGTAACCGAATATTATCCTCCTCACTCCCTCCTACGGCATCTTGATGTCTAGACTCCCATGAATAACAAAACACTTTACACCGCAGAGCCAAAGGAAACAGGGTCAGATGGCCTCCTAATAAAATCTGCTCCTCACTGATGTCTGTGATGAGCTCTACTGTACATGACTTAATGTATTCCCTAGATGCATTTCCTGACATGTAATTAATCTATTGATTAACATTACCTTGAAATATTACTATCACAGCACTCACCTGAATGTGGAGCTCAGGCAAGCTGAGTGGGACGTCAGCCACAGCCATGATGGGCAAACTGTCCCCCTGAGCTTCAGCGAGCGCTTTTACCCTGATCAGATGGTGCTCAGAGGCACACTTGACGTAGTCCTCATAGCGGAAATGCAGCACTTCTTCGTGAGCTAAACACACAGAACATAAGATAAGAGAACAATCAGATCCTGCAGCAGGACTACTAAAGGACTTCTAAACATCTGCATCAGGGGTCTGCTGACCATTCTGAGCCGACACAGTCACATTGTTCATCTTCCTCTGGCACTCTCCCTGGTGGAGAGAGTTGTAAGTGACAGCCATGGCGTGCACGTTCAGCTGAACATTAGCATCATCACCTCCTTCATTCTTCACCTTTGAGCAGAACAGACATACCATCATTTAGAGAGGCAAACCAAGACATCGTGGAAGAATAAAAAAATAGAATCCATTCACCGCATACCTCAACAATCACATCAAAGTCTGTCCCAAACACGGGGTTAGGATGCTTGATCAGCAGGTTCAGCCGTGCTGGTTTTACATTCTGATCGGTGTGATGGGTGATCCTGCGCTTTGCCTTTTTATAAACCTCTCTCTCTTCAGCAGAGCCTGCAAACAAAACACTTATCAATAACTTAAAGTCTCATGGGGAAAACATTTACATGGCACAGTGCCAAGAAGAAACTTCATCATTGCAAAACTAAATGTGAGGCTCTAAAATAAACTGCAACAGATTTGCGTCCGTTTTGGACCTCGATGCATTTCTTCTTCCAGAGGTTGCGCTAGAATTTTTTCTTGTCTGTCACTTTGACTGACGGGGTCAAGAAAATCCGGTCATAATCTACTGTAGACCTTTCACCTTAACCTGTCAATTTTTAAAATGATAATAACATATTCAGTGGTATTTTATTTTAATTCATTTTAAATAATATTCAATCCAAACAAACCTGACAGTGAATCCACTCTATATTTTTTTGATTGATTTATACTCTGTGCATAAAGTTGGAAACATCTGCACCCAGTGGTCAGGGTTGTGAATTGCAATCTGTTGAAATGACCGATGGCTTTCAGATTTTTCTGTCACACTTTTAAACAATCCAGTCATGCACAGGA
This sequence comes from Valencia hispanica, assembly GCA_963556495.2. Classification (NCBI taxonomy): domain Eukaryota; kingdom Metazoa; phylum Chordata; class Actinopteri; order Cyprinodontiformes; family Valenciidae; genus Valencia; species Valencia hispanica. The sequence continues at coordinate 5,901,227 of OY747706.1, forward strand.
TTTTTCTGGTTAACGCAACCCGTAGCTTCTTCCTTGTTCTTCTTTGCCACCGACCTTCAGGGTATTTGTAGAGCTGGGTGATGTCTTCCCTGAAGTCGCCATAAACACTTTTGGTGCTGATGTTCCTTCCCACGGTTCTCTGGTCCACACTGATCTGTTGCCTCCGGCCGTCTGGTAGGACCCTCCAGTAGATGATGTCAGCATTCACCTCAGCAAATATAAATGGAGCATCATACTTCACCCCAAGATTTCCCTCCTTGATAGCAGACACCGGGCACGGACCACAGCAAAACTCCCCTGAAAAAATGCATTTGTAATTTATTTTAAGGTAGGTTTTGAATCAATATGTATATTATGAAAAAAACCTCATTTTTTTTAGTATTGCATGAGTTGAAGAAAAGAATTCTGGAAAATAAAAAGCAATTAGAAATGTACCATCACTCAGTTCTTGAGGTGTGGGGTCCAAAACCTGCCAGCCATCATTTCCTTTTGGGAGATCATCTCTCCTCATCCAGGACTCTACCCAACAGTGGAAGTTCCTGAAACCAAAGAGAGACAAAAAAGACACCCTGAACTATCAGATAGATTATATCAATTCATTCCAAAGGCACAGCTATTATTTTCTGGCTGACCTCATCAGTCTAACATAGTTGTGGAATAATTCTGACTTTGTCGTCTGTGCAATGCTGCTACAGGTATTTTTAGCATTTCAATCAGGTTAAGATCTGGACTTTGACTGGGCCATTGCAACACCTTGATTGTTTTCTCTGTAAGCTATTGTGTCTTTAGGTTTGTGTCGTTTGGGCCAAGCTTCAGCTGTCGAACAGATGGACTCACATTCGAGCCTAGAATACTTTGGAATATAGAAGAGTTCACGGTTAAAAGAATGACTCTCCAGGTGGTGTAACTGCAACACCAGCCCAAATCATCAGCACTCCACCGCCGTGCTTCAGGGTCACTTTGAGGTGTTTGTGAGAATCTGCTCACATTTCCGTACTAAATGACATTCTGAGTGCTACTGATATAGGCTCTCATGTTCTCCTTCTACTGCTTGACCTCTTAGCAGCGTTTGATCCTGTTGATCACACCATCCTGATTGAGCCTCTGGGCTCCTGGGTTGGTATCAAAAGGGTAGCACTGGACTGGTTTTGTTCTTACCTAGCTGATAGAAGCTTCAGTGTCCACATCAATAACTCCTCTTCTTCATCTTTCTCTCTTACCTGGGGAGTTCCCCAGGGTTCAATACTGGGACCCCTTTTCCATTTATTTACTGTACTTCCCTTGGATCATATTCTGAAAAAACATGGTAAATTACCATATCTATGCTGATGACTGCCAAATATACCTATTGTCTGTTGGAGTTTAAAAACTGTCTGGCTTCCAATTTTCTCCTTTTAAATGATGGAAAAACATTTTCTTCGAAGAAACATGCCACCCCAATTCAAATTATATTAATCTCAAATCCTGTGTAACCACCCTGGGAGTTAAATTTGATTCAGATTTGTCTATGCTGCCTCAGTTTAATGCCTTGATTAAATCCTGTGGTTTTATTTTCGTCGCATTACCCAGCTTAAACCCGTTCTTAAAAGAAAACATCTGAAATCAGTTATTCATGCATTTATCATGTCTAGGCTTCATTACGCAAATTATGTCCTTTTTGGTGTAAACAAGTCCTCGCTTGACCGTCTACAGAAGGTTCAAAAGGCAGCGGCACGTTTTCTGACAAACACAGACATATGATCTCGTATCTCTCCCATACCAGCTAATTTACACTGGCCCCCCTTTCCTAATCGAATTCAGTTAAAAATGGGGAACATGCTTTTAAATTTGCTGCTCCCAAACTATGGAACAAATGTTGACTTGCGGTGAGACAATCCACCTCTATAACAATTTTTAATGACATCAAAAGACCATTATTTTAGTTGAACTTTTGGTGACTGACGTCCATGTTTTTTATTGCCCGTGGTGACATTTTGTTTTAGTATTTTTATATTGTATTTTTTTAGAATTTATATTGTAGTTTTCCTTAGTTTTTTTTCCATGTTGGCTATTTGTTTGTTGTATTTTATTTTTTTGTCTCAATTTTTCTGTACAGCACTTTGGTCAGCTGTCATGCTGTTTGTTAAAATGCTTTATAAATAAATTTGCCTGGACTTGACTGAAATGCTTGTTTGATTTTCTCCAAACATGGTGCTGTGCTCAAACATCTTTACTTTGGTTGCATCTGTCCTAACAACACTGTTCCAGTAGTTTTGTGGTTCATTCAGAAGCATCTTTGGAAGCATTGATGTGACATGCTTTTTGGAGAGAAGAGGCTTTTTCCTTGAACCTATTCAAACAAGCCATACTCGGCTCTGCTCTACTCTATATTATTGCCGTCTAAACAATGTTTTATTTTGAAAAATTACTGGATTTTCTCAAGTTACATCATGTCAAGACGCTTGCCTTGGTCACATGATATGTCACCACTAGAAACAAACCCACAACCTAGGCAAGGCAAGGCAAGGCAAGGCAAGGCAAGGCAAGGCAAGGCAAGGCAAGGCAAGGCAAGGCAAGGCAAGGCAAGGCAAGGCAAGGCAAGGCAAGGCAAGGCAATTTTATTTGTATAGCACACTTTCAACAGCAGGGTAATTCAAGGTGCTTTACATGATTTGGTGATTTAAAAGAAACACATAAAAGAAACACACATTACACATGATACACAATAAAGCAAGAGAAAAATAAAAAAAATAAAAAAAGCAAGAGAGCATGAACACATTTCATACATATAACATCAAGCATTTACTCAAAGGCAATTCTAAACAGATGGGTTTTTAGTCTCGATTTAACCTAGCAAAATTATTAAAAATAGAGGTCTCTGAAAGGTTTCTTTGCACAAGGGAAAAGTTTCAGTGAAACTTCCAAAAAAGAGAGCTACATTTAGCAGAAAATACAAGGAGTTGCACTTAAAATCTGGATTTATCGCGACATGCGAGTTCCCATGCATCAAACCCCCGCTCTGCTTAGTATGTTGCAGCCGGCTTTCTAATGAGGTGATGAGGCTTTTAAAACTGCCCCAGATGGGACCGTCTCATGACAGAGAAACTGTGTGATTCAGCGTTATGGTGAGTTGGATTTTTCAAGCACTTTATATTTGTTTGCCGCTCGTGTCCTCACTAGAAACAGGAAAGTAAAGGACATCACCCCAGCTCTAAAGTCCTTACACGGGCTCCCTGTAGCTCAGAGAATATAATTCAAAATACTTTTACTAGACTACTACTGCTTCTCTAATCTGGAGCAAACTTCCAGACAACTTCAAAGCTGCTGAAACACTGAATTCTTTTAAATGACAACTAAAAACTTATCTGTTTAGAGCTGCCTTTGAGTAATGCTTTCATGTATCATATGTGTTGTGTGTGCTTCTTTCTTTATTGCTGTTTTTTACTTTATATACTTTGTCTGTTTTACTGCTATTTTTATTTTACCCCTTAGTCATGTAAAGCACCTTGAATTACCTTGCTGTTGAAAGTGTGCTGTACAAACAAAACTGCCTTGCCTTGCCTTTTCACGGTAAATTTTATTTTAAAGGCATGTTTAAATGTTACCATAGTAAGCAGAGAGCGTTAGAGGGCAGAAAATATGTTACTCATGTTATTTTATTGGCAGGATTTTACTGAAACTCTGCTAATAAAGTTACCACTGGATTTATGCACTGGATTTACTATTATTATTATATTTAAAAATAACCCAGTTTTTTATGACGGTTTTATTTTTTTATTTTGTTGCATTTATCCGCCACACCTTAAGGTATTTTTCGTGATAACACTGACCTGCGTCTAAGAACTTCTGATGTCTTCATTGATAAAATTCTAGAAATATGAAAGTGTATACAGTGTAAAATAAATGTTGGCATCTTATCTTACCATCTGCTGTCTGTCTTTTCCTCTCTGCTCTCAAAGTCCACCACAAAGTCTAAGGAGAGGTTCCCATCCACATCATGAGCTGAGGAGAAGTTGGTGATGAGGCGTGTTGGGATTCCCAGACAGCGAAGAACTATAAAGAAATCTCATTGGGGTCACTTTTTCTTCCTGTTTTTTGTTTTCCCTTTGGATTTAGTCACTTTTACTTACATGGTCACATTTGCTATGAAAATTTTGTAAAACTACATTACATGTACAGCATGTGTAAATCCAGTGAAAGGTATTACCTGTACACGCAACACCTGCAAACACCCAGCACTGGCCATATTTGACCGCTCTGATACCAGCTTTGCTCCACTGTCTGAGGATGGGCACGCTGCCCGTCCATCGATCTGGTGAGACTCCATCAAGGTACGGTGACTTCCAGCGCCCAATCAACAGACCCCTGTCACCATTAGCGTTCACCTGCAAAAGTGGAAAAGACTTCTTTAAATGTATAAAAGAATGCATAAACTACAAAGTCCACGTTTTTATTAACTCCTACTGCATGGTTCTTATAAACCAATTACTGCTGGATTATGTATAAAACCTAATATGGACTCCCGCAGTCTCGTGTTGGTCATATTGTAGATGCTGTCATTTTTAAAACTACATAAATCAATGTGTTTTTCTGTTTATTGGTCAGAGAAGACTTCCTCACCATTGCAGTGATCATCCTGCTGATGTAGACGGGATCCGATCTGTTCTCATGGTCCATCTTTGAGTCCAGCAAAGCTTCTTTGGAGTTATCCAGGACTTCAAAACAAATGTCCATCACAAAGTCCTCAAACTTTTAAAGGGACAGTGTCAGGGAAAGAAAAAGAGAGAAAAACAATGTGTCTGATGTTTTTTTTCTCCAATCACATTTACAGTAGATTTACAGGGGACTCACCAAATTTCCATTAAGGCCAATTTTAAGCAAAGATGTATTCACATGTTCTGTTAGAAAGTTTGGCCAGCCACAAAAAAGTATATTTGAAATTTCAATATACAGTATAAGCAGGAAGAATACTGGATGACCAGGGCTTTTTAAACATGGAGATTGAAGGCTCCAAGGCTCAGGCAACTAAATTATGTGAAAGTAGTCAATCAACAGGTTGCGAAGTGTGCTTCATGACCAACAACAGATGGTGCGACCTTAACAAAGCACGGCTCAGGTAGGTCGTGCACAACTTTTACCAATATGGGACCTGCCAAACAAGAGGCAACACCATCACTGTTAGACACAGTTCAAACAGGGATACAAGTTTGTGCTGAAGCTGGGGTTTTGGAAGAGTGACCATGACACAATTTTCTGATCCTGAAATATAAATAAAAGCTGACCACAGAACCTCCGGCAACAAAGGAAGTGAAGTGCTTGTCCGCCCAATCAGAAACCATGCTGCAGGGGGTTTCGCGTGGCAGAGTGGTTAGTCCATTCCAAATAAAGGCCAGCATGGCCACAAAACCTTAAAGAAAGGTTAAAAAAAGAAACCATGCTGCAGGATGACTTGGTGACATAGACTGGGTTATGCTCCAGGTCAGCTCAGCCAACAGCAGTGAGTTTGCAGATGTATCCATTAGCTTGATAAGCAGATCAGATCATCCCCACTGTAACCATCAGAACTTCTCCTAACCAGAAACTATTGGTCGACCGATCTGTTCACGAGGTTGTGTACACCCGTACAGCTGCTTACCACAAGGGACTAAAGAGCACAGATATGGAACAACTGGCGGTGCTGGGACCAGGTAGAATCCCACTTCTACCTCAGAGACTGACGTCGCCAATGGCATGGACTGTGCACCATCACCAATTGCAAAGATAGGAACATCACAACTTTGAGTGCCGATCCTGCCCTCGGTGATGAATTGAACTCCTTCTATGCTCGGTTTGAGGAACAGCTTGCTAGTGGGGGGTAGTGACATTAGCGTAACAGCAGTGGTGACCGTGACACTGTGTGAGCTATGAGAGGCTCTGAAGCGCATGAGCACCAGGAAATGGTGAAACATTTTTTAGAGTCTCTGGCTCACTCCGTCGTGCCTGCGTGCCTCAAGAAATCGAGTGTTGTTCCTGTACCAAAGCATAACAAGACCTCAGGCCTGAATGACTAGCGCCCTGTGGCTCTAAAATCATTGGTCATGAAGGTGTTTGAGAGGCTTGTAAAGAGCTCCATCTGCTCCTCCATCTTTTAGCTCCACCGACAAGGTTTTCCTACTGTTCAAATAGATCAACTGAGGATGCCATCTCCCCCATCCTGCACAAAACTCTCACACACAAGGATACTAAGAACTATGGGAACTATATGAGATTGATGTTCCCTGATTACATCTCACCTTATGCTGAGGGACTTAGGAATGGATACCCAGCCATGTAGATGGGTGTTGGACTTTCTTACTGACAGGCCTCTAGCGGTTAATGTGGGCAGCTGTGTGTTCAGCACCATCCCCTTTAGTACTAGAGTACCACAAGGATATGCTTTGAGTCCCCTGCTGTTTACTCTCCAGACCTCAAATTACATGGCCACTCACAGCTCTACCTTTATCGTCAAGTTTACTGCCGACACAGTAGTGCTGGGTCTGATCTCCAACAGTGATGGGGTGACCTACATGAAGCAAGTGGAGAATTTGGAAAGTTGGTGCCAGGCTAACTATCTCCAGCTGAACATCAGTAAAAGAGCAGTGGTAAAATGCTATGTGCACAGAAACTGCACTGCCACCAGCATTACAACAACATACTTGGAGCATGGCCAGTCCTGGTTTATTGTCTATGAAGACCTTCCTGGGCCTCTCAAGCCTGATGGATAAGCTGTGATTGCTGCTACCGAGCTCCTATACACCCACACTGTAATAAATTTGAAGTCCTTTAACTTCGAAACGAAAGTTTAAAAGTTTTCTTAAAACTATGAGTAAAGTCAACTTTCAGACATGAGTTAAATCAATGTTGACAAGCTTAAGAAGTGTCAAGACAATTTACAACTGTAAGTTAAACATTGGAAAACAAATAAACCTACATTTAGGGTTAAACATTTTTTAATAACAAGACAAGTTTAAGATATAAAATAGGTGCATTTAACCAAAGGGGGCTATCAGTTTTTACAGAGCAGAACATGGAAATGCTGCCACCATGATAATGACCCACCATGACATCTCTACAGATGTTGTTAATGTAAAAAGCAACCTGGCTGTGCTGTTGATGTACTGTACAACAGCGCGAAAAAAACACTGTAAGTACCATGCACATACTGACAGATTTTCATGTCGGGGTGCTTTCTTGGTCCGGAGGAGGCCAAGCACATTTTCTTTTTTTTGTTCAGGTGTTTCAGGGAATGTCTACCAAATCTGGTTCTGAAACAGAAAAATCTAGAAGAATATATGCAACTTTACTGTTTCTCGGATTATGAAAACAAAGGGCAAGTCCTGTCTGTTTGTCTTCCTGTTTGTTTGGTTTGGTGACATTCTGACACATCTTGCCCAGAAGTCTCTTCTGTCCAACAAACACGTTTTGTGATCCAGACGAAACCTCAGAGTCTCAGCTGACACACGGCTGTGAAAAGTTTCACATGCCAAACTCTGTCCTGACAGACGGACACAAGCATTGATTCAACCCATCTGCACAATAAATATCTGTGCCTCTGTGTGGGTGCGGTACCTGTCCGTAACTCCAGGGAATGCTTTTGATGTAATCCGAGGTCCCCATGTATATGTGTCCGTCTTCGTTCATGATGTACTCCTGGAGCAGTCTCTCATCAGGCAGGTAGACGACATCATCTGATTCACAGACATACACAAGTAGCCGCAAAGGTTTCTGTTCTTAATGCATCATAAATAAGCTTTTAAACATCCAATGGTCACAGAAACAGCAAATCAGGAAAAGAAAAATCATCACAAAGCAAAGCGCTAATAAATTCATTCAAATATTAAAGGGACATTCCACCCCTAAGTGAAACTTATTCTGTTGCCATCTTCCCTAGAGTTAGATAAGTGAGAAAAAGCATTTTGTAACCAGCCCAATCATTCTCCTAATCTAGCAGCAGTCCGTTTGCTTTAGTTTAGCATAAACAATGTAAATGAATGGTAACAGCTCACATTTTGTGTGCAAAAGTCATGAGAATTACTCAGTAATGATCATAATGATTGCTGGTGACCTCGTTAATCATATCGATAGCAAATAAAAATAATAGGTATAAAGTATAAAAATAGTAAGCTAAATATTTAGATTCCTAACTAAATACTGACCTTCCAAACTAAATATTGAGCTTCTCAACTTAATATTTAGTAAGTAAGCAATATTAGTTTACAAAATATTTACTTTCCTAACTAAATATTTAGTTTGCAAACTAAATATTTACCTTGTTAACTTAATATTTAGCTTTCAAACTAAATATTGAGCTTCTTATCTAAATATTTAGTTAGCAACCAATATCAGCTTACAAACAAAATATTTAGCTCCAAACTAAATATTTAGTTTGCCAACTAAATATTTTAACTTGTTATCCAAACATTTAGTCCAAACTAAATATTTAGCTTCTTAATAAATATTTAGTTTAGAGTTAAATATTTAGTTTGTGGACTAAATGTTTTGCTTCTTCACTAAATATTTTACGTCTTAAGTAAATGTTTAGTTAAAAAGTTAAATATTTAGTTTGCTAAATAAATATTTAGGTATAAACTGTGAGATTTTAAAATGAATGAATAACATGATGAAAAATTAACTTCTATTTTCTTTCTCCTATGACAGGCTAAATACCTCAAATTATTGGTGTTCATTTTTGACTGTGTATCTTCACAAAAAACATCCTTTACCTTTACACCACGGGTTAAACAGCAGGTGGAAACTGATTTCATCCACTTTCTCCACGATTCTCCCATCCGGTGACAACAGCAGCACGGCCAGACGGTACTGTCCAATGATGGCGTTTGTTGGACTCTGCAGAGTCAGCAGTATTTCACCCTGAGCCTCCTGCTGGTTAAACCACCACCTGTCTCCGCCCCCACGCTGCTTCTGAACTTTAATCACCACCTTGTCTCGTTTACCTGAAGAAACGCAAAGTTTTGAGTCAGTGCATGATAATGATCCCTTTTCTTATGATACAGTGGATGATTTGCTATTTTTTTAAAATCTATCTAAATATAACAGTTTAATTGAGATAAAGGTGTAATAGCTTCTCACCTTTAATGAAAATAAGAGGCTTCGGCTGTGAATCTGTGAAAAACGGGTGTTTTTTTGTATCACAGCCAATCAATCCCACAAACATTGTGTGCAGAAAAAAAACTTTGGACACATTTATGTTTGTTGGGTTAAGATGACCATTTTCTCACTCCTACCAAACAACTGATGAGCCCTCTGTCAGAAGCACTGGCAGCCTGTCTGTTATGATGATCAAATCGAGTCTGTGAGCACAGATAAAAATGACTCCATCTTTGTTGCCATGCTTTGATGGTGTTGTGCATCAAGTTTAGGTCTGAATAAATTTGCAGAAAAGCTACAACTGGGATTCCAGTCTTGCTTCACAGTCTTGCCCAGGCAAGACAAGACCCAGGAAAGGAGGCTACAAACATGTAATTCTTGTCTATTTACTGACACAGGAATTTAAGGGTGAGTATCCTTACTGTTTCTCAAACTGTAAACAACCAAATAGCTTGCATATGAGACAGAAAGGTTAAAAGCATACGTCCTCTGTGTTTGCGTCTTTCTAGCAACCTCACTATAAAATTAGTTGCCTGTATAGATCAACTGTCTTGCAGCATGACAAACCCACACTGACAAACATCCTCACTATATTTCAAATAATCTGAAAGATTTTGTGATTTCTTGTTTAAAATAAGCGCATGAAGCTCAGCACGGCGCAGTGGATATTAATGGTGAAAGCACATTTCTGCAAAAACAACTGTAGATTGATGATTTCAACATGTGAAAAAAATATAGCTTTGACAATTATTACCAGAGATGAGAAAATATAGTTATATGTATTTTAGACATAATGTTGGGTTCCTTTGGTGTTTGGGTTTGGGTTTTTTCTTTCCACTGCGTTTTGTCCTTCTGGTGCTCTTGTGTTTGGTTGCCCATGTCTGTGTTCATCTCTTATTTATTTTCCTACGTTCCTATTGATACTTATCCTTTATTAGTCCCAGTTAGTTTTGTTAAATTTAATTCCTCTTTAGAATAATCCTCTGTCTAATCCTTATGTTTTGCTCCTGGTCTTCCTCTAGCCCCTTCCCCTAGCCATTCTGCCTTCCATCCCAGCTACTGATTATTTCCACCTGCTCACTCCCTCTCAGCTGCAACCATTTCTCTTAATTAGTCCTCAGCTCTTTCTCTGTTCACATCCTCACTCTTCCCTCAGTATATATACAGCTCTCACTCAGTCAGAACTCGCTGGTTCGTCGTCTTATCTTCCCTGTCTGGTTCCTGTTCACCTGTTTTTATCCTCCCGAGTTTATGTAAGTTTCTTGTTCCTTTATTTTGTCATTAAATCATTCTTATTTTGTTACATTGCTGCATTTGGGTCCTTTAAACCAACTAAACATGACACATAATCAATTTTAGGTTGGACCCAGAGGTCGTGCAAGATATTTTTGTTGTTATTTTGACCGACGGGGTTAAAAAAATCTGATCATAATCCAGTTTTACCCATCAATCTTTAAAATGATAACATATTCAATAGTCATTTTTTTATTCATTTAAAATAATATTCAATCTAAACAAGCTGAACAGACAACATTTAAAAAAAATGAAATTTAATGACTGTACTTAAAAGACGAACAGTTCACCTGCCGTGGCTTGAACGCACAGTTTCGCAACTTCCTCCTGCTCCTCATTGAACTGAAATGATCACCCACTTGTACATAATCAAATAGGGGTATTGCTGCAGAGGTTATTGTCATGAGGGTTTGGATTTTTGCCAGATGACTTCTCCTGGGGGTTTAGATTTCGTTCTGGAGATTGGATCCACTGCCACACTGGAGACTAAAATGAAGCGCCACTTCAGCCAAAGCTTTGAAATCAGAGAACATTTCTCAAATTAAAGTGATCAGAAATCGGAAAGACTCTGAATGAGCTGTTTCCTGACCCACAAGCTATCGCTTTAGTGGGAGGAAATCATCAGTTTTCGGCACAACACCGGGCTCTTGGGCACAACGTGCTCCAAAGCCTCAGAAACTCTTCAACGCGCTGTCAGCTCCCGGTTAGCGAGATGCATTAAATACGGTGTCCAGGTCTGAGATGATGCTCTGAGGCTCTCATGGGAATCTTAAAAAAAACAAAAACATTATTGATTCAGTTACCTGTACTCCATGCGTAAAGTTGAAAATGTCTGCGGATTTGTACCAAGTGGTAAGAGTGTGTGAATATGGATCCATCAAAATGATGGACTGCCTTCAGATTTTCCCTCACTGTTTAAAAAAAACGATCACATTTTCAAAATATATATATATAAAATTAATATTCCAACCTTCCTTAATTCTTCAAGCCTGAGATTCAACAAAGTGTTATAAACATTCCTCTAAGATTTTGGTCCATATTGAAATGGAGGTGCTGCAGATTTTCAATAAGTAAGTTTAAGATGTGAATTCCCTGCTAAACTACATCCCAAAGGTGCTCCATTGGACTGAGATCTGAGGGCTGTTAAGGCCTTTGGACCACAGTGAACTCACTGACATGCTCAAGAAACCAGTTTGAGATGATTTTAGCTTTGTGACATCATGGTTCTGGTGGAAGCAACCGTCTGAGGATGGGAACACAGTTGGTAATAAAGAGACTTCAAAGTGGTAAGACTTCAGACTTAATTGTGTCCTACAAAATAATCCTCTTGTCTCATGCCTGATGGTCACATTGTGGATTTTCATGGTGCCGGTGGGTCCTATTGTGAAATGCCTCGGGATGAGAACCTACCCACCCAGCCATCCCACCACCTTTGGCTTCTGGTGCTCATTCTATATATCCTGATTGCTTTCGAATCCAATGCAAACAAACCCATTTCTGGTCTGCAGGTGTCTTCAATTATGTCCAAACTATTTCTTGGGATTTGGTTAACATCTTCATCGGTTCACTTTACAAATGTTTACTCTAAAAAAATTGCTTAATTAAAAAATTATGGAACCTATCTTATAATAAAGTAGGAATAGTATGAATTCAAAACTCTAGCTTTTTATTGAAGATTGCATCTTCAAAATAAAGGCCCAACGACATGGGTTCGCTTATACATTTCTCCAGACGGATTTCTTATCATAAAGCCAAATAACTGATTATCAGCCTCCGATTAGATGAGTGTGTGCTCACCGAGGTGCAGGACGAGCTCCAGCTGGTGTTTGGAGGGCAGAGAGTCAGAGCACTGCACAGTTATGGAGAAGGGCTGACCTCTGCGGACGATCAAGCGCTCCTGATCGATCTCCCTGGTGCGGTGAGCCAAGTTGTTCTCATGGCTCCTCAGGTCCACGTCAATGATGAAAGCTGACCAGAACCAAGCGAGATAATGATCCATTGAGAGTCTACTTATTCAATAAAAGTTTGCCATTTCATAGAATACAAGTTACGTACATATCATGATGCATTTTTTTTCTGTAAGAAAATAAGGAATCACTTGTTTACACTTTGATGAAAGGACTACAGTAAGTTTGGTCTGAAGTCGGAACGAGTAGATTCCAATGGATCTATTGTGGGAATGTGTGGGATCGATTGAAATGCAGCTTCTCTATCAGAAAATATTTTAATAAGGCTTCCTCTCCTTTTCCTCAACCCAAACCTGTTTTCCACCCTAAAGCCTATACAAAAAAGACCAGTGCAGGCTAGGTGTGCTGTCGGTTCTTATCCAATTAGTACTTGAGTTCTCCAGCACTTTGGTCAGTTGCTGTTTTTAAACCTGCGTTATAAATAGGTTTGGCACAGATGGATCTTTGAACCAATGATGCTTAAATATGAATGCATTTACTGTGTAACAAATGTAGAGCTTGTTCTTGCTGCTTTTTCTGTGATTTTCTACAGATTCTGCAGAATTAATTTTGGGATTTTCTGGGTTGTCTAAATCTTCTGCTAGGGGTGTAGCTTGGGCATTTATCTGATCATTGTTCCCATTTGAAATAAATCTAAAATAAATAAATCATTTCCCTAAAGTAACTGAATAAAATGACAACCAGTCAACATGTTAAAGAAAGTCTGAGGACGACTCTGAGGGACACTTGGGGACCTTCAGGTCAACTTCCCAGGTTCCAGATCTTTGCCCTTTGAATTAAAAGCTGTTTTTCCGTTTGTTGCAGGGATCGCGTTGGTCCCCTCACACTGACATGTCGACTCAAAAATCAGTCCTTTTTCCCCCCACACAGTATAATCTCCCTCTGAGTTTTCCTAATGCACAGCAGATGAAGCACTGATAACAGAGAGGTGGTCACTTACTGTTGTGGCAGGCCATTCTTCCCTGGTTTAAATGTTGCTCAGAGCGTCCTCACAGTCCTCCTGGGTCCAGTATTTATACAGTAGAGGGCCCACCCTCCCTTCTCCTTGACACACACTCACTCCTCAACGCTCAGCCTCACCTCCCTCTTTGACCTCTGACATCACTTCTGAAAAAGCTGAGCTCCTTGGCGGGTGTGTGCAGCGGTTTCTCACTTTCCCTTCCCCTGGCACACAAGGGTCTTTGTTGCTGTACGTGAAAAAAGCTCTGTACGTGTGCTCAGGTCTAAAGGAGCATATCTGATTGACCGAATGCAACGTCACCTCCGTTCCGGTAAAGAGGTGTCACATCCAGTACCATTTAACATTCACTGGCTTTGATGGGCTGAAAACAGGAATGTGCTATTCATTCTGAACTCTTGTACATTAGCCATTTCCTGTATGTGAGGTTAACAGCCTTCAGACGGGACATTTTCTGTTTTTTGTTCCTCATCTAATCTGCACATTGAACAAAGATAAATTAGCCTCTGGTTGACTTACTAACCAAACATTTAAGAGAATCACAGGAACATCTACAATAATGCATGTGGGAACAGTGTGTCGTAAACGTTATAGGTGTAATTAATCAAATGTTTGAGATGATATTACGTCTCTATGAGTTGAACCACTTAGATGACAGCAGGATAAAAAGTGTGATTTAAGAGGGTTTTCCTTTTTGTTTAAATATAATGATGTGTCCTAAGATTTTTTATAGTGTTTTTTTTTTTCATTTGCTTTATAAACCTCATAGTTGCTGTCTTGTTTCTCCAAAGTACAACTCAAGTACAAACATTTTTCAGAACTGAAGACGAAATGTTTTCAAGACAAGAAAAGTCCAGTTGCCTTCATTTAAACTCTCAAGGCCTGGATTATGGACTTTGTTTTGTTTTAGGTAACCTCAATGTTGAAGTTATTGTCATGGTTTGCAATAAAGAGCATAAAACAAGAACATAAAAACAATCCCAAAATTCTGTTTTCCACCATTGACAACATTCTTAAGCATACCTCTACTGCACTTCAGAAAACCCCCTCAAACACTCTTTGTGAGGAGTTTGTAGACCACTTCAGAGGAAAGGTAGACACCATCAGATGTAATATTTGATCCTATCAAAGTAACATGGTTTTAAACAAATCTGAGTGTGTGTCTTTACCAGAGGAAACACTGGACAGTTTTGTCCTGGTAGAAGCTGGGACCCTTGATAAAGTTTTCTCCTCAGTGAGCCCCACTACAAGTGCCCTGGACCCGGTTCCTACCCAGTTTTTTAAGCAATTTTATGAATCTTTTAAAGACGACATTTTAACCATGATGAGGGGGGGTTTCCTGCTGCCTTTAAAGGGGGAGTAGTGAGGCCCCTGCTGAAAAAGACCAATTTAGATTTTAATGATTTAAACAACTTCCGACCGGTATCTAACTTACCGTTTTAAGCAAAGTTTTAGAAAAACTTATTTTAATTCAACTTAATGATTTTATTAACGCTCATAATATTCTAGATATATTTCAGTCTGGGTTTAGGGTGAACGACAGCAAAGAGACGGCTCTTTTAAAGATTTTAAATGACTTTAGATTAAATTATGATGCTCAGAAGGTGACAGTGTTGGTTCTACTGGAACTATTATTTTAACTTGTTTAAAACAGATGGGCCTCTCTGGTGCTGTTCATAAATGGTTCACATCATATCTTACATAATTACATAATAAGATAAGGCTTCTGGACTGGATAAAATTACAGCTGAACATTTAAATTATGCTTGTAAGAAATTGTGCCCTTTAGTGGCTGTGTTTTTGTGGCTTCTTTGTCCATGGAAAGCTGCCTGACTCTATGCTCTCTGTTGTGCTAGTGCCAGTTGTCAAAGATAAAGTGGGGAGGTTAAATAGCTCTGACAACTATGGGGCAATAGCGTTGGCCAGTGTTATTTCTAAAGTGTTGGAGATAGTGATATTGAGGAGGCTTGAGAGGTACGTCCTGATTTCGGACAATCAATTTGGTTTTAAACGACAGCATGGCACAGATGTATGTATCTTTGCATTAAAATAAATTTTAGATGAATATAAAAGACAAAATACGACTATGTTTACATGTTTCATAGATGCCTCTAAGGCATTTGATCGTGTCAATCATGAAGAATTATTTTAACTCATGAATAGTGGAGTTCCTGGGTTTTTAATTAGAATTTTGGTACACTGGTACTCTCATCAGACAATGAGAGCGAGATGGAGGAGTGTGACATCTACTCTATTCCATGTGAACAATTGGGGTTCGTCGGGGTGGAATTTTATCTCCCTTTCTTTTTAATATGAATGTCAATGAGTTGTCTTTCTTGTTAAATGCAAGTTATACAGGATGCCGGTGACGGTGGCTTATAATGATAGCATGAGACTCACAATGAGAGCGTCAAGGAGCTCTAGTGCTAGCCACATGTTTGTCACCATCGGAGTGCCTACCTGTTCTGTTGTTTTGCGTAATATGATGTACAAATTCATGTGTAGGGTTACTGGGTCAGAAAATGGCTTAACTGATGGTGTAGCTAATCCTGTGCGCAGTTCTGTCAGATTCTCATCAACTCTATGGAATCACTGGCGGAATCGCCTGTATGCTAGACATTGAATGTGTAGTGGGTGATATATGTATGTATGTGTGAGTGTGGGTATGTACATATTGTATTGCAGTATTGTAGTTGTATTTTATTGTTTGTACTGTGGTTTTAGTTTGATATGGATCCCCCTGGGTCTGAAATAAATAAATAAATCAATATTTACAGACAGGACTTTTATGGTAAGTTTAGATACCAGCTCCTCTAAGGTCCCCAAGATTACATGTGGTGTGCCCAAGGGTTCGATTTTAGGCCCAGTGCTTTTTAACCTTTATATGCTCCCTCTTGGCAGCGTCATCAGAAGCCATGGAATTAGCTTTCACAGTTATGCTGATGATACACAGCTGTACATCTCCATGTCTCCCGATGACACACGGCCAATGGATGCACTTTTTAACTGCATTTTAGACATTAAATCCTGGATGGCAGAAAACTTTCTCCAACTCAACCAGGACAAACCTGAAGTTTTAGTCATCGGTCCTAAGACTCAGAGAGAGAAACTTTTACCAAAACTACAATCACTGTCTTTTAATCCTTCTCTACAACTGAAGAACTTGGACGTGATTTTTGACTCTGAGCTGACTTTTATTCCTCACATAAAAAATATTACTAAAATAGGTTTTTATCACCTAAAGAACATCGCCAGAGTCCGCCCCATTCTCTCTCGGGCCAATACAGAGACTCTGATGCATGCTTTTATCTCCAGTAGAATTGATTACTGTAATGCCCTGCTTTCTGGTCTTCCCAAAAAGAGTATATCAGGTTTACAGCTTTTACAACATTCAGCAGCACGTGTCCTGACGAAGACCAAGAGGCGCGAACACATTACACCAGTATTAGAATCCCTGCATTGGCTCCCCGTATGTTTTAAGATCGATTTTAAGATTCTTTTAAAAAAAATTGTAGTTTTTTAATGGTCTTGGGCCTTCTAATCTTTTGGAATGTCTTTTACCATATGAACCTTCGCGGTCTCTGCGCTCCTCTGGCAGCCGTCTCCTTGTCATCCCTAAAGTCAGGACACACACGCATGGTGATGCGTCTTTCCATTATTATGGCCCTCACCTCTGCAACAGGCTGCCAGAGAACCTCAGGGCCGCAGAGAACGTTCATGTTTTTAAGAGCATGCTCAAGACTCACCTTTTTAACATAGCTTTTAACTGATTATTATTTATTAGAATCTGTTTAATTGCTCTGCATGTTTTATTTGATTGAATTTTTTATCTTACCTTTTAGCTGGCTATTTATCAATTATTGTTTATCTGCTTTGCATTTTTATTTGATCATATCTTATAATTGTTTTACACTTGATAATTTAAAAACACTATCAGTCTTAACTTTTTTTAAACTTAATCTCATTATCTACGGTTTATTTTAATATTTTAACTTATTTTAGTCTTCCTTCCAGTGTTTCCTCTGTGGGAGCCCTCTGCCTCGGGGGTGGTGCTCTCCAGGTGGTGCTTGGGTGGAGGTGGGGGTACCAGCCTTCCTCCTCTGGGCTCCCTGGGTCAGTGCCTTGGCTGCTGCTGTTGACCTGCTGCTGCCGATGTAGATGGCTCCCATTAAGACGTTTCCTGGCTCATCTGTACTCAGCCCGTTTTGCTTTTGTCTATTGTTGCTTTTATGTGTGCATGGGAGATGGGGGTGGGGGGGTATAGTTGTGGTGGTGTTTTTATTTTTGGGTTTTGGGAAAGAGGGCGGGGGGGGGGGTTGTGGGTCATTTTTAATCTGTAAAGCACTTTGTTGTAGTTTGAAAAGCCCTTTATAAATAAAGTTTGATTTGATAAAGAGGATCCAAATACAGGAGTTCAGTATGCAAAAAACAAAATATTTTTTGAGCCAAAGAAATCCAAAACTTACAGGGAACTGATGGAGACAAAGATAATGGTAGAAAAGATGGAGAATCCAGCAAGGAAATGGAGTGATCAGAGAACTTAAATATACTGGGGATATGGAAGAGACAACCAGATGCAGGTGTGAGGGTTAGCGGCAGGGGAAGATTGGACATGAGTTGCAGCTGGGACAAGAGGTAGAGTGGCAGGAGGAAAACAGACAGAGAGAAGGAAAACACATGTACAAAAGCATAACAGAATAAGACACTGCAAGAAGCAGCATCCTTTATTTCTTACCAAGAGAAGCTAACAAATAAAAACATGAAATCTGTTGTGTTTTTCTACATTTCACATAAGATTCGAATAACTTTAGAACCTGAAAAAAACTTTTTGTTGTCCAGAGATATAAAACGAAACCTTGAAAGAAAACATTGTTTCTTTTTACCACAGTTCTACTTAGGATCAGTTGTAACTGAACAGAAATTTACCAGCTTTCATCATCACGAGGTTTTAATGAAATGAGACCTGTGACGATGTAAAACGTTTTGCTCCACGCCTGGGAATCAGTGACCCAGCAGCACGCAGATAGATGTAATCCATTCTCAGGATGCCGATGCTTCACAGTTGTCATCTCTGTTGTATCAGTGAATCGGTCACCCAAACTGCTCCTTCTGCTTGCTGTAGTTCAGAAGTGGTGACATTCTAAACATGCACTGACCTCCTCTAATAGTGAATAAACAGGCTGACTCCCCTGTGAGTCTGACTGGAGAGAGCAGCACAGCCAGCGAGAAGCAGTCATCCATTCCCCTTGTTTAGTACAGTCACAGTACACAAAGCAATTCCATGAAGATAAACTGATCTTTTCCTACTCTTTTAATTATTTCTGAAGAAAAAGTTAAAACTGGGGAAAATGGCAATTTGTTATCTCATAAATAAATAAATAACTAATGTCTTTAGGCAAGGCCAGGCAATTTTATATGTATAGCACACTTTCACTTGCGAACTCAACCTGGGTGTCTAGTGTCTTTTGTGTTTTGTGAGTAGAGCGAATGTCAGGGTGGGTTTAGTTCCCCTTCTGGGATGGGGCTCGGGGGACTGCCTTGGGGTCCGTGGGGCTTTGTGGTGCTGTGGCCGTGGGCCTCGGGTCGAACTTGCCATAGCCTCCCTCCCCTGGTGGATCCCGGTGAACAGCGGTGCCTATTGGGGTCAGTGGGGGAGCTGGCTCCCTGGGAAGACATTTTGTCTCCCATTCCTTCCCTCCCCATCCCTGGATGGCTTCCCTCCTCGCTATCCCGTGCCGTCCTGGGTCCCAATTTTAATATACAACTTAGACACTCCCACTTACAACATTCTCACGCGACACAAAAGTAGGGACTTTGGGGTGGGCACACTTTCGGCATCCAGGGGGGGAGCGGTTCAATCAGCTTCACCTCTGGTCCCGGTGCCCACTGTTAAACCACTTATAGACACTGAGGGCTCGGGGTGGGTGTTGGGGGATGTGTGGCTGCCTTTCCCACATCCCACCCCTCTGTTTTAAATGCACATTATAACAACACGCATCAACACCATACTCGAGTGGGAGGATGGAGGCTAGGGGTCTTTTCACACCCCTGTTCGCTACGGGCCATCAGGGGTTGGGTGTCCGGAGGAGGAACAGGCGGTCTGGTCGGGGTCCTGGGATGTCGGGCTGCTTTGCCACTGTGGGGCCCTTGGCGGTCTGCTCTTGTCCGTCCTAGAAGGTAGGGGTCCATCTCCCGGGTCCGGGGGCTGGTGGCTCTACTGGGGCATCGGTACCTGGACCTGGGAGCATAAAGTGTGTATGGGGTGTGTGAGTGAGGGTACAGCGTCATTTATTTGGGTGTCTTGGTGAGTCAGTGAGAATGTATGGGTTTAAGAGGGAGGGAACGTATGACTGTGTCTGTATGTCTTTGTCTACCTGTCAGGTTGGATCTTGGTCTGCCCCCTCGCCTAGCGCACCTCAGGCCTTACACTTAATGGGGGGCCTATTTCCCCTCCGTCACTCCCCACCGGTGACGGGGGCCCCTGCCTGCCTGTGAATCGGTGGTCAATCCGGTTTGGACCTGGTGCGTGCCTGGCCGGGCCTGGGGGGGGCGGTGTGTCGGTCGGCCGATGCGCTGGGCCGAAATCTTCCTTTGGTTGG
This sequence comes from Valencia hispanica, assembly GCA_963556495.2. NCBI lineage: Eukaryota > Metazoa > Chordata > Actinopteri > Cyprinodontiformes > Valenciidae > Valencia > Valencia hispanica. Next base: position 5,921,149 of record OY747706.1, read on the forward strand.
TTGGGGCACCTCTTTTAGGGGTGCCAGGTTTGGTCCCTGCTGGGGGGTGGGGTGCCCCTGGGCCCCGGCTCTCCCGGTCCATTGACCGGCCCGCCCTGGCGCGGTCGGTTGCCGGAGGGGCCCGTGGGCTCGTCACTGCTGCCCCCGGGCCCTTGCATAGTAGCCGCTGGACGTTCCCCTGGGGTTCTCCTTTGCTCACTCTTGGGGGATGCAGTCGGCCCCGCCGGGTCCGCCTGGGGCTCTGGGGGTCCTTTGGACGTCTTTGCTCCGATCTCCTTCATGTCTGCATCGATTCCTGGGAGACGGATTGATGCCTGCTCACAACAACTATCGAACACTCTTATGGAGAAACCTTATATGCACCAGCATGCTCACACACACATAGATGTGGGGTCTCATTACTAGAGCTTGATTAATCGGTACCATGAGTTTTTCTGTGACATTGTTGTCGTATTTTTATATCTATTTTTGTGTGATGTGGTTGTCTAATTCTTAGTTCACAATGTTTGTTTTGTTTTGTCGATGTTCCTTATTCGTGTTTTGTTTTGTTTTTCCCCCTCTCCCCTCTCTCTGCTGTCCTGTGGGTATGGAGGCAGACTTCAATGTTTTCCTGTGTTTTCTTTGTTCCCCTTCCTCTCTTGTATTTTCAACTCACCCTCTCTCTTGACTTTTTGTTTCCTACCTCTCTTCTTCATCTTCCTTCTTTCTTCTCCTCAATTTTCCGTCTCCGTGTCCATAACATCAGGAAATAAAAACCCCAACAATTCATAATAAAGATTTTTCACACATATATCAAGTGGAGGTCTATAGCAAAAGCTGTACTGCTCCGCTTGTGAAAGTAAATCTGTTGGGCTTCTACTTGGTACTCAGACACCAATTCTGAGCTCCGCACTGCCAAACAGGACAGGTAAAAAAAAAAAAAGAATAAGACCCTGTCCATACGGAGATGAAACCAGGTGTAGCCGCAAAGATATTTCATGGAATAGGAGTCACATCCACAAGGAGCCGGTGTTTCAGGACACAAGTACCCAAGGTTTAATTCTGGCTGATGTCTTCAGATGCTGCTTCAATATTCCCACATAATGATCTGTCCTTATGATGCCATCTAATTTATGAAGTGCACCAGTTTCTCCTGCAGGAAAACAGCCCCACAACATGATGCTGCCACCCCCATACTGAATAGTTTGGATGATGTTCCCAGGCTAACAATCTCCCCCCTTTTTCCTCCTAATGTAACGATGATTATAATGGCCAAATAGTTCCAGTTTGGTTACATCAGACCACAGGGCATGTGTCCAAACTACAATCTGGCTTTTTTATGTTTAATTTGGAGTAATAACTGAGTGGCCTTTCAGCACGTGTAGGTGAAACTGTCCTACCAGCTTCAGCCAGAATTTTCACAAGGTCTTTGGCTTTTGTTCTTTGGTCGATTTGCACAATTTGCACCAAAACCCCTTCATCTCTGGGACACAGAACCTGTCTCCTTCCTGAGTGATAGAAGGACATTCCCATCATATCTATACTTGTGTATATTTGTTTGAACAGATGAACGTGTGACCATCATGCATCTGGAAAGAATCAGGGACGAACCAGATTTGTGCAGCTCTACATTCCCAGCTCTTTCTGGAGTGCAGTTCTCATTTATATCTTGGCTGATTTCTTTTGACTTTTCCATTGTGTCAAAAATAAAGCAGTGTGTTCCAGGTATGATCTTTAGACACATGTGTGCCTCTGATTCACTCAAATGTGTCAGTTAACCTTTTAGAAGCTCCAAACCCACGGCATCATCATATTACTTTCTCCTCAGTTAAAGAGATAGTAATCATTCAGTAAGTAAATTTTTTGATTTGGAAGACATTACTCTCTGACATAATCTCTAAGTATTTCAGGCCTTTAGCAAAAGAAATAGTTTGGATCACTCTGACTCACCAACAAGAGAAGTTTGTTCTGATTTAACTTCAGACAGCGAGAAAAAAGGCTGATGTATCTTTTTATTTGGTTAACTTCTGCTTTCTACTGTATGTGCTAACAGCTCTGAGTCAACAGGTCATAATGACTAACACCCTTGTGAGGTCGGACTGGGGACAGACGAGATCCACCCTACTAATAAGATTACATCTGAGTAAAAAGACACGTCCACCATTTTCTCAAAACTCCTTCAGTATGATAAGAATAAAATTAATTGAAAATGAACTTAATTTCCCACTGGGATCAATTAGGTATTTTTGAATTGAATTTGAATATATGTATGTATGTGTGTGTGTGTGTGTGTGTGTGTGTGTGTGTGTGTGTGTGTGTGTGTGTGTGTGTGTGTGTGTGTGTGTGTATATATATATATATATATATATATATATATATATATATATATATATATATATAATGTGTGTGTGTGTGTGTATATATATATATAGTGTATATATATATATAATGTATGTATATATATAATGCATGTATGTGTATATACATATGTATGTATATATAGATATATAGATTTCCACTGTGTGTGTGTGTGTGTATACACACACATATATATATATATATATATATATATATATGTCTGTCTCACAGCAAAATGCCACAGATGCCACAAGAATTGAGGGAGCGTGCAATTGGCATGCTGACAGCAGGAATGTCAACCAGATCTGTTGCTCGTGCATTGAATGTTCATTTCTCCACCATAAGCCGTCTCCAAAGGCGTTTCAGAGAATATGGCAGCACATCCAACCGGCCTCACAACCGCAGACCACGTGTAACCACACCAGCCCAGGACCTCCACATCCAGCAGGTTCACCTCCAAGATCGTCTGAGACCAGCCACTCAGACAGCTGCTGAAACAATTGGTTTGCATAATCAAACAATTTCTGCACAAACTGTCAGAAACCGTCTCAAGGAAGCTCAACTGCATGCTCGTCGTCCTCATCGGGGTCTTGACCTGAATCCAGCTCATCGCCGTAACAGACTTGAGTGGGCAAATGCTCACATTCGATGGCGTCTGGCACGTTGGAGAGGTGTTCTCTTCACGGATGAATCTCGGTTTAAATTGTTCAGGGCAGATGACAGACAGCGTGTGTGGCGTCGTGTGGGTGAGCGCTTTGCTGATGTCAATGTTGTGGATCGAGTGGCCCATGGTGGTGGTGGGGTTATGGTATGGGCTGGCATCTGTTATGGACGAAGAACACAGGTGCATTTTATTGATGGCATTTTGAATGCACAGAGATACCGTGATGAGATCCTGAGGCCCATTGTTGTGCCATACATCCATGAACATCACCTCATGTTTCAGCAAGATAATGCACGGCCCCATGTTGCAAGGATCTGTACACAATTCTTGGAAGCTGAAAATGTCCCCGTTCTTGCATGGCCAGCATACTCACCGGACATGTCACCCATTGAGCATGTTTGGGATGTGCTTGACCGGCGTATACGACAGTGTGTACCAGTTCCCACTAATATCCAACAACTTCGCACAGCCATTGAAGAGGAGTGGACCAACATTCCACAGGCCACAATTGACAAAACTCTATGCGAAGAAGATGTGTTGCACTGCATGAGGCAAATGGTGGTCACACCAGATACTGACCGGTTCTGAGTCCCCAGACCCCCAATAAAGCAAAAAACTGCACATTCCAGGGTGGCCTTTTATTGTGGTGCAGTATAAGGTACACCTGTGCACTAATCATGATGTCAGATCAGCATCTTGATGTGGCACACCTGTGAGGTGGGATGGATTATCTCAGCAAAGCAGAAGTGCTCACTATCACACATTTAGACTTGTGAACAATGTTTGAGAGAAATGGTAATATTGTGTATCTGTGTATATATATATATATATATATATATATATATATATATATATATATATATATATATATATATATATATATATATATATATATATATATATATATATATATATATATATATATGTGTGTGTGTACTGATTGTATGCATAAACTCACAGAGACACAGACAGAACGAGACCCCAAGTAGGGCCTCTATAACTTAGATTGAACTCTTCTAGCTATTAGGCAACTATGCAGCATCTTCTGCTGTTCTGCAGGCTGTTAATTCATGACTTGATAAGGGCTCTGATTTCCTTCTATGGAACTGGGAGCTCTCCAACTATAGTGAGCAGACATGTAATGGGAGTCACTGCTGGCGACCAGTGCTTCAGCGTACGATGGTCATGGCAAAGCCACCCTCAGCTTTATCTCACCGACGCCACAAAATAGGCTTCAGCAATGACAACGTTTTAATGAAGAAAAGTTCAACAAATCATTTAACAACAACAAATGCTGCCATCCACACCACATCTTTTCCAAGAGGTCCATGCATTTTACACTAAGATAACAGAAAACCACTTTCTGCACACAAACCAAGGGCATGGCTGTGAAAAACAGCATACGGCATACAATAATGAAGAATTTAGAAGCCAAACACGCAACTAAAGCAGGATCTAATGGTGCTGCAATGATGGCAACGATATTTTTATAAGGAGATCAGGACAGCGTTAAGCTAAAAAGATGAATTTCTTTGCGTCATCAATGCCATTTGTTTTTAGAGGGAGGAAGGAGTAAAACCGAGCAATGCAGTAAGATTTTTACCACCAAATTTTTCTATTTAATTTTAAGTGACTGCAAAAAAACAGAACAAAAATAAAAACAACGGAAAAATATGTGTACCATTACTAGGTGTTTAAATCTTAAAGGGGACATATTCAAATTTCACTTTTTTCATCCTACTGTGTTGCCATTTGGGTCTCTGGTGTCTCTTTAAACACTCCAATCGCAAATAAAAACCATCCAAACCATTTTTTGTGTGTGGAAATGTTTCCTGTAAGGATTTGCATATAACAGCCCATCTCATGTCATACCCCACCCCGCCTCTCACCTATCAAATCCTGCCCCTCATCTGCCAAGCATCGCCCACCAATACCGATTCTATGCCACTCTGATGTGTGGTCAAGCCCAGTAACAAGGTGGGTGGGCGTGGTCTGCCACCGCTAATTTGCATAAAAGTGGCAGGGCCTTCTAAACAGCTCATTCTGAAAGGGACATAAATTAACAAGCAATGAGCCGGTGAGATCGTTTTATGTGACTGATTATGTGCCACGAAGTTCATTAACATTTTTTGAACAGACCATTGATCTATTATAACTTTAAAAAGGGCCTAATGTGTCTTGTTAAGTTTCATTTATGTTTGGGTTTTGAACATTTCTTGATTGTTGATCTAGTTTGATCTTGCCTTCGTTCATTCCTTTATTGGTTTCCTACTTTATTTATTATTACTATGCATTTAGATTAGTTTCCTTTCTGTTTATTGTTTATGTTCTTTTTTGGGTTTAGTTCATTTATTCCTGTTACCCTTCACTCAACCAGTCAGCCGGCTCCTCTTCCCAGCTACTTCTCTCGTTCTCGTTCTCGTTCAGTGCGCCATATTTTCCAGCAATTTTACATTGTAAGTTTTGTTTCTTTCTTTTTAAAGACCCACTCAGCCTGAACATGTCTCTGCATTTGAGTCCTCCTTCCAACTCTAAGCATGACAATGTTGATGTTTCCACTTTGCATTTAAACTATAGTTCCCCTTTCTTGTTTCGGTTTGTACTTTTTGCAGCACAGGAAGGTGTTTTTTTTTTTTTTTTTTTTTTTTTTAGCATTTTGATGCAGAAAACTGCTGATTAACAAGTCTTCTCGAGGTTGCAACACAAATGAATATGGTACAGTTCCTGTTTTAAATAAGCTTCAGAGGGGAAACGGCAGTCTGGTAAACAGAAACTAAATGTGTGCTAGTCATTCATGTTCACCGCTGTTAAAAACAGAACCATTTTGGAAATTAGTAAAGCATTAAAGCATCCGTAGAAGGAGATCTCTAATTGCAGCTGAAAGAATGAACTTTACAAGGACAAAAACAGATCAAACAGTCAATTGAGAGATGTCGCCACATAATGGCTCACCAAAAATGGTCAGTTTTTTTTTTTTACCAGTGCAAACTTTACAAAAAACACTCAGACTGATAGAATTAAAGGTGATCAGCTTCCCTTACAGGTGAGTTAAACAAACCCAGTATTCAACTGCTTGCAGAGGCCCCACAGATGTTGCCTTCGTTGCTGCAATGTCCTCCTCCTTCCAGCCGTCATGTTTTGTATGTGATAAAGAAGTGAATACACTCCTGGGGGAACCATGATAAGCTCTACTGAGGAATGTTTAAACAGATGGTGGAAACTATTCGTTTGACTAAGTTTGGCCAACCCATTCTGTTTTCACCTCCAAAGGTAGTCCAGAAATTTGGCTCCATGTCCTGTTTGTGGACCTTATGACTTCCCCAACCCATTCTCCAGCCGTTTAAGTTCATAAACTCTGTTCAAAAACAACAAGTGCCTTGAAAAGCCTTTGTTCTTTGCTAATACACACCAGATGTACATGTACTCAAAGTGTTGAGGCAAGTAATGTTGGTAGTCAGGGTGAGGAGTTCATCAGCCCAATTTCCTCAGTCTTTAAGTTGCTACTCAGTCTGTTTTTACATAAGAACGGATTTTGCATTTCTTTATTAGAATATAATCACATACATAAGCAGGTAGCTTTTTGTGAGGATTCTTCTGGTTTGACAAAACTTCCTACAGCTTGTGCCTTGTCTGTTCTACCTTGTACGACCCGGCCAGATGAGAAGTAAAGGAGCAACTTGAAACATGGCAGAATGCTTTGAAATGTTCAGCACGTGGACCAGATCTCCAATGGTGGTTTATAGATGTGTCTGTAAGGTTGCACACCCAAAAATAAAATATTTCAATAGTCAGATGGAAGATGCCGTTTGTATGTGGTGCCGTTTGTAACGTTACAGTCAAAATTCAGCAATAATTTGGATTATTTATCCTGTCATAAGAGAAAGAAAATGAGGATTGATTTTTCAAAGTCATGTTTTCAACGTTATTTATTCATTTAGCTATAAATGTCAATTTCAAACTAAATATTTAGTTGCCAAGCTACATATTTGAAGCTAAATATTAGTTAGAAACCAAACATTTAGTTCAGAGCTAAATATTTAGCAAATATGCACATTTACTTGCTGTGGACTAATAAAATAAATCTACCCATTGATCATCTTTTCTTTTCTTCTCGACATGTTCAACATTTCAGGTTGAAACTAGGATGAGCCATTTTGGTGGCAGTACAGATGCTTACCGATGGATCTTTAAGGCTAATGAAGTAAACCAGTTTATAGAGGTTACTTCGCAAGACCCAGCTTTTCTTTTGATAGTCCACCTCTGCTTATAGACAAGTGAATTTGCATATGTGCTAAATATTTAGCTCTGAATTAAATATTGTTTGAAGCTAAATATTTAGCTCTGAATTAAATATTGTTTGAAGCTAAATATTTAGCTCTGAATTAAATATTGTTTGAAGCTAAATATTTAGCTCTGAATTAAATATTGTTTCAAGCTAAATATTTAGCTCTGAATTAAATATTGTTTCAAGCTAAAAATTTAGTTTGAAGCTAAATGATTAGCTTGCACCATGAGCAACATGGTGAAATATGACCCATATTTTCTTCTGACAGGTTAAATAACAAATTATTGCTGTTAATTTTTTAAAGTGTAACTTTACAAACGGTTTCCCATAGTTGGTGACGTAGGGAATCAACTGTCCTACTTAATTATCTCCGCCAAGGAGGTTAGGCTTTCACCAGGGTTTGTTTGTTACTTAGTTAGATATATAACTCAAAAGGTCATTGACGGATTCTGACGAAATTTTCAGGAAATATCTGTAATGTGACCAGGAAAAAGTGATTCAAATTTATGGGTGGGAGGGACTGAGCTGCCTTGGCGGAGGTCAACGCTCTTCATGTGCTTTTCTAGTTCTGACTGTAATAATGTATCAAGAGAGA